>JAPZDV010000006.1:17026488-17063655 GCA_029814665.1 Acanthurus lineatus
GGTTTGAAAAGACCATAAAAAACTTGTAACAACTCAGGGGTGAGTCAAAAATAATTTCTGAAAAAAATTTAAAATTTGGGGAATTACCAACAAAAGATGGGAATAACTGTGGGAGGCATTCAAGGCGTAACATAACAAGCGAGGAGCGACCACTTTGAGGAAGCTAATGTTGATCCTTTTAAACAATAAAAAATGAAAAACTTTAAAAGTCTAAAATAAAATTGAAAATATAGCAGTAATCTCTCTAAGTCACAGATGTCAAAAGATGTTTGGAAAAAAGAGCTAGTCTCACATTTTCAGTGCTGTTTCTGAGTTTATCTATTTTTTCTTCCACGTTGTCAGTGGTTGTTACATTTTCTACTGTAGTTTAAAACTCCAAGAGGCCGTCACTGTTGTGTTTTTCAGTAATGAATATCATTATGTTCAATTTCCTTCCCTCTCGGTCTTCATCTTCCCATGTCAGGATTTCCCCTCCTCTCATTGTGTGCAAGCATCCAAGTGCATGTGTGTTTGTTAGTGATTGTGCAGAAGTGTATCTGTTTGCACACACCTCGTTCGACCAGAGGCTCTTGTCTCAGAAGCATTATCTAACCATTCAGCATATCAGTGAGTTACGACCTCACCAATATTGACACAGCTCTTTCCAGCCAAATACCACGAGGCTCGGGCAGATGCACAAACAGGTCACAGCTTATTATGGTTGTGAAATACAGAAGGAAGGACACAGGGGGGTGAGGCTCAGCTCTGACCTGCCAGGCCCAAACTGGTCATTTGTCTTAAAGAAACTCCAGAGTTTAGAGCATATCCTCCCCTGATGATTCATGTGATTCTGTGCAAAGGTTGTGATCTGACGGTAACGGGAAGTTCCGCCCAAAATAGAACTGAATGTTTATAAAGCAATGCTAGGCATTTTAAAACTCGGATTTGTTCATAAGAGTTAAAAAAAAAAGTTTGTGTGAAAAATAAACGGGTTTTGAGATTTATTTTCTGTGTTGTTAAAACAATACAAAAATACTTTAACCTCTGTATACTTGTGTTATTTTGACCTGAAATAAAATAAATATACCTTAAAGTTTGGAGAAGCATAAAAACAAGAATAATTATGTATTTGATTACTTAGAAAACCTAATTCGAAATTTGCAAAGCTCATTTGTTTTTGCAGCCGGTGACATCACACTAAGAGTATAAATTCGTTGTGGCTCTGTTCCATACTTGTAGAGCTGAAGTCATTAGTAAATTAATTACATGAATAGATTACGAATAATAAGATAACCATTTTGCTAATCAAATTCAAAATCACTAATTCCGGCTCATTTGTGTAAATTTTCTATTTTTTTCATGCAGTGGATTAATGAACATCTTTTGTTCTAAAAATAAGGGTCATTTCAGACCAAATAAGGTCATGCAGCAAAAACTAAAGTTCTCTCGTTTATTTTAATTTGAGCAGTTATTTTGGGCAAAAGGTTGCAGGATTTTTTTTTCCACAATCTGCAGCAGGAATAATGACACAGAGTCAGTTTTTGGAGGACACAACGCAGCACTACAGTGAGGTAGCCAATCAGCTGACTTGACTCAGGCTGAGCAGAGCTGAACCACACTGACACAAGGAAGCAAAAGACTTCATTTGCTTTTGCAAATAGGCTGACACTCATATCATGGCACTAACCTGCAGTTATTGCTGCAACTGCCTAATTTGGATAAAACAAGGTATTTAAACTGTGATTTGCATTTTTAACAACAGGCAAATAACAAACCAATTAAACAAAAAAAAAGCCCTAAAAATAAATCTATACAGAAAATAATGATTTGTTGCAGCTGCAAATATTTGTAGTACGTGTAATAAAAATGTGTAAAGTAGGTGACATCTGCAACATCAGCTAATTGAGTTGATTTTAACCTGAAGTGCTGAAGTCAGAGTTCTTGTCCAGGATCACTGAAAAGGTCACTTCCACATACCTATACATCATCTACTATGATCTGACAGACGCAGAAACAGCACACCCTGTCCTCTGAGAACTGACCCAAACTTGGTCCATAACACAAACAAAACAGCCGTCAGACCACGCAAAAAGTACAAGAACCTTTCCAAACACGACCCTGGAGGTTGTGTCTCCAGAGAGAGCCACTCTTGTTGGAGGCACATGGTGGTTGTGGGACTTCATACCGCACAAGGACTGGAAACCTCCCCTCCTGTCTGCTGTTTTGGTAGTTCCCACAGCAATAAAATATGCGAATGAGAAAGGCAGATTAGCAGACGCTGGCTGGCTGTGTCTTTTCCTTTCCCTTGTCCACTGTTAGCGAGGGATGGATGAATGGCGTTCCATGGCCCAGTTGGCGCTGTTGCCTGATTTAGTCATGCATTATGACTGCGTTTATTCAGTGTATTTGATTTTCCTTTTATTTTTAACATTCATTTTTTTTGTTCATATCCATAATGTGAGAACTATGAAGTCCTATGAGACAATCTCTGTGATTTTGGGCTAAAAAACTAAACCTGACTCACAGCTTGGCAGTTAAAAGGTTCCCAGTCAGGAAGGAGGTCAAATCATCTTCCCTATGTGAATTACGAGCCCACCGAATCCACAAAAACATACTCTTGCCTGACCTTGGGTTTGTAAAGCTGCTGCTGGCTGTCAAATAACATTGACATCCAGAGCACTTTGTTCTCATTTGGAAAGGGTGGTTGACTGGTAACAGCACGGGGAGGCATAGAAAAACACACTCCCTCAGACATGTGCTGGAGCAATCAGGGAGCTGAGGGAGGATGGCAACCTTTCAAAGCTTAGGCAGAGCGAGAGAGAGGGAGTGCAGGACCCCCGGTCTTCTTCTTATTTCATACTGACTCACACTTGATCACTCAGGCTGAAAACCGCATGCATTAAAGGAAGTAAGACCGATTCCTGGGAGAATGACATTAAGAAAGACAGAAAGAAAAAATGAAAGAAAAAATTTGAGATAATTCCAATCAGATAAGATTGTTATGATTCAGTTAGTTATATTCAAGATGCTTTCATTTTATCTTTTAGATCTGAACTCTTCAAAACATAAATGAAAGCATCATGTCTATCTCTGGAAGTCTTTAGGTTTTTTTTTCCAAGCAAAGAAATAAAACCTGTTTAAAACAGACATGATGTCAGTGACATCAGCAGAGCCTCACTCTAAAGTAGCTGAAAAAACAAACCCCTCAAATGGCAAACATTAGTGCACCTGTAATCGAATTAGGTCTTCTAGGTAAAAGGAGCGGAGATTCAATTACATGATTACGTCCCAGCAGAAGCCTGCAGTCACTGTAGAGGGCCCACAGTAGACCAATTGTTGAGGTTTTCCTAAATATGCTCAATCTGTGTGAATCTTTTTCTGTTGCAGCTCTATTTCTGTCCTTGTTGTTGTGAAGTTACTTCAGATTTTAACCCATGTTGAACAAAAAAATCCTTTGGGAATAAATTGGATTAAGCCAGAGTTGACCTAAATTTGAGAAGTTCTGTCTCTACTGAGAGTCACTTGGTGTAATGAAAACATGTTGTTTCTCTTGGCAGTCGAGGAATAAAACCACAAAACTCAAACTCAGCTGACCCATTTTACTTCCTGACCACGACTGACAAAATGCTGACCTAATCAATCAAAAGGAAGCAAATCCTGCACACTTATTGAATGCAAAAAAAAGGTGTGATTATTTAGATTTTAGAAGTGACTGAATGTTTAACTTAAGTGGTCTCTTTATCAAAAACTTCACTTTGAGCACAGATGTCACAGATGTTCGGTTTCATTCCAGTGGATCGTTATCCCTCAGTTTCCTCAGTGTGCAAGTCTGAATTTTCATCTAAATGTCCAAGTAGGACGTTTCGGACTCAAAAAAATGTAGCCTATGCAGAAAATGACAGCTCCTTTTATGGCAACTCCAGTCTTTCTCTAGACGCAAATCAATTCCCAAAGAGCCAAATATTAAGATTCCCAGCAAAAATAAACATGTTTTCAACCAGGCCCAAAAAAACCTGTTTGGGTCTCTTTGGCTCTTTTGCCCACTTTGAGTGACTAAACTTGACATTTTAGCCTTATTTTGGGTATTGTGTCTCTTGGTGAATTTTTCATGCTAATATCAAACAAATACTACAGGCCTTCCAACCAAACTCCAAACCAATCATTTTATCCATTAGACTATGCAAGTTTTATCAAATTAAGTAACTTTATTTTTTTACTTAACTTGAATTGGAGTTGAGAAAACAAACAATGGATGTTAAACAATAAATCAACACTGAAATTTTCTATGTGAACACCCACAGAAACCGATTTAAATCAAAATTTTGACATTTTACAAGATGAAATGACCCCTTTCAAGGTAAAATACCTCATATAAATTCTTTGGTATTAGAAGGTATTAGGTATTCAGTGTTTTATAAATCCTTAATGTCCCTTTCTTTCATTGATACCTAGAGTTGTTTGAATATCTCGGTTTGACCCAGTTGTTTTGCTTTTTATATAAATCAGTCAAACCTTAAATCCATGCCATAAAAAGTTTGTTCCTCAGAGGGATTACTCAATGATGGACCCTGACAGGGGTATGCAGCATAATAGAAAAGCAACACGCGATAGTCTGGAAGTCATCATGCAAAGACAGTTAAATTTCTCCCTCTTTTAGTCCCCTTAAAGCCACTGAAGTCCCTGAAGCCCCCAAAAGGCTGTAAACAGGTTCTGAGAGCATTCTTTAGGGATGTCTCAGAAACGTTCACTTCCCCTCACACATAGACTCACACAGTGAAGCCTTCAAAATGCCTCAGAGCGCATCAGTTAAGTAACATAAACTCACAGCTGGTTATGGTGAAAAGATAAGAGGATGAAGTCAGTCTGCTTTTCATTGTTTTTGGAAGCTTTTGTGTGAAAGACTTTAATGACTTTAATTGGATTCAATACAAAATAAGTGCATCTTAAAAACACATTTTTCTGCATGATGAAAGGAAAGTTCTGCACAGTGAATTATTTTCTTTACAAAAAAAGATTTTTTCCAAACCCATTTTTGGAACAGAGAAACAATTGCTGGAGTATTACCAAAAAGATTATATATCAACAAGAAGGTATTTTTCTGCAGAAGTACAATTGCATCCTATGAGTGATAGAAAGGCAGTTTTACCAGATAAAGCAAAGAGCGTCATAGTTGCCCCAAAGGATTACATTACATTCACTGCTGTCATGTCGCAGCTCCCCCAGAGGCGATGCATTTTTTGGTAAGTTCCAGTCATTTGCACACAAAAATATATGAGGCTAGGGCCCAGGTTTAAAAATAGCGGAATTCCATTTTAAGTGTGTATATTACACAGCCTGGTTTAGTTCAACTAATGGTTTTGGTGCAAAGACAGGAAGGCAGGTAAACAAGGTCTCAAGAAATGAAGAGAAACACAAACCAGACACTGGGTAATTTCCTGAGAGTGTGTAAGTGTAGTTGGCTGCAGAAGCCTGTGTGAGTAGGTGGATTGTGTGGATATGAGTGTGTGCACTGTTTGATTGTCCTTTTTATGTTTCCTTCAAGTGCTGTTTGACATTCCTGTACAGGGCTAGACAAAAGAATTTGCAAAGTGTAAAGGTGGAAACAGAGGAGGACAACAGGAGTGATTGGGGAAAAGTAATTGAATTTTTGCATAAAACCCTTTCAGCTTCAGCTTGTATCTTCCTGACCTTCACAAATATTTTCTTTTTGCCTTTTTACATGTTTTTGTTGGCATGATGTTCACAGGAGACCAAAAAACTTCTTAACAGGGACTTTAACTAAACATGGACTCCCACAGTGTTTTAATTGGTCTGCTTGTCAGCATGTGCAGTGTGCAGGGTGCAGTGTGCAGTGTTTGTGTGTTTAACAGCAGCTGCTGACCAGTAGCTGTATTTCATCCCAGGTTCCAGTGCTCCTGATGGAGGAGCACAGTGATCCTGCGATGTGGACGCTGCCTCTGCTCAACGTTCTGGTGACTGTATGTTAAAATTAAAGTGATTTAGGAGACTTGTGGGAGATGCTCGTACTTCAGTCTGGTTTTCACTAAAGGCCCAAAAATGGTTAGGCAAGTTTTCAACATACATTTATGGTCACACACATCTACCATCAACACCTACAAAAAAGTAATCATCTGAGGATAAATTGAAGATTTAATTTGAACATGTCTGTTTTTTCCAGAAATATGAAATGACCATTATGTTCAATTATTAGATTATTTATTAGATGTTTTATTAGCCTGGTCTCACAAAATGCACATGAATTTGTGGGAACTTTTTGAGTTTTTCCTGTTTGCAGAAGGACAAACTAATAATACTTTAAGCTGGTTGTAACATATATAGTATTTCACTTTCAACCAAAACCTCAATCACTGCCGAGGTTTTGTATATTTAGGGTACAAATAGAGTTTCAAGCTACATTGCCCAAGATTTTTTATTCCCAGTCTGAGGATTGTTTTGTTTCGATTAAGAGATTAGAATAGAAACCAGTGTTTGTCTCACTGCAGGCTGATGCCATAAAAATCAGGCTGAGACTGCACCATTTCCTTAAGAGGATGTAGGAATTGCTCTTCATAAATGGCCATAGCTGTTACTCAAACCGTTTGTCAGAGTGTGTGTGTATTGTTTGTGCATGTGGACACTGCTCTTTCCCTTACATCAAGGCCTTATCAGACATTTCCCTGTAAAAGTCTCACTCCTCCTCCCTGATTAACTCTAACATGACTGCTCTCAAATTCAAGACCAGACCCGTCCAAAAAAAACCCCCCTTGATGCTAATGCATTGTGTTATGTGTGTATATGAAGTGCAGGTGTGTGTCTGGGTGTGCATTTCTGTTGTGGGTGGTCATGTGTCTACAGGTGGTTGAGCTGCACCAGTGTCGTGTTGAAATTAGACTCTCCCATTAATTAAACTGAGAAAGTTTTCAGCTTGCTGAGAGGGCAACCGAACTATAAACACAGAAAAAATCAAACTTAATTTGCTGAGACTTCCTCCCCCCTCCCAGGACCCCCGTGCCCCCTTCAGCTAAGCCATCCTGCCCTCTGAATTTCTCTTTCTCCTTTTTTGTATTAAAGATTTCAAAGCTGAGAGAGTTTTCAGACAAGAGAGGATTTAAAGTTGCATTTTTCCTACAGATTTCAATTTCCGGGTCATGTCATAAGTTCATTTAGTTTTTCGCTACAAGTCTGTGTTTTATGTAAACTTATCTGGTAAAGTAAATTCTTTAATATCGTGTTTTGATCCTCCTGCTTGATCTCATCAGCTTCCTAAGCAGAGTTCCTCATCCATAAAGAACTTTCTCTTTGGTTCATGATGTGTGTAATCTTTTAGCTCTGCATCATTAACACTTGTTCCATTCGTTAAGCCCCGTAGACAAAGACAGCGATGTGATGATGAAAGAAAGTACGACAGGAACACACTTTTTCACATCAGAAAACCATGTTTACATTAAACACAGTGCAGCATACTCACTCAGAATACACCCTCCATGTTATGAGCTTCACAGCTTTGCAGGCAAATGAAAATCCCCAGTTTACACTACAAGGCTACAGAGCGAGCGTCGTAACTTTCCCATAACCAAGAGAGAAGTTTCCAATTACTTACCACAATAACAGAGAGAGGGATCACACAGCATTGAGCTTGTTAAATCCCTTAAGAACCGTTTACTACAGAGGGCTGCGAACACACAGCTACTGTAAAATGCCTCATGCGATGACACTACTGCAGCATGTATGTCAAGAGAGGTGCTCGTGTGAAAGCGGCAGTGTCAGTTCAAGTCCTGCATTCAAAATGTTGCTTCTAAACTTTATCTCACCAACAATAAATGACATGTCTTCCTACTTACCCGTTGTGGTATCTAGCAACATAGTTTTGTTTATCAGTCCAGTTTTTTTTGGATATGACTCTTTGCCTCTTGCCCCTTTGCATTTTGGGTGGAGGCAGAAATTTAGAGACTTGCATTCTTAAAACTGGACAAATATCTCAAATTATCTGCATGACGTCTGTTTTTGGGTGTGAAAAAGCCCTAAAAATAAAATAAGGAAAATGTCAGCAGAAATTCCATTCATATGTTGTCATTGTTGTATTTAGTTCAACTTATCCCAGTTAATGTTCAATAATGCAAAGATACACACAATATAAATACTCAAGGGAAGCACAGGCACCATCACTGTGTACTCGAATGAATTCGGACAGAGAACTGTTATTATGAATTTACTTCTAAATGATTTGTTTGACCAAAACAGCACAGTGATTCAATTTCCAGTACATGACTCTTGGGTTTTGGTTTAAACTTGTGGCTGGAGAAGAAACTAACAAGTTCATGTGCTTGGGCTCATTAACATGCAAACTTTCTGTTGAAATGCATCAAACAAAACATACATTTTGGTGGTGTGATGACATGTGTTTGCTTGTTACAAAGTTGATTTAAACAAATTTATGTATATTCTTTTTTTTTCCTGTAGATGGTTCAATGAACCAAATCATGTTTTATCTGTTTTGTATTTATGTTGTATGTGCACTCTTTTCTGTAAGCATCAACAGTATAATGTTTGCCAAATACAGGCAATCAGAGACATCAGCCTGCCAGCTGGCAACAATAACAGTGGCCTTCAGCTTTGTGGTATTGTTCATCAACTGTAAACACAAAGTAGTGACTGAGCAGAACTGATTTGTCAGCAGCTGGCATGTGTTCACATGGGAAACATTTGTGTGTGTTTCCCAGGTCAGAAACATCGAGCACATCAGGAACAAGAATGCATTGTCACACTGTTGATCTGGTGTAATATCTCTACGCGGACCAGTTTGTATTGATTCAATTATATCTGAATCAAAATCAGATGATTCCAAAGCAAAATTCGAGGCCTGAAACCTCATTTCACTTCAACACAACTCTTTTTACTTTCACCAACAAGCCCCAGGAAAAGCACATAGGTTTGGTTAGTTAACAAAGTCATACTCATTCCTCTTTTACTACAGATGGATAATGGTCATAATTGTCACAAAAAAATCTTGTCCTCCTCTCTTTTCTTTCATCAGGGCAGCACATGGACCAGAAGTTTGTACCAAACCTCCACAACAACAAGATTTCTTAGATTGCATTTTCTCCAAGTGCTTATGATGGTACTGCAGGGTTCCCCGATTCCCTCCCATCATTGGAAACGTGTGTTACTATTCTTAAGGTTCTTCTTCTTCTGTTAGAGGAATCACAGAGGGTTGATGTAATTTAAAACTCAGGGAGACATGTCCTCATCCTGAGTCACAGGGTTTCAGTCTCAGAGTTCTTCACTGCTGTTGACACTATTACGTCTTTTGGCCCTCCTCCTTTTTTCATCCATGTCCTCGACACCAGTCATCCCACCAAACACAACCATCACCCAACTATTCCTGAATCTTTTAACCATTTCTGATTAAACCATTACTGGTGTTGTTTTGTTAGTGAAATAGATGAAGAGGCACTTCAACACCTTAAAGCTGAAAGCTCTGTTTTTAAAGATATGTGACAGATACAATCATGATACAATCCAGGACACGTCAGGATGATTCAGGTGTGGATGCAAAGCAGTTTGTCTCATGAGGCCTCGAATTTAGGCTGATAAGAAGGGTTAATTGTTGCAAAGGTTTTTCATTATTATGCAAGTAATACTACCACATAAAATTCTTATTTAGTGCAACTGTAGCAAATCTAATCTACTGTTCAAGTATTTTCTGCATTTGCCGTCATTGTGAGTCACTCTGATGCACTGCTGACATGTCTTTAATGTAAAATATAAATACATAATGACCACGACTAAATATACAGGTCGACCACATTTTTAAACAGGAATGTTGGGCCTCTGATGAGATGTGACACATGGCAAAAACAACATAATAACATGTTGTAGACACATGTAAGCACCCTGAGAACACGTGTCCATGTAACACCTGCTGTACTGTACCTCTTCATGCTTACTTATGACAAGCATGCGCCTGGAAAATGTTATTCTTTCGCAGTGTTACAGGAAAAATCTGCCTTCCAAACTAAATGAGCAGATCCAGTTCCTGTTCTTCCAGCCAAACAATGTGAGACATTGATTGCAGTTTCAAGTGATGTCCAACTTTCTGAGCGTCTCTGCTGTGCCCAGTTAATTCTCCAGCTGCAGTTATGACAATGTTGTCAGATGCTGAGTGAAAAAAGTTCTTACTGACAGTTACGTGCGTGAACAAAAAGTGCCGCCAAATAACAAGAACTAATTACTTTACTTACTTACTAATCAAATTTAATTAAAATGAATGAATTTAATTATTACCATTTTACTCAAGGCACTTAGTCACTACTTTCATGTCAACACACTGCCTCAACGGTGAGTGAATATGTTCTTTTTTATCAGCCGTCTGCTCTTGAAGATCTATCCTCATCTGTTTGTTATTCTAGGTATTTCCAAGTAAGTAAAGGTAATGCTTCAGCACCACATTAAATATTCATTTCTAGCATCTGGTCAGTGTGCGTGGGTCTCTGTGTGTGGCCCCGGACATGTGGCCGTTCAATTACAAGTCCAATGAAGGGAAAAAATGTGTGAAACATTAGTTCTACGCTTCAGTGGTTTCAATAATTTCATCACTAGCTTGGCAAACTAAAACTAAACTAAAAGCCGGTAAAATTAATAAATTTGTGCACATTTAATTGTGTTTTGATCTTGCAGAAACTTTTCAGCCGCAGTGCTTATGATGAACTTTTATTTATTTGAGGGAACTGCTCTGTGACAAAACACATTAAACTGGTTGCTCTTCAGCAGCTTGACAGAAACATTTTGGAGATTCAAGTTCTGATTTATGAATTACTGTGAAGGACGTGGTCACATGCTCTTTAGATGAAGCTAAGTTTTCTCTCCACTTAAATGATCTTCCTCTATCAAGTATTTATAATCACATTAACTTGGTGATGGTGAGTCTGCAGCTTTATTATGAGATAGTTTATGGTCTGTGGTGGTCTTATTTTATGAATTCATCTGTTTTTCATTTCTGACTCAGCAATATTGCAGCCACATAAATCAGGCCTTATGTTTTCTTCATAACGAGTTGCGGCCCCGTGGGGCGCTCCAAGAACAGCACCGTATGTATGTGGCACTGTTGCTTCTAACTGGTGTCGTTATGAAGAACTAATTGTTCTCAGTGCATGGGACATAAAGTTGCCAAATGTTGTGTGAGCTGCAAACAGGGTCAAGAAGCAATGCTTTTTGTTAATGCAGCAGAGATGTTACCGGTCGGGACCTCCAGCTGCTGCAAACGTGCCTGCAGCAGAATTGTGGTAGCAATTTCTGAACATAATGAGATTCCGGTATTCAAACTTTAATTGTGGGTTTTATACCAATTTCAACTTCACCTTGCATTAATTGATTTTTGACCTCTTTGAAGAAGCAAAGCCAGTTTTACACAGCATTACGTAAACAACACTGACGTGATTTTGTATGTTTGTCTTGGCAAAAGTTATATTTATCTCACTTTCACTCCATCTTTCCCTAGATGGCACATTATTAGGCCTCTTTCTATTTGTGTTTTTTCCTCTTTCTCCATTTAAGTCAATGCTGTGCTGCCTCGTCTGTGTTTGTGTGGCCTGTCTGTCTTCCATGTCTCCGCTTCTAAGAGGAGGTGGTGTTTTTCAGGTCCTACCATGTAAACATATCTTTAGTTTTCATTATTAGCTCAATCAAAAATACTGTATGTCCCTAAATATCTTGCTGAATTTATGGAAATATTTTTTGGGTAAATTGCTGGTTATTGTCCAGTGATGTTTACAATTATTGGGCTCACTTTACAACCAGTGAAGAGCAGAGGGAATCAATGTTTGTGCAACAGTTTAGATGACGTCATTCGCCCAGACAGCAGAGATCATCCAGACAGAGGCAGACAGCTCATGATTACAACACAGCTTGTCTTACCTGCCTTCCCTCAGGCTCTTATTAGCTACGTAACACAGAGGCCAAATCAGAGAGTAAATAGATTTGAAGGGATTTAAAAGGACCGAGGACACACCGAAGGAAGACATCCAGGCAGAAAAGGGCAGGGATATTGAAGCTCTCTGAAGTTTGACTCAAACTTATTGGAAACAGGCTTTGAAGAAGATGCTGACCCAGATGAAGGCCTGTTCATCTGCTCGATAAATCTCCACTGCAGACTACAGCCTGCTCATTGATCTTTGGTTAGTCATCCTTTGATGTTGCCTGGGCAGGAAATAAAGGGGCAATCTGTAAACTTTTTTTACACCTTCTGAATGTGATTATTGAACTTTTTTATTGTTTATTCTGAAATGTTACTCCCAAAATTTTGCTGTTTAAATTGGATCAGAACCAGAGAAGGTGCGCTTAGGAGTCATTTCCTGTATCTGTGTCATGTGGGTGTTGTACCTGCCCCTCCCCTTTAAGAAACTAATGGAAAATCCTCAGTCTGATTCTTCCACTGTGCAATTTTTAGACAAATTAGGAGAAAACTGACTCTGTTTCTCTCTCTGTTCCAGCCACACACTTCTGGAGTGAACACAATTGGCCAGTGGAAAAAAAAATTACGCTGTTAAATAAGGCATCAGCACTAAATTTATACTGCGTCTAAAGTTGTGTTGTTTTGACAAAGACAAGCAATAGTTCATCAGTAATGAGTTAGTGTTGAAAGTGCCTGCAGGTATAGGGGGAGAGACGACCACACCCACTCAGGAGACAGGAAGTCTATTTCTTTTCATCTCATAGGTGCAGATTGAAATTGTGGAGCATCTTTGCTGGTACATTAAGCATTTTTCTACAGTAGTAAAGAATGACGGGATAATGCAGACACAGGTCAGTTCTACAGTGTTTATATTTCATAGAGCACCATAATAATTTCAAGTTAAAAATGCCAGCATGTGATTGATTATTGGTCAGTTAACTTGTCTGAATCCAAAGTCCTGGGTGGAGGCTTGTGATACTGAATTGATCCCTTGTTTGTTGTCTCTTGTACAAACAATCCCATGACTGTCATCATTTCCGTGTGCATCAGTTCTTAATTTCTCAGTGTTGTGTTACAGCAGCTTATTATGCAAAGTTTATACAAAACACTGTCAACTCTGCGCCGATGATGACATTTGATGTTAACATCCAACTGCTTTGACATCAGTGCCACAGTCATTACACAGCAACTGGGATCGGTTGGTGTCTGACTCAAACTGACTCAGTGCTTCAGACAGAGCCCCACATGCCTGCAGATGTCTAAAAAGACAAATTCCCAGGAATGTCTGTGAGATCATTCGCCGTGCAGTAGAAAAACCGTACTCGAGCTCGGTGACTCACTTTGTAATTGTCTAGGGAAATAAAAGAATCAAGAAGTGGGGCAGAGAGAGGGATACGAGGATATCCACTGACAAATGGGAGGGGTCCTTTCTGCCAGCGAGGCGTCAAAATCACAACATCTTCACTGCTGAGGATGACACTCAGACCTTACAGCTCTGTGCTTGAGAATTTGAACAGTGAGTTATTGACTGATCTTAGTTTTAAGTGCATGTCGAAAGTTATCTTACGACCCCAAAAGGCCAGCATATTCTGTTAGCCCTTCTTTTTTGCTATCATTTCTTTTCGGTCACGCTAGCAGTGTGGCTCCATGGATAGCAATTTGAGTCTGTTGGACTGTTTTTTTCTTCTTTTTTTTTGTCTTGTCCATGGTGAAATGTTTCAACAACTGCTGGATGGACTGCCATGAAATTTAGTACAGATATTCAAGTCCTGACTTGATCCAGACTTTTTATTCAGACAGTTTTTACTGTTTAACCTCTATATTAAATGTAATAAAAATGAGCCAACTTTCAATCACACACAGAACAATGTTGAATGTATAATGCTGTGAATAAAGCCATTGATATGCTGCTTATACACAGGAGGATTCACATATTCATGAGGGTTTAAAGCTCTCAGTTTGACCAAGTTTGGATATACAAACTAACAATAAACTAAATTCAAAGAGACTAGAGTAGGTTATAGACTATTACACTATAGATATACTTTATTAAAAGTTACAAGCCAGAGTCCTTTATTCATTCTTTGAAAAGTATGTGCATCAGGAATAAGCCTTCTTTATGTACCGACAGTAAAAGTACTTACTGTTCAAAATGTCAGAATACTAATGGATAACTGCTGATGCATAATTTGTATGTTGCATCTGGTAAAGATGGAACTAATTATATATTGTCAAGTGTCTTATTCTTGGGTTGAATGGCCTAAGAGCATATATCATTGTTTATTTATTCTTTATATTTACAATTAATTATCTAACTTTTTAGTATAGTAACTTGTAGTAAGAACTTATAATATTAAGTCTAGTGAAGTAAAAAAAGTACCATTTTGCTCTAAAATGTGGTCTAGTGTTGTAAAAGAATAAAGAGTAGGTCTGCCAGAAAATGAAATTACTCACGTGCAAGCAGGCTACAGTAATTTATTACAGTGCTTGAGTAAATGTAGACTATCTAGTTACTTTCCATCACTGCTTTTATATTTAATAGTACATTTCTGTGATTGGCCTACATTCATTGATTTTAGTTTATGACTTTACCAGTAAGAAAGTAGATTTTACAGTATGATATTGATACTTTTACTCCAGTAAAGTATCAGAGTATAGCTGAGCTTTGTTTGTCCCGTCGGAGTCCTGCAGGTCTGCCCCCGTGCAGCAGCTCCGACCCCTCCCACTCCCGCTCAGTCAGACCGGCTGAAGGCGGGCAGGACGGCCCGTCATCGCACGTCAGAGGCGGCTTCGTTATTTAAACTTGACTCAAGAGGGGAGGAAAGTTTTCTCCGACGGGACAGCGTTGCCTAGCAGCTAGGCGAAAAAGGACTCCTGCGACTTCACGTTGCCTGTGTGTGTGTGTTTTTTTGTCCCACTCACATATCGAG
This sequence comes from Acanthurus lineatus, assembly GCA_029814665.1. Taxonomy (NCBI): domain Eukaryota; kingdom Metazoa; phylum Chordata; class Actinopteri; order Acanthuriformes; family Acanthuridae; genus Acanthurus; species Acanthurus lineatus. Next base: position 17,041,348 of record JAPZDV010000006.1, read on the forward strand.
GAAACCGCGGACGCTTCCCCGGCTCTGTGCGCCTGTCACCCGTCTGCTCCGCTCTCTCTGCTCGCAGCCCCCCAAAATGCCAAACATGCCCCAGACCGTGACACTAAAGGGACCCTCTCCATGGGGTTTTCGCCTGGTGGGAGGACGGGACTTCAGCACACCGTTAACCATCTCCAGGGTAGGTAGAGACTCTGCTGTGTGTCGCTTCTTTGGGTAACTTGGAGCCAGTCAGAAACTTTCACACCTCATGTTTCTTTTTTCTTTCTTACATCAGAAACAATGCTCATCATCATTACAATCATTCAAGTGGCTTTATCCTTCCCATTTTTTACTCACTGACAGTAATTGGAAGGCGCAAGGGGTGTAAGGAAGGTGACTGAGTCAAGCTGGAGTGCTTACCCAATTTATCAAAATTAAGTAAGAGATCGCCAAGGTCTAACAGCAGAGATTAAGCTAAGTGCATGAAAAAGAGCTTTAGTCCAAAAGCAGACAGATGGTGCCGTCTAATTCCTGGCAGCTTAAGTCGCCGGTGCAGTTGAGTGAGTCATTGAAACTGAGCGACTATCAGTTATACTGTAAGCTTTAAGTGAAGTAAAAAAAAAAGTATCCAAATATCTAATCAAAGTTGCAATAATTCAAGGAGTTTATTTCTAATTTTGACACAAAAACTAAATTAGTTTTATATAAATCATTTTATTTTTTCACAAATTTTGATCATGTGTCAGATTTGTAAGTGACCTCAGAATGAAATCAGACATACTCATGTAGCTATGAGTATGACGCAGAAAGTTTCATTATTATCCCGATTACTGAATTACTCAATGTGTTATTTAATCACTGTTAGCACAAATAGAAAAAAGTTATGGTAGAGGTATTTGCAGAGCTTCGTGAACTTTCCTGACCCTTTGAATATGGGTCAAGAGTCAGTGTGCTGGCAGCAGATCTGGCAGTAGCCAATAGTTCATCCTGGCCAGGATAAACACAGCCTGGTCCTGCTGCAGGGCGTCCAGGAGGACGGGGAGGAGGAGGAGGAGGAGAGGGGGTGTGCTGACATTTGTTTTTCATCAGAGCTCATTGGTGCTGCTGAGGGATTCCAGGTGTTTTGCTCAGCTGTATCACCACCAGCCCCAAACCGACCCTTTAACTACAGGGAACTAGCACTTCAAAACTAGAGGTGTAATTTTTAGATTTACGGCGGGAGATTAACGACTCTGAAAGAAACAGACAAACCCCCGAAGGTCACCCAAAGAGCTCTCTCTGTTTTTAAACCTCCCATTATATCCCTAAAAGGAGTTGTGATGCTATGGGGATGCATACTTTCACTCACAGTGTGTGTAGAGTTCTGACAATTGTTCATTAGTATGTCTGTGGTCTCATCATTAAAAACCCATTTGCTTACTTGAAACCTTTTGATCTTTAAATTAAAGTGAAAAATAACTAAAATTTTGCAACTTTAGGAATCAAGAAGCTTCACATAGCACCACTAAACTCCACACTCCCTGTGCTTGAATGTCTTCTTTCGGGAAAAGCTCAAATAATATTGTGGAATCCAGCTTTACGAGGACATAGTGCTCACTTCAAGTGTGATCTTCACATTTTTTCGTGCACACAGTTTCCACCATGACCAAGTCCAGAAGTCATTTGGAAAAAGGAAAAATTCTCCACTGCAGCTTATTGCAGCTGTGTTGTGTTTCATGCTGAATTTAGAGTAAAAATGTTGCGGCTTTAGGGCATCTCAGGTTTTGTAATGCACAACCCCCCCTATCTTCTTTAATAATTTGCACAGCATGTTTCAGTATGTGATTCAACAAAATATCTGAATTTTGCCAGTTTAATCAGTGCATACTTGCATGACTGCCAATGTGAAACCATGACATGCAAGAAAAGTCTTCTGAACATTGTGCAACTCAGTGATGATGGCACCAGTCATATTAATTACAGGTTGCACTTACACAGGCAGTTACAGTGCATAGCAAAGACGGCAATAAAAACCAGAGCTCACATGGCATTGCTTGCAAAATTGAACTGGGGAGTTTCGGCTAATTCCTAAATCTTGGCTGGAAAATTAAAGAAGGAAGCAGCTGGTGAGGTGCAGGCATATCTAACAAAATATGGAATGTCAGAGGCATAAATACACACAGGCTCTTGGCAGATGGCCTGCAACGCTGGCTTTTGAAGACTTTTTCTGCCAGCTACTGCAGAGCACTTCAGCATCCAGTGAAAGTCTTGTGCTCGGAAACATCCGCTAACAATTCAAAGAAAAAATGTGGTATATTGGCAGAACACACTAATCTTTTCATCCTGGTGTCTAATTTGCCAGTTTACACGAGCGAATGAATCCTAATTAAATTCAAGGAGAAGTGATAAAAGATAGCAATGGTGGGAAAGGAATCTTCTCGCCTCACCTCATGGGAGCTGGTTGCATTTTCAGTATGTTATTCATTGGTGCTGATAAACCAGACTACACTCCTAGACAGGTTATTTATCACATGCTTGCTACATTTTTGGAATACAGTGCGTGCCCAAGACGGCAATTATGATGTGCTGAATGGTGACACAGAGAAAGACAAATGGTGGGAGAGGAAGAGGGGATAGTTTATGTCTTTCAGCATTCAAGATGCCTCTTTAGGGGGCATTTTAGTGTTATGTAAGCCTCATACAAGCCAAAATTCTCTGGTGTAGCTGTGTCTGCTTGGTTTGCATAACTAGTTAAGTGGAGATAAGGTTTGTGACAGCACTTAAAAGTGACACCTCAAAGCTCTTTATGGGTAAAGTATTACGTAATATCTCCAATCATGCCTCTGCTTTGCATGATTGACAGATCTCCTCCCTCTAATTTCGGCATGTATAAAAGTGGATGCTTTGACACACCTGCACTTGGAAACAGAGAAAGTTGTAAATACCTGAAAACAAGTTCTGATGGCAGCAGCTGTTTTGTGTTTTTTTCTCTTCTTCTTTTGCTTAAGGTGATAATGTCCCAGAATAAGTGCATTAGCTCCCTGCCAGCCCATTAGGACTGCAGCGAGTTAATGGTGTGTCTGCTTGACTCTGGGAACATTTGCACTGATAGCGAGCATGTGTGCGCATGCAGTGATGGGTTGTAAAATGGCTTTGTGTGCATGTGTGTGAGAAAAAGAAAGACATTATAAAGTCATCGATGGAACTGCAGAAGCATTTAGAGAGATGATGTTAAATATGGAAGCTGGAGTGTAATCCCTTTTTGTAAATGGGTGTCAAACCGAAGTCCAGGTGGAAGGTGACGCAGGACGCTTGTCAGTCCTGCCAACTGGCAAACAGTCATCTTCTGTTCAAGAATTCACAACTGAGTGTTGGATGGATACAGATCTGAGAAGTATACGGAGCCCTTGTCTGGCTTCCCCTCTGACACCTTCACACTGTGCGTCCTGCTGTGTGCTCTGTCTTGTAGATGCATGATGGGAAATGTTCTGTGCAGCTTTCAGACAACAACTGAATGTCCATTTAAAGGCTTTGATTTGCACATTCTTTTGCCACATTCTTGAAATTGTATTTTATTGTCTGCTGATAATTTGTTGAACATGATTAAAAATGAAAGAAATTTCCAATAGGACATCTTCAGATATATTGTGTTGTCTAACCTACAGACAAAAATTCAGTGTTTATAATGATATGAAACAGAAAAGAACAATTTCAGCTAATCAAATAAATGATTAATACAATAATTGTTCAAGAGCTTGTGAGAATTTAAAAAGGGGCTGGTGCTGATGGCAAATTAAAAAAAATTAATAGAAACTTCTTGATATAAAATATCAGCTTAAACAGGTTGAAACAAAAAGTAAGTATTTTTAGAGTAAATGGTGGGGCACAGTTATAAAGGGTTCTCTCACAGTCAGCTTGGACAGGAAGAACAAGTCACCTTGTCATATCGGTTCATGTGTGTTAAGCTGATTTTATGCAAGCATTGCTAATGCAGTGCATGAATTAAGAGCAAATACAACTTAGATTGCATCATCAGTTATACATTCAATGAACTGAGTCCCCTTTGTGCCCTTTAATCTCTCAGTGTGCGTCCATCCTGCACATACCAGAGAAGGTACATGTGACCTAAAGCCCTATGGGTTGTTTCTCTGGCACTGCTGGTCGGAGAAGTCAGCTTCAGGCTGCTCTCTGACTGTTTTTTTTTCTCAAGGATAGACACAAAGATGCTACAAGATGCATGTACTCAACAAGATAGCACAGCTTTCCTGCAAAATTTCCTGTTGTCAGTGAAGCAGTAACTGTGTAGGAGAACAATGTGAGTCCTTGGGTTGTTGCTGAGCTTTTCCTGCTCATTTGGTTTATCTGATGTATGAAACTGACTCCCTGTGATTAATGAGCAGATTTCTTGTTCTTAGACTCAGAAAAGTTGGTAGAACCCTCACTCTATGTTGTATATCACTATTCAGTCCGAAAATACCGAGATTATTTTGGTCCAAATCACTCAGCCCTAATTTTTTACATTTATTAAAACACTCTGCAGATCTTCTGTGAAGGGAGTTATTTCAGTCATGTGCTTTTCCTTGTAGGCTCCCATATTGACTTTGTGTATTTGTATTGCTACAAACACGTGTTTGTTTTACTGTACTTGCTGTAACGTATCTCAAACGTGATCCTTGTGATGCTCTTATGATCATGCACAACATATTGAAGCATGTCATGGTGAGCATGACTTTTGAGGGAAAGCTGAACTAGTCAGAATTTTTATGAATCAGATTTAAGGGGATTGCTTCACTCTTTTTAATGACTAACACTGATGAGCAATGTAATTACTTATCCTAGACACACACAAATGTATTGCAGACTGCAATTATTTTACTAACTCTCCCATTTTCTTTTTGTTCTCATTAAACCCCACATGTTTAATCATCGCCCTGCAGCGTTGCTTATTGGTCTTGGCAGATTCAGTCTCTTTGTTTCTGTGTGATAATCACTCTCCAGTCAGAACCTCACACCCCAGGCTATTTAACGGCTTGCCGTCACGAAGGTCATAACCATGGTTCCTATCTCAGGTCCAGCAAGCAAACAAAGGCATCTGACACATTGCCAGGAATTTATTCTCTCTCAGTGCTCCCACCCAGCAGAAAGCATATCTGTGGACTTAAAGCATCAGACATTAAAAAGTAACAAATACTTTTTTCAGAAGGCCTTTAATAGCTGACTAAAAAGTATTGATTTGGTGATTTGCTAGTCAAAAGTCATCTAGTCATCTAGTCATCTAAGCTGCACATAACTTTTGTTTCTCACATTTGTTTATTGGCTTTATTTAAAAAAACAAGTCCAAATAAAAGTTTAGGATATTGTCACTGAAAAGTTCTTAAACTGTAGGTATTTTTAGGTAAAATATGTTAAAAAATAAAGAAAGAAAAAGAATTTTTGAACCTAATTTTCTTAAGTTTTTATTGAAACATCAAGATTCTTTTTGAAAAGCAAATCTCCTCTCTAACCTCTACAAACACATGCAAAATACACTGATGTAGGCATCTATATGTGTGTGTCTACATCATGAAGAAAACAAGAGACTGGAAACATGTTTACTTATTTCACAAATACAAGAATCTTTTCTAATGTATTTTTTAAACCATTGTTCTAATGTAAAGTATCTTAACAGAAATGCTCACTCAGAGCAGAAGCTTAGATAGTAGATGAAAAGTAGCTAAAGATTAGATAGTAGGTCTGGATCAATTATGTATTTACATACCACTGTGTCTTCAGAGGGTCAGTTTATAGGCAACTAAGAAAGGTAATCTTCATTTTATGGTTTAGATCTCAGATAAAAGTGAATGACACGATGCACAGACACAAACAACAATGACATAACAGAAAACTGTGCCCTGAAACTGATGTCACACTCTGGGGACAGTGCTGCTGCAGCTTTTAATACATAAAGCACACACTGACACACAAGCATGTCCGCAGCCTTTTTTATACATTCATTCCTCCCTTTGCCATTTGCACTTCACTCTCAGACACACGGAAAAACAACAGTGCCCGCAGTGAAGCCACACATCCATCAGGCCTCAGTGTTCCATGTGATGACTTTGTGTGACACGAGGCTGTCGTTTGCTAACCATTCTATCTGTTAGCAATTAACTGTGTGACTGTTGGTGGAGAAGCCTTTTAAAGAAAAGATCTGACTGCAGATTTGTACTGCTCTCTGCACCCTCATCAAAAAAATCATAGTCGCAGTGATATTTTTTTTTATTGCAGTGAAAAAAACATGTTATGTAACGTTGGACATTTTTGGATGTGGAAGTGATTGTCTAAAGTCTTAAAAGCATTTTGTTACGACTCATCAGAGGACACTAAGCAATGGGAATCATTTTTCTGCCAGCAGTAAGAGCCGTTATCTAGTGCATCATCCATTAACTTAATTTATACTACTTGAACACCCATTTTGAAATAGTAACCAAATATCTGATGTCTTTAGCAGATTCTAAGAATTTCTGCTGGAAGAAATGAAGGTTTTCTGAGAGAAAATCATACCACATGATCTTGAATTACTATTTCTAGTCAGATCATTTTGCTGAATTGATTCAATTGAACTAATTTATAGATTCTCCCGTTTTGCAGTGGACTAGAAACCACTTGTCATTGTTACCACTTTTCATTGTTCACAGCAACTTTATTTTGTCTTTTGCATCAGCCAAAAACTCTTTATGGGCTGCAGTCACTAACCCTGTTTGTTTTCAGACAACCTAATCTCTCATTTGTAAGTTAGATAAGTTTATCCTTACAAACCTGATTCCATTAAAGTTGGGCACTGTGCATAACTTAAATAAAGATCATTTGCTAATCCTTTTTAACATATATTCAATTGAAAACAGTACAAAGATTGTCTACTTAATGTTTTAGTTTAAAACCTTCGTTGATGTAATGAAAATATATATGCTTAACCATAAGTTGATACCAGCAGCGGGGGAGGGAGTTTTGGAATGTTCCAAAAATGTTAGGAATATTCCACTTGTACACAGGTTAATAAGTTACAGGTTACAATGTTGCGAATATATAAAGGATATTACTACATGGGCTTAGGAACACTTTACATAACCATTGTTGTTTGTCACAGTTTGTTTTCTAATGACTGAATTCTGTTTTTACACACATTAATTCTTTATTTTAGGTTTTATAAGCCGTTCCAACTTTTACAGAATCAGAGTTGTATTTTGGTGAGGAAATGAAGCCAGTAGATGTGGACCATTTAGCATTTGTTACTACCAGTGGTTTCATGTGAGTAAGAAGATAAAAATAAAAACGGAAATGTTGGTTTGATCCTCAAAGCCGCATGCTGGAGCTTTGGAGTAAAAACCTAATTAGAAAATTACATTCAGCTTGAAAGCTCCATAGATTTAAGTCATTACATCACACTACATTTGCAGGGTAAATATAGCAGATTGTGATTATGTCTGAACCAGGAAAGTCTGCAACTTCTTTGCATTTCTTTGGAGAAAGGAAGGTTTGCCCTGCAGTGACAACCTCAGTGGCTGTGCATGTGTGTGTTTGTGTGTGTGTGTAATTCTTTGTTCTTTGACTACAACTCATGGCCTGACCCTTAGGTGATATAATTAACTATGTGTGTGTGTGGTTGGGGTGCTTGAACTTTTGGCCACTGTGGCACAGGCCAGACACAATCCCAAGACATGCACACATATGCACACATATGCACACATGCACACATGCACATACACACAAACATGTAAAATGTCTGTCATGCTAAATGCTAAGAGTAAACTATGATCTCTGCTTACTGACAGCAAATTCACCGACAAATAAGAATCAATTACTTTCCCACCACCTCCCCAAAAAATTAACACCATTTATGCATTTTCTTCTTTGAAAACACTCCGCCATGCATAAATTGAGTTCAAGTGAGTTTTATTTCCCTGAGATTTCCTCACACTCACACATACACACGTTTCCCACAATGCCCCGTCGCTCTCCGCTTACCGGAACTGAGTCAGGAACATCAGGGTGGTCAGAGGCTGTAAATTAGGAATTCCACATCTGAACCACACAACTCAGCTATTAGTGCTTCATGGAGCGTGAACTTGTGTGCCTTTGCTCTTAAAATGCTCCTCCCTGTCAGCGAGGCCGCTCCTCTCACACAAACAGATCCTCTCTCCTCCTCTTTATCTCTGTCTCTGAGTTCTGTTTATTGTTCCAGACTTTTAGACAATCCTCTTAATTCAGTTTGAGTTGGACTGCTAATATTTGTAAGTGAAGCAAGTGTTCTTTCAACACAAGTTTTAACCATTAGAAACACTATACACATAATGTGCAGCTGTCAGGTTGAGAGACATTACAAGAATGAGCACAAAGAGAAGTATCCACTTAAAACCTTGGATGTCAGGACAAAGATGAATCACCGACACTTAACATGAAAAGGTTTCTTTATCAGAAAAAACATCCTAGATCTACTGAACCCTTTGTATTTATGGATACCGCAGGTCATTTGGGACTTTTTAATTTATACTTAAAAGTCATAATTGTAGCCTTAGCAGACAGATGTTCTTTTGTTGCACTTTGCCAGTTGCACATCAATGCTTAACAGCTGTTGCTTCTGCTGTTAGATGTGTTTAGGATTGTAAATGAAAGTCAAATTGCTGTTGTGCTTTCAAGTGTGCAACAGAGCAAGCAAATCCAACTCTTATTAAAGCAATAAAAAATTGTCACAAATTTTTACCCAAAATTTCATCCAGTATATTGTGACTATACGGCAATTGCATCCAGCCCCTGAAAAACTTTCTCATATTTAATGATTGGAAAAATACAGTCAAACTCATAAGTGTCAAAGCTTGACAGCAAATGGAAACCAAAAAAAGACTGTAGACACGATGACAGTTGTTCACATTTCATTACAAAGACTGTCTCTCTCTGCAGCTTGCTGCCACATGACAGTGACTCTTTTCCTCTGTTTGTCTTGGTTTGATGATGAAGGATTTGATTGGTATTTTTTTTATCTGGTTTATGAAAACCAAAGCCGTATCACTAGTTATAGGTGGGCCTGCAAAGAGCAGGGACATCGTAAGTGTGTGTGTAATAATGGAAAATTGTTATCACATGTTGCTTAGTGGGTCTGTGAAGGTGAAACACATGTCCTCCTCCTCATCCCCTCCTCACCCTGCTGCCTCCCTGTGGGACTGAAATGTCCACAGACCAGCGTGTTTCTGCATTGAGGGATCGCAGAAGGGGTCCTGCTCACTGTCCAGCAGCTCAAAGATTATCCTCAAAACTAGAGCAATGCTGAAGTGTTTTTGCAAGATCAACTGGCAAAATGAGAAATCAGAAAAAACTGCAAGGACAAAATTAGGTTAATGTTTAAAAATGAATTTAACATTCCTCGGAGACTGTTATTAAGGGTCAAGGTTCATATGAAAACTCTGGTCAAAACAGCTTATTCCTGGACTTGAACTCATTCACAAAGCATTTAGTCTGTTGCAAGTGCTGAGTGATCGTAAAATAGCATTTTGTGTTTTACTGAAATTCAAAAGTTCAGGCGTGTAAAAACGTTCAAGTTCCTTCCAAATATTCCACCTCGTCAAAACTCTGAATGGCCTCTCACTTCTAGGTGTCGTTGTTTCTGGCTTTTGAAAATGTAAACCTAGAGCTGTGCCCAAGGCAATATTACATAAATCAAAAGAGAGATGCCTTTGTTGTATTTGGCCTCCATGTTGACACTCCCTCACTAAAAGCCAACTCTTTTCTTTCTCTCAGTCTTTCTCCCTCGCTGACAGTTTGACACCACTTATATCTGCTCCCTCTTTTGTTCCCTTGACTGTGCCTGGATCGCTTTGTGATTGTGTGTGTGTGTGTGTGTGTGAATGCTCAGGTAACACCAGGCAGCAAGGCGGCCCAAGGTGACCTGTGTCCAGGTGACACCATCCTGGCCATCAACGGCGACAGCACAGAGCTCATGACACACATGGAGGCTCAGAACAGGATCAAAACCTGCACTCAGCAGCTCACACTCAACATCAGCAGGTATGAAAACATGAGATTTAACAGAAACATGACATCATTGGTCATGTGACAGAAACACATACAGTATAATTAGATTTTTGTAACAAGCGAGCACTTTTGGCCTTTTTTGGGTGATGATGCTTAAGCACCTTGACTAAAGCATCGTGAGAAGGTTTGACATCACAGCTTTACCATACAACAGCAATACAGTTTGCTTGAGTTCATCAAAGTTCTGCTACTCAGCAGCAATTTTGGCATCGGCCCCAGTTATTTCTGGCCAACAAGACTATTTAAATGAATGAGAAGAAGCTGTAACTTTACTTTCAATCAACACTCAATAAAAAGTGATAAATAAAACAGCATTTGTAAAATCTGCAGTCAAAACTGTTAAAAAACGGCAAAAAAGTTTGGTGACTTTGCCCCAAAATAAGGTTTAAAGCACTTTTTTTCTCTGCAAGTTTTTATCAACTATTCATCTGTACAATGACAATGTTTTTAATGATCATTTGAAATGTTTTGGTGGGTCAGCAACCAGTACATTGATCAGGTGTAAATGCTTGACTGCTGTTTATGTTTATATTCAAATCTTTCATATAGGAGAGGATTTATTTTTAGAATATATTTTCCTTTGTTTTCTGTAATTGCTTACAGACTTCTGATTTATGAGCGCCTGATTCGTCAGAACTTGTACTGTGCACTCTGCCTATTTTCCATAGAACAGGACTGAGGGGAAATATGACGTTCAAACAAGTTGAATATCAGGAAATGTTGAACATTAGTCACTTCCTAATGATCAGTCGTCACTGCTTTGGGCCTCAGCAGAGTCTGCTCATGTTTTTTTACTTTTAGCTCATTAAATGAATTGAGTTAAAAAAAAACCTGACAGATTTTTATGACCAAGGTCATTTATTGCCTTTTGGTCCGGGAACACACATTGTTTCTATTTCTGTTGGTCTGTTCGACTTGACACGGTGGAGTCACCGGGACAGATGACAGGTTTACAACTGTTTAAATGATTGACTCTCTGCTCCTATAGAGCGCCGTCAAAGTCAATGAGCCTTGTGCATACAGTGAGTCAGATGGTGACCTTTAGAAGTGGACTTCACAGCTCGATGTTGACCACTTTATCAGTTCATGAGGTGGAAAATGATTTGCCACTCTTCAGCATCCTCTTTAGACGTAGCATGTGAGGATGGATCATTTGACCTTTAACGGAGAACAGGAGCTACGCAATTTTGTCAACGTAGCAAAGCGGAAACCATCCGTCTAAACAGTTAATAAGATGGGGGGGAGATGGAGGAGAAGCTAAGGAAAAACTGAAATGTCAGTTGTTCCCACATTTCTATTAGATGGTTACTTTGGGATGCCAGAGAACTGGAAAGTGCAGAGCGCATCTGGCATAATCTGAATCCTGTCCTCTCAGATGAAGAGCACTGTGTGGTTTCAGCCTCAGTTACAAGTGACATCTGCCAACTGGTGCTTCAGCTCTCTCCTTTTAGGGCAGCAGACAATGCAGTCTCTCTCCTGAAATGGCTTGGAGCTTGTAGTTGACTTGCAGATGCAGTAGAAATAAGAATCACTCCCGCAAGAAATGCAAAGATCCAGACAGAAGCCCTTTTTTCTCCACCTCTCTCTCTGTCTCTCTCTGCACTTTTTTCATGTTTTGTATGCACTCAAGCATGCAACAGCCCTTCTTCTCCCTCTTGCCTGTAGTAGAAACCTTCCATCTATATATCAAGTTGAGCAGCTGAGCGTTAAGTGGTTTGTCCACATTGGGATAGTAAATTTATTTAAGGATACATAAAGTAGTGTTCAGCTCAAAGGCTGGGGGAACTTCTCTGCAGCTGCAGCAGCACCACAAAAAAGGGCACTCCCTTACTGAACCACTTGCACCCTAATATGCCCAAATTCAGCTTAAATTTCCTTTCAAGTAGCCAAAGCTGTCAAATACATTAAAAAGGTAATGTAAATGTGATAAAAAGCATTCTCTCTTTAAAGTGATGGATATTGATTCCATTAGCTGACATTTTGTTTAACATTAATTCTGTAGCTGTGTGTTTTCCCACTTTACTGGAGCTCTTTCACTTTTATATTGACTGTAATATTGTGATAAATGATCCATTTTTGATGGTTAACCCCAAGTGGAAAATTGAGGATTTGTTGTGCATCATTTCTCACACATTTTTCATGTTGTTTTATGCTGACATATTAAGTATTTTGGGAAACTTTTGGATCTTGAGCAACACTTCTCAGCAGGACTCAGTAATGGATTTTTTTGTTACTGCTCATAGTGTCTCTGTTTTAGTAAAATATTAAATTTTTGTAATTCAGAATGTGGTGACTTTAGGTCAAACATTAAGAAATAAAGGCAACTGCTTTTCACTTTGCATCTAAATTACTTTTTAATGATGTCAAAAGCGATATTGAACACTTACTTAAGCCTTTCTATTACATTATTTAGCTGAAAATTATTCCTTTTAACTATAAGTTGAACTACCAGACATACACGTGCCGTTAGTCAGTGCTCCTGCATTTAAACTGACAAGATAGTGACACAGCAGAGGCAGAAGAAGGCTGCTGGCATGTGACCTTTCCGCAGTATTTTGGTTGAATAATTACAGTGCGGACTGCTCTGCTGCTGCTAGACAGGAGGAGGGTAAGACGTGTCTGAGAGACAGGCATGCACCTTTGGCTGCAGAGCCGACAGGAACTGCTGATGAAGAGGAGAGCAGATAGAGGAACAGGGGTTCGAGCAGGAGGAAAGGACTTTTTTTAAAGTAATAAGGTTTTTTAATCATTTGTTCATAAAGACAACAGAGCAGTCGAAGAAAAATGTAAAAAAAAAAGGTGTGGTTGAGTGAAGGTGGGAAATATGAGAAAAAGAAAACAATGGTGGATGAAGAGAAAGACAAAGAGAGGAAAGTAGATGTCAAAGACAGGAGTGATGACTCAGAAAGACCAAGTGAGAGATCCTCTGCTCTGCCTCAAAAGCTGCTTTACAGCCAACTTTATCGGCTGGGTGCATGGCTGGAAATTCAATTAGACAGACAACACAGTGAGGCTCAGAGATGAAATTCTCTCCCTGAAGTAGAAGACATACAGCACTGCGAGGGTTGAAATAACCTTTTTAAATTCCTGCTGGATATCATGGAAAAAAAGGAGATGAATGGACGTGATCTTTTTCTACATTCTGCCAAATCAAACTGAATCAGGCCTGGTTATGAGAAACATCTCGGTCACATGTTTTCCAAATCAGTTCTATTCAACCTACAGTCAAAATGATTAAAGCATTACATTTGGTGTCCCGAACACCTTCTGTGAGGTAACTTTTTCCCAGGAAAAGTCATTAATAAGCACAGGAAGTCATCAATAAGTAGCAATGGTCATTATAGCTGTGTTTCCATCTTATTGTCAAGCAAATTAGAAGCAAACTTTTGAACTTTAAAAAATAAAATAAAAGCAAATGCTTAACTAATTTGGAGAGCAGAAAATAGATCCAGTTTTGTCAGAAGGTGATGGGGGAGGTTTCACTACTCCAGACTTTAATACACAGAGAAGAAGTACAGTTAGCAGAAAAACAAAAAAAAGACAATTGTTTGCCTACGGCCAATGAACCCCAAAGAAGAAGAAACAAAAGTAGTTGCGTTAGCTATCTACCGGAGATCCAGGAAGACGCTGAAACCAAACAGCTTGCTCTTCTTTTTTTTTGTTCCTCCTCTTCTCTGTGAGCAGAAACAGCTGAACAGTCATTTGAGATAAATATTGCCACGTCAGTTCAGAAAAGGTGTTTCAAGCTCCTGTAATGTGAATTTACTCTTTTCCACAATGGCCAAAAACCATCTCAACGAACATAAAAAAAATTAAGTATTAAGAAAGTTACTTTGGTTTTGATGTTTCCATCAACCTTTTTAAATGTTATACTTCAAAATGCACATTAAAAACCCTGATGGGAACCTGACACATGACTGAGACCAAGTCAAGCCACCCACATGAGCAGGAAAAAGAGGTCAGACTTCTGGCTGCCATCAATGAACTCATGAAAATAGTAAAATATAACGCAACTGTGGGACAGGCTTCAAAATTTTGAAAACTGGGAAAAGGTTCACTCAGGAAATCAGCGAGCTGTGGAAAAGCAGCCACATGGTAGTCTGTTCTGTTCATGAACGAGGGCCAAGCCTTATGTTATTAATTATCCGGACAATGGGGATGTCATGTTCATATGTAAAAGATGAGCATTTACTATATTTTTTGGAAACACCCCTCAGCTGTGAGCTCCAGGAATAACTGAGGTTTATTCAAGTGCAACTGATGATTCTGGAGTCTAAAAAAAAAAAATGGGAGTGACTCAAAGAACCCATGCTGACTCACTAGAAAATAATATTCGAGGGGACAACAGTTCTCAGCCCTCATTAAAAAGACTACGCCATAAAATACTCCAAACCGGTACAGAGTCATAGAGGGAGAAACAGGAGACCTGTAATTTTGTGCTGCTGCCGATGGACAAATATATGAGTCTACACGTCGACTGTGAACCAAAATTACAGTACACTGGATGCATCTGAGCTTGAGGTCTTGTGTAACACAAGAGTCTTTTTTTTTTTTTTGTAAAGTCTCTACATTTATTACTTTCATGGCCCCCATTTTTTCTCAATTCCTATTCTGGAGCACTTTAAAAGAGCACAGCATCGGGAGGTTTCTGGTAAGGTGCCCACGAAGGCTAAATAAGAAATAAAAAGGCTTCATGAAAACCGGGCCGACAGCTGTTTATCTAGATTATTTTTTCCGTCACTAATGGATATTTTAGTCTTTTTTAAATACTCCCTTTAGATGTCGTTAATCTGTTGTTCCCAGAATGCATTTTTGTTCTGATTACTCACTTGTCTTGTCTACTTTTACTGCAGGTTGTGATGTCTTACTTTATCCAAAATATCTTTCAATAACTTTCGGGAAAATTTGTTTGAAGTGCTTACAATCCGGTCTGAGTTTTATGTGAAAGCACATCTTGTAGCTGCATTACATTCAGGTGAACCAAGGCTAAGGAGGATGCATTACATATGCTAAGAGTTTGATATAATAAGCAAAAGCTATTCAAATTTAATATGATATAATTCTATTAGCTCTCATTCTTTGATTCCCTGAGACGGATTCCAAAACAAGACATTTGTGCTTTATTAAAAGCAGCACCGCTGTCATGTTTCTTTGTTAAATGAAGCGTTTCCTCCTCGCAACCATGACTCCCCAGCAGGAACGATGCATGAGTTTGACATAATTGAAACAATCAAGACAGTTAAGGCAAGTTAAGGACAGGCAGACAGAAAAGAAAAGTGCTCTTAGGTCACAACTTCACCACAACTTTCCAGTTTCCATCAGTCCTCTCTACTGATTCAGGCCTGTCAGCACTCCACTTTGAGGTGAAACACCCTTTCAAGTTTCTGGCATCAGTAATCAAATGGAGCTGTGTTGTCTGACTAGGGGAGAAAAAATGACTGCCACCCCCTCAATGCATACACACCATCCAAGTTCATTGTAATGTCAAACCCTGGACAGATGTAAAAGGCCTTTATTGGAGTGTGTCATGTCTCCTTGGCTCCGCCTGTATATTTAAAGACCTAAACAGAGTCTTTGAATACATGAACCAGCTGTGGAGGAAACGTCTCTCTTCCATTTTTTTCTTCCTTGCTCTTCCTTTCATCCTCTTCCTTTGACCTCTTCAACCCTTACGTCCCCGGTCTCTGACCTCCACGTACCACGCTGCCGTCTCCAAAACCTAAATCCCACTCATGCGCTATTTCATCTTTTTATATCTACTCTTCGTCTTTCTCTCTTCCACCCTGCAGTTCCCCTCCTTCTCTGCCAGAGCATATGGGAGAAAGCCATGTGGTTGCAGAGGCCTGAGAGACAGTTGACAGTGGTTTGGATGTGTGTTTCCACCGCCGGTTTAGGCTGTTCGGAAAGTGTCCTGCTGGGGTGGCAAGTTAAATGTGCTGAGAAATGAGCCATGATGCCTGAGCTCCATGTGTGTTTGTGTGTGTGTGTGTGTTACTCTGGCTGTGTGTCTTGGTCTCATACACACAAAAAAGTTGTGAAGTAGAGACACCCTGCTGCTTTCGTTTCACTTTTACTGACTGTTGAGAAGAAAATTTAGGATTCAGTCCAGGTTGGAATGAAGTTTGTACTACAGATGGTTTGGAGCTCAAAGTGTCACCTCATCACCTCAATAACACAAACATTTTTATATAAATCTAAACATCAACCTCTAGTTTTGTCACCTGTGGGGTTTTTTCTTCCCTTTAGATACAATGCAAGTGAATGGAAATTTGAATTCAAGCTTAAAAAAAACAATCTCAGTTTATCAGAATAATACAATTTTATTGTACTAATATGAGTAAGACAGAGGAAAGTAACAAGTGTTTGTGTTTATCTTGTCTTTTTAGTCCTCTACTTTGTTATTTCTTAAAAAGAATTGATCGATTAACTTAGAAAAAAGGACTTATGGCTAAGTTATTAGCTTTTTAAGAGTTTTAACCACATCTCACAGTCTTCATCAATGGCTTAAAGTGACTTAAGGGGATAATTGAAGGGAAGATTTAAGCTGAATTTGTAACTTCCTGTGTAGTTAGGTGCATGAAGGTCGGCAAGGGTTCATGCAATGTAAATTTTGTCATCCGAGGATGTATGCTTAGGGTTTTGTGGACATCCACATACCTCTGATTTTTGTGATCACTGCTCCTGATCCTTTGCATGGCCATTTACTGTGCATGTGTGGATTGCATCTTCTAAGGGGTCTCTAGGAAGTAATGTAAACAGATGTACCCTGCATCTGTAATATCTGCACCTGCTCATGTATGTTTTTGCTAGGGGTCCTTAGGTGTAGACCTGCATTACATGAAGGGTTTTGATACGACCAGGGGCTTAAGGTAGCAGTAATGCATGGAGCACGACTTCATATTTGAATATTAAATCTCTAAAGTTAAAAAAATGGCAGAGAATTCAGGAGGAATCAGAGAAAACATGCAGAGAAAAGACAGAGTTCTCTCTGGTGGAGGATTTGCCCCCCACTTTCCTTTGACTCCAGGACCTGTGACTCACAGCTGAGGAATTATGGACGAAGCTGCATGGGACCAAAAGAACACAGGACTCCAGCAGGGATACATACAAAAAGAAACCACCGAAGGGTCCGACTCATACTTAAACACATGCCATTCTAAGAGCGATTTCTTCAGCCCTTCATCTTCTCATTGCATCATTCCTCTCACACTCCTCTAAAGTCTCTTTCTTGTGTTATTTGTTTAATGCAGCATCAGTGGCATTTGAGAGGCTGTTTTGCAAAAAAGGAGGAGGGCAAACCACAAGCCCCCTTTTTTACTTCCTCTTCCAGCACTGATCTTGTCATCACTCAGATTCATATTTTTCCAAGTAACCCCCTGAGGTCTACTGATGAGACCCCTATAACTCTTCTTTAAAATGTGATTGTCTCCCTTTTACTCCCCAGAAGAGAAAACATTAAAACTCTTCTCATATTACAAAATAACATAGAAGCTGCTGCAGTGGAGTCTGACGTATGAAAACCTCTGGAAACTTTCCTTTATCAGATGCCTTTGCCGCAGCGAAGAATCGAGGCGAGACTTTAAGCGAACCCTGAAAAGTTCCGTAATCTTCCGCATCTAAAGTCGAGGGCACTTGGTTTTCAGTCGTCCTTCCCCTCCTCGAACATGGTGATCCTGTGCAGCCAATGTAAACTCATCCGCTGCTCCAAATACCAGATCTCCCCAATCAGGAAATTAAACCTGGCAGGGGGAGGTCAGGCAAGGGAAAATATGACCATAGGAAAAGAATAGGAAAGTCGTTGCGATGACCTGAGAGGTTTTTCTCTCTGTTCTATTTTCTGTACATGTTGATTTTTCCCTTTTTTAACTTCTATCTCTTTTTGTCTTTCACACGTTTATATTCAGTCTTCTGTGGTTGACTTTTATGGGTTTTTTTTCCTTATTCTTTCCTCTCATAATTCTTGCAGTTCTTTTATAGCCTTTGCTGTCAATGTGATGTGATTTTTATAATTCTGAGTGTAAAACGAGTGACTTGACTTGACCAGAATTAGAGCATGTGGATCCTCTGTTGTTCAGAAATTACCTCATCTCATATGCCTTCCCTTGTTCTTTCCTCTTTATTGGTCTGTATGTAGTCTTGTTCGATATTGATATATACTGCTAGGAACAAAAGGGGAGCTTGGGGGTGAAAATCAAACATGACACTCAAAAAATGAGCCTGAGACTTCTAACCGCTGTGCTATTTATCACTGTGAATCTGTACAGAGAAACAAAGCGCACAGATTTATCATTTCAAAGATCCCCTTGATATAGCAGCTACACAAAGGAGGTAGTGGTAAAGATGAGATAATGCCACTGCCGGAAACTGGATTTTAATCTAAAACATCTTGTTTCCTGTAACCCTCGCAGTTTACGGTGATCTGGTTAATATATCATCAAATTTCCAGGCAAGGAGAGGTTTTACTGTACAAGGAAGATCCAACCAAGGATCAGTCAGAAAACCATATGGGAAGGAAGAAAAACATGACAGATGAGGAAGAGAAAAGATGAATTAAGGCAAAAGACAGGATCAGCAGGTTGGATGTGTAGCGTGGTGTGGACAGCATGATCCACTGTCAGATGGTCCTGGTCCATCATACAGTGACTCAGCAGAGGAGAAAAGGCTAAAATGGAAACTAGAAAATAACAACTATCATCGCCCTCAATCAACCTTGTGTGCAGCAGATTGTTTCTGTCTTTTGCGGTTATTTATATTATGTTACATTCGAGATTCTCCAAAAAACAAGTTCCCCTTCTGGAGGAAATTAAATAAACTGGATTATGTCCATTGCCTAACATTTGAATTGTGAGATTACATCCTTTTGCATGCATGCATGAAGCAAAATAACTGAAACATGAGCTCAAAGTCCTAACAGTCGCGGTTCAAGAGGAGAATTTTTTTAATTTCAAGTGGGTAACTGACATCCCTCTTCAGACTGACCTACAGTATCACGAGTGCTAGAGCTGAACACTGTAAAGTCCAAGCTGGTTTCCCTCTCACAGTTTCCACACATGCCTGTGCTTTTACATCTCCGTCATTAGAAATGGACGTTAATTCTTCTCTTGTTTTCTGTCCGGCGCTTCCAAAATGTCAGTTCAAATAGGCCACTTCAAACTGAACTTTACTCATTTCAATAGGCTGTTTGTGCCGTAACCATCGAAACCAAACAATCCAAAAACATGAAGGCTTCCTGTCTCAGGATTCAGCTGAGGGGTGGGGGGGAGGGGAGTCATCCCACGCAGTAGCTGTTGCTCATGTACCAGACATTCTCCGCCTCATAAGAGCGTCCTTGATAGCAACACCTCTGTGGTTCATATCTGAAGCATTGCCTCAGCTCGGCCAACGCCATGCCAGCTGCAGCCTGATGACCTCACTTCTTCAGACGTCAGCCCTCCCACTGTGGGGTAGAAAAATCCATGCGCTCACATGCGGTTAATAGGTTTAATTTCACTGTGGATGGAACTGTGATTGAATGGAGGAGGTACGTGGGTGAAGGGGAGCACAAACACAAAGACACATGCTGTCTTTTAGTTTCTCTGCATGATGTCCTGGTGTTACCCTTTCGGCAGCTGGATGCTTTCCCACTTAGCAGCCAACGCCATGGCAACAAAAAGCCCGCAAACCCGAAGAACCAAAGAATTCCCCTTCGTTTTTTTTAACGTTCTTCATGGGAACTGCCACTATTTCAACATAACGTGAAAGTGAAAGAATAATGCAAGTGACCTGTTATTGACGCTGTTAAAGATTGAAGGGTGAGTTCAGATTTTTTTGAACGGAGGTTGTATGAGATACTTATCCAGAAGCACACCCACCAGTTTAAAGAAGCAGACAGTAGAACTGGTGCAGATGATAATTTAAATCTGTATATGCTATATTTACAATATTTTCAGCCTGCTGACGGGAAACAGAACTTTTATATCACTTTCCTTTAAAGCCACCAGACTTCTTTGACAAAAACAGTCATTTTACCTTGCAGAGCACGAAAGCTGCCTGTCCACCATTGTTTTTAATTAGTCAGTTTGGGCTATTGTGTGACTTTGGTGTTTTAACAAGTGAGTTAGTCACTTTAGACCATTTAACTATCCAGTTGAGGCCGTGGTGGAGCAGCAACTCTGTGAGATAAAAAGATTGTTTTGCTCAGATGAGTCTGGTGGCTTTGAGTAGCATATAAATAGATATAATGGCCTTAGTTTCTCAGCTGAAAGGGTTGTCTGACAGCAAAGTGAGGCTGTGAAAATATTTTAAATATAGCACTGACTACGACCTCAAAAAGTCTAAATCAACCCTGATATCTCTGCCTCTTAAAAAAAGGAAATAAATCACATTTACTCCTGCTTATGCATGCATAGTTGGCCTTCTCAGTTGAACTGAAAATGATATATTTTATGAACAAGTAAATGCAACTGGAGTCAATTACTGATTATCTAAACAGCAGGGGAAAACCTCAGATACCAGTAATTCAGTTATCACTACTTTTGAGAAATCTATGACCCAAAATGTGATGGTTTTTGTCCAAAACTTGGATAATTCATACAGCAGAGTTTTAATGTGATGATGGCTTAATCCTCGTACCAGTGGGCAGAGGCCAGAATGTAGCTTTATCCCATTACTAATGTGAAAATCTGCCAAATGTACAAATCCTCAACCCCGTACACACATGCATGCACACATACAATACAAAACACTAACACTTACAATGCAACCGGTACAATATGTGATTTGTTAGCTGCAGCTATGCGAATATTTTGGCACGAAAAAGTTGACAGCAGTTAGTGGGATATCATGTGACGCTAAAGTCGTCATCTTTCCGAGCTTACGGTGAATTTAAGAGGATTAAAATAAACACAGTCTTTACTGTCACTCTTTTTTTTTTTTTTTTCAAAGGTTCACACTGAAATAATTATTCTGGATCTTCGGTGGAAAACCTGTCAGCAAAGAGATAAATCATACTCTTCATCAGAAACGACTGCATGCTTCAGTGATCTGGTGTCAGATGGCACAGCATTTATCTGACTCCGTCTCTCTCTCTCTCTCTCTCGTATGGGTGTTGTCTTACAGGTCGGGATCAGGAGACAGAGTTTGGTCGCCTACAGTCAGCGAGGATGGAAAGACAAGCCCTTACATGGAGCCTGACTCACAGGTAACCAGTGTTTACTCTGTATTCACCGAGGCACATGTCACAAGGCTTTCTCAATAATATGCAAATTCACACCCACAAGGATGTTGACAGGATGGATCTGCCAGAATTCCTCATGCTGCCAACACAGAATTCTTAGTGCTGCGATTTTGGTCAGACCTTGGGTGGAAAATAGTCCTGAAATTACTCACCAGCCCACATTGGAGAGAAAGGAGTAATCAGTAAAGTTAGATGGTGAAGTCTTTGGTTGGCTCTTTGGCCCTTTTTTTTTTTATTTGAATTACTGCCTGTCTCTGGCTTAATATTATAATAAAGCAACAACAACATTGAATTTAGACATGCGAAGCTCTGCTAAGTCAGCCAAACATCAATCAAGTGCAATAACATGAGACAAATGATTTAGCATGTCAGCTTATATCACCGAAGACAAGAAGGCCAGCTTAGTGTCTGTCAAAGTTTTTATTTCTTAAAGGTCTCGCCAACAACTAAAAGCCTCTCTAAGATTTACTATTTTCTTTTACCTCTTTTTTCTCTTCTTACCTTTGTCCTTTACAGTCATCTTCAGTGTCTTTGCTCCATCACGTACTGACATACTGAATGGAGACTGTGGGTTTAAGCTTGTCATTCGGTGGCTGTTTCATTCAGCATTTGACTTCATTTCAGATATTTGCTTACTACCATTTTGCAGTGGCGCCGTCACTGCATCCCTGACTGTGTGCCACCCAAGAAGTCTGTGATTGGTTTAAAGGATTACAAAAACCAGAGTATTTACCCTGCAGCTTGACCTTTGTTCAATGCTGACACAGCTCTGTTTTATTCATTCTGTTGAGTTGTGTACTCAATGTCCTAATTGTGTCCAACAATTTTCAAACCTAGATAAATCCATAGTTTATTTAAGATAACAGCGAGTGTGTGTCATTTGGTTGCCTGTCAGTTGCAAAATGAAAAACACCAGATGATGCATCAGAGGGTGAGAAAGGAAGTCTGCGAACATGACCGATATAAAGTGAATTATAGTTTAATACTTCGTCATATCTGTGTGGGTTTGAGCACTGTTTGAACCATTATGAATAATGTAAGTACTCCATGCAACAAGTCACATCAAAATT
>JAPZDV010000006.1:17063755-17078091 GCA_029814665.1 Acanthurus lineatus
TTCAATGCTGACACCGCTCTGTTTTATTCATTCTGTTGAGTTGTGTACTCAATGTCCTAATTGTGTCCAACAATTTTCAAACCCAGATAAATCCATAGTTTATTCAAGATAACAGTGAGTGTGTGTCATTTGGTTGCCTGTCAGTCGCAACATGAAAAACACCAGATGATGCATCAGAGGGTGAGGAAAGAAGTCTGCAAACATGACCGATATAAAGTGAATTATAGTTTAATACTTCGTCATGTCTGGGTGGGTTTGAGCACTGTTTGAACCATTATGAATAATGTAAGTACTCCATGCAACAAGTCACATCAAAATTTAACATGTTGTACATTTAAATTAGCATATTTCATGCTGTATATTTCACGCTGTATACTAGCACTAACACACATGAAGTCCCCCTTGTAAACAAGGTGGTTGCTGTTTGTGACTCAGCAGCAAATTTCTCAAGTCTGGTTCTGAGTTATGTCAACCTCAGTTTGTACTTTGAAATCCGCAGCTTTGGATTAGGCCCTTTGCTACCAACTGCATCAGCCAAAGAAGCCATTTGCTTCTGGGGTCGTAACTTAGAAGTACAGATGTGTGGGTGTGAGACCCAAATCTTCTCCTTCTGTTTATTTCATAAACAGAATCCATGGAAACAGACACAACACTGGATCCTTAAATTGCATGTACACTATCATTCACATGATTATAAATGAGATAATACATCCCACTGTTCAGGGAAATGGTTTTGAAATAGTATCCTGATTGTTCTCCAATAGCATGAGCTGCCAAACGGATATTCAAGGCATGATGAACTCGAGCAGATGATCTTTTCCAAGTTTTTCCAGTGCTGGCAAGCCAACAGGTTTCTGAGCGCAGAGAGAATAGGAGGTGTGTGCGTTTTGTGTGTGTGTGCGTGTGTGTGTGCCATATGCTGTGAATATAGAGACTATGTGACAGACAATGAGTATATTGTAGCTCAGACATGTGAGCATCCATTTGTCAAGTATTGTGTTGTGGTGGTTGTGGAGTTGGGACTGATCTGTGTGTGTGTGTGTGTGTGTGTCTAAGCCTTCACTGTGGCCGGGTCTCTTTGTCTGAAAAGGGTGGAACAGACTCACAAAAAGGAAGAAGTGAAATCTATCTGTCCACTCAGGAGTGGGAGTTTCACACCTTACAGGAAAGCATTGTTTTCAGTGGCAGAGTCAGAAGTGAAAGAGGCTTGAGTGAAATGGAATATATGAGGGGGGTTTCTTGGTTAGGGGATCAGATGGTTTCTCATTAGCAGTTTCCCAGGATGCTTTTATTCTAAAATTAACAATTAATATATAAAGGTTAAGTGCTAAGTCTCATTTCTCACACTGGCCACCAAAACCGTTTCTTCTTGACTGTCAGCTGTGCTCCAAGTGGGCTGGTACTTACCGGTACAGAGTTTCATTCTTGGGTGTACAGAGAGTTCTTCTTGCACACTAGTGATTCTCACAAGCTGCCAGGACTCTCTTCAACCCTCCTCGTCTCTGGGTTGTTCATAATGCCACTAAATAAAGTGCATAACCTAGAGGGAACCAGGTGATGCTTACCTGTTCTTTAACGAAGTAAAGGCATCCCAGTCTGATTGCTTCATTGCAAAACAGTTAAGTTATTTTTTTTAATTAAAATAATTAGAAGATTTTAAATAAGTTAAGGTCAAATGAGCAATATCGCCAAGACACTTCTGAAACTGTTGGCTAGAAATTCAGACTGTAATACTAAATGATTTGCTGATACTGGCTGACCTGCACACCAACATATCCAGACTGTTCATCAGAGGCCCAAACATTCCCACCACCAGCATCACCAACACAACATACCATATTTTTTCTTTGGTAGGTGACCATAATATCAGCACATACCCAACAAGAGGTTATCAACAAAAGATAGTCTAAATCAGACAAATAAGAAAAAATCCTCTTTGCCTCAAATTCATTTTTATTATGAATATGTATATTTTACATCAAATATAATAACTTTTCAATGTCAGTCTTTATTGTGGCTTTATTCACTGTGATATAGAATAAAACAAGTACCTGATGTTAGCATACATCAAGAAGAGTCAGACAAAAAGTTTTGATATGTGGCCCAAAAAGTCCTAAAAAGTCCAGCCAACACAGATAATTGAGAGTGGAGGTAAAGTAAGGAACAGCTGATGTTTGATGTAAGCACCTAAATTCATAGTGTTACAGCTGCAAGTTAACAAGTTTTTTCTGTTGTGCAAGTGATCCAGACTTCTGCAGCAGTCTTTGTTTCAAGACCTCAGCATCAGCTCTGATCTTGTTTTCATTAACACGAGGAAATACAAAACCTGAGAGAGAGGAGCCATCAGCTATGACTGTTTATACAAACACAGACATGTGTGGGTAACACAAGAGTGGCAAATCAGCATGTTTGCTTCTCGTTGGATCTCTGTAACATCTTATCCTGTCCTTCCTCTCTCCCTCACTAAAGTCCAAAAATGTTCCCTGGCGTCCCATTTAGTGAAATGAACCTGGACAGCTGGAACCTGCCAAGCCAGAGCCACTTTATCTCCACGCTCAGGTGGCTTCTTTTAAGCATGAAAAGAGGAAGCATCCGCTCCCCGGGGTCGCATAAAAGACCAAGGCTCTCTCTTTCTTTGTTTCCTGCTGTATTCAAATACAACTTGAAGGCCTACAATGATACATAACAATGCACATTCCTCCTCAGACACATTGGAGACGATAAATGCACCGAGGCCTCTCTCACGCCTGCTGAGCCAAACCTAAACGTAACTACAGCCACTCCAATGATGAGCCAGTTACAGTCCAAGAAAGAGTTTACAGAATCTAAGATGAGTAGGATGACGCAATTTCTAACCGTGATGCCAAGATTTGAAGCAACGCATCCAGAACTTTCCTGCCGCCGTGCAATGTGACCTGCAACATCAGGACTAGAGCAGTTAAGCTAGCAGCGTAAGAACTGAAGCCAAAGAGTCAAACACAGAATACTTCAACTCCCATATAAACAAAAAAAAAATCACACTGGAGCCAAAGCAGGCAGCCACTGGCAATTTTACTCCACAGATTGACGCCATTAAAAGTGGCATCTGAGTCCAAACAGGCCAGCAATTTTACTCATTTATTTTGTAGAAATGTCACTGTTAACAGCCAAATACTGACGACATTCATGAGAAAAAATCTGTATTTAGAATTTCCTTTTTTCCCACTTGTTGTTGCCTAACTGGCTTTGCTGGAAATTCCAGTCTCACTTGTGGGAATCAACTACTGGGCAGGAAGTGACACGTGGAAGCTATGAGGTGTTTCCTTTCACCTTGGGAACATGGGAGACTCTAATAAGAGTCGATGAGGAAATGTTGCATTGTTGGATATAAGTAAGTGCATGACTCGATCCGGTGGACGTGACTGTTTTTGCAGTGGCTTCTTTTTGTGCTTTCTTATAATCAGTTTAGGGAATTTAGTATGAAGTGTTTCCAAAGAACTGTGCTAAACTCATGTCTTGGCCGAGACTGTCCACAGACTGCCGGACGTCATACACTACTTCCTGAAATAGAAATAATTTGATAAAGACGGGTGGCAGGGATGAGATAATGATGAGGTGTCATAAGAAAAACATAAAGTCCGCATGTAGGTTTTACAACCGAAATGTAATTTAGCTCCACTGTGAAGCTCTGGGAGGACAAACGAGTTGTAATCTGAAGCCAAATACAATGCAAAAGAAAGAAAGTGCAATAAAAAGAGGGAGCACAGGGATTGAGCTAATTACTCAGCTGAATGAATAAAGACAAATATGACACTAATGACTATAACAACTACCCACAGCGCCTCCTTGCTGCATATCTACTTTAGATGCATTTCCACAGCTTTATTACTGCTCCATGCTAAACCCACAGATGAAGAGTTAGTCCATAATGTTGCACAGTGTCAACTTGCGGTTTTAATAATTGACTGTTTGATTCCTGTGTTATTCTGTGAAACCTCCACCATGTTCAAGTGTGAGCGGTCAAATAAGCAAATTATCACTTTGACCATGGCAAGATGGTGATTACGTCAGGTTATGTGAGAAGTCGAGTGGCTTTAGCATTGGCACTGCTAACAGCTTCATAATCTCATCTTATACCTTCAATCTGAACTTCTTTGCCAACAAGAATGAGAGTTAAAAAGAGAAAACGCCTCTCTGCCTTGTAAATGGTGTTCTCATATTTGTCGGCCTGCTCCTGGAACAGTTTCATGCAGAAGTAAGGCAACACCAGCACTTACTGACATTTTAGGGTTTTTAAAATTCCTTCCTTTAAATTACACAGTGGCAGCTTCACGGAGGTGGGAACGGCATACTGGTCAATGTTAAAGCCAAAGAGTATTTTTTTGGAAAGCAGTATCAGAACACCATTGATGGCAGGAATCCTGTTATTAAAGTGATAGCTATTGTGGCCGAGCGCCGTGGCCTTGTGGAAAGAATGAGGCTTAACAATGCGGAAGCTGAGAGGTCTGGATCTCACGTCACAGAGGCTCCCAGTCTCAAGCCCAGAAGCTGGCAGCTGAAGGAGAATTCCTCTCCAAGTTAACGGTAATGGGAGCTGACAGACAAAGTCCTTGCATGACTTACGGACCGTAATTCCTTCTCAGTGCTTGGAATGAAATTATACTTTAGAAAAAGAAAAAAAAATGTGTACATGATACAGATTTGTTTCATGAATTGAACAAGGCAGTTGCTGTCCAAGACCTGTCATTGAGAGTTATTTGCCTTTTTAAAAACACAAGATAGTAATAAATTAAAAACTTGATGGAGTTCATGAGTTGTAAACTAAATTTGTAAAAGATGCATATTTACACTGAGAAAAGATTTTTAAAAAAAGGTAAAATTATGCAGTTAAAATGACAGATTTTATTGAAAAAGATTAACATTTTAAAGCCTCTGAATACATTTTAACAGTATGGGGCCATTAAAGGGTTTAAGGGATTGTCTCACGTTGCCAAAATACTTCATGTTTGCTGGGTCCACTGCTTCCTAATCCTCTGCCAGGAAATCTCAGGCCAGTGTTGCTGGGACGCCTCTGTAGCAGCTCCACATTCATTCACACAATGGACCTTTTAGATCACAGACCTCTGACCCCACTTATTTGGTTGTTTGTGTTCATTAATCAGCCAGTAATCCCCAAAAATGTCCAAATAAGTATTTGGGTTTTCCTCATGGAGCCCTCCCGGCTCTGCTTGGCTGTCGGCGTGCTGTGGAGCTGACGGGGTCATTGAGAACACTTTCTGCTGGGGTAAGAAGGTCCAAGGGAGACTCCAACCGTCCTCACCCATTCAGATTTAGAAGATTTAAGACGTCCGTTCATTTTCTACTGCTTTTCTGTCAAACAATAACCTATACATGAAGGGCTTATTGTTGTTGTTGTTTTTTATTTTTATATAGTTTGAGTCCCTTAACTGTTTGCTAAAAAAAATCTTCCTGGGTTTTTTAATTTTCAGTTTTCTTTGCTCAACATTGTTTTTGTCTTTAAGCTTTAAGCTAAGTTTCTGTAGCTGCATTATCACCAAAAATATTGTTGTATTTTCTTTTTGAACAAGCTGAAACAGGCAAAAAAACAAGAGAATATTTTAATGCCACAAAGGTTGCTAGTAAACTTTAACCCCATTGGCTTTTTTTAATGTAATATAAGTTACATATAATCTAAAGTGAATAATGGTGTTCTTCTCTCTTTATTGTATCACTTAAGATCAAATTGCTTTCACCTGAAACGTTCAGTCTGTAGTGTAATGCTAGAAATTGGCTTTGTCACATAGAATTTAACTCAACCCACTAGTGACCTGGAACAATCAGTATGGATGTAAAAATGTCTTAACTGCTTTATCTAATAAAGGAAATTCATGAAATACATCACATGTTCAATGAATCTCTTGTAAGTATCAACCCAGCTCATTGCAATAAAAAACTAAAAACTAAAAGCCTAAAACCATCCCCCCTCACTTCTCTCTGCGTCCTCTTCAGCCCGTCTGTCTGTCCTCTCAGTGAGACACCCAGGGACGAGCCCAGGGATCCATGAAGGGCTGGTTTGTGTTTGGTTAGCGGTGCAGAGCGCCATGTGAAATGCTTAATTTTTAAGGTCCATGGAGATTAAACTTTGCAAGAGGCACAAAAGGAGGAGGTTGGTGTGCCTGTATGTGTGTGTGTGTGTGTGTTGTCATGAATGTGCATATGTGTAAAGCAGGCAGGCTGAGGTCTCGCTCCTCAGTTAAAGACGGGCATATGATTTCAATTAAGGTCCTCCACCTTTTGCTTCTCCTCGGCCCCTCCTCCTCTCATCTGTGGCTCCTGACTGAGGTACCACAGCTGAAACTTCACTCTTCACCCATTCAAACCTTCACCAATCTGCCTTTATAAATGGAGGAATTTGGTCTCTTTTAACTCAGTGCACCTCAGTTAAACACAATACAGTGTATAACAGCTGAAACAGAGGTAAATGCACACATGCAAATTTTTTTAGCTTTATTTCTTTCTCTTTTTTGTCTTTCTTTGCTTCTTTGGCGTGCTCTTATTCATACCATCATCTTGAGCCATTAGCCATGCATGGATTACCATTGTAAAACAGCTCAGTGAAATCAGAAGCCAGTGTGGATTTATGTGCATTCAGCAGTAGGCAATGCTGGTTGTAATAAATAGTTACCAGTTTTTGTTCTGTTTTTCTTTCTTAGTCTGTCTTTTTTCCACTTTCAAAGTTTCTCCTCCTATTAGCCGAAAGGAATGCAGTCAAGATGTGGGAGCAAATGAAAGAGAAGCCGTTCTCAAGGGAGAGAAATTAGGAAATACATGATCTCACACATGGTCTTTTTCAAAAGTCCTGTTATTTAAAGTTTCTCTCAGAGATAAACTGAAGCTGCTCATATTAAATTTTAAACTGTTTTGACTACATTGGAAAAACAAGATAAGGTTACCGGGGGAATTGGGGTGATAAGGCATTTACCAGATTAACATGACTGTCACCCCAAGACAAAATCTCCATTAAACTAGTCCGCAGTCCAGACGAGAAAAGGTAAAATAAATCCCTTTAATGAGACGGTTTGCTTACAGCTGATTTCTGTGATAAAAGAACTCAAGCCATCATACCTTCAGAGCAACTTAAAAGCACTTACAAGTCCTGAATGTTACCAAACTGGCATTTTTATAAGTCAGGCACCAGATGTGCTGCCTTATAAATCTGCCATCCACAAAAAGCAAATATCTGTGCACCAGACATGCAAGGCCAGAGAGAAAAGAGTGTTATGAGACAGAAAGACAGGAGAAATGTTTTATGTTCTTCAACTTAAGTACTTTACTGATTTAGCAATGCATATTTTTTAGTCTATGCATTTTTCTTCCTTGTCAAAACCTGGCGCCTACAAAGAGCGATTGATAAGTTCATGGCCTGAGGTACAAGGAGTCAATTTTAGAAAACCTAGCAAATATAAGTTTGAGTGAAGCCCCCTCCCACATTTAGACACTTAGCTCAGCGGTCAGGGAGTGTATGGATCCCTTTTTTGAAGATGTAAGCGTCTTGTTCTTCAAGTTCTTCACAACAAGCATGACATCATCACTGCACTTCTGAGCTCCATATTCATCTTTGGGAAAAGGGAGCAGTCGAAAACATGCCAAATTGAGTGAAAAAGAGCAACACTGGGCAAGTTTAATGACGATGGCAAGACGGTCGATTATGTTCATGTGGACAACTGGAGTAAGAAATTAGCCAAAAGTTATTCACTTAAAACTGTCTGCGTGATCATTCAAAGAGTTGAACTGCACATGAATGTAATAAGAGCTGTACATGTCGTCTCCTTCCACATGAGGCCATGAACTTATTAGTCACCCCTCCTGCATAGTAAGCTGTGAAGCTCACTTCTTTCTAACTTAAGATCTGAAGTTTATTAGACTTCACAGAGCTCTTTTTTTTAAATTTCTTCAATATAATTTTCAAAAGTCCTTGAAACAGAGGCTCTACTTTAACTCAAAGGATCTCAGTACTTCTGCTCTCCTCAGTTGCACCCACAAAACATCAAACTGTTGCTTTTCCCTTTAGGGTCTACTCTTTGTCTTGTC
The DNA here is from genome assembly GCA_029814665.1 of Acanthurus lineatus. Lineage (NCBI taxonomy): Eukaryota > Metazoa > Chordata > Actinopteri > Acanthuriformes > Acanthuridae > Acanthurus > Acanthurus lineatus. The sequence goes on from JAPZDV010000006.1 coordinate 17,071,826, forward strand.
ATGTTTTTTATTCCTGTACGTTTTTTTAAAAATCTGAATTACAGCTGAATAAACCTCATCACGTGTGACTCAGATTGTGGAGCCCATCTGTGAAATTTTTTTTCAGGCTCTGTAAATAAAATTGAATTGTTTTTTTGTTGAGAGCAGCTTTCTCTCATGTCAATAAAACACATTTGAGCTTTTTTTCCCCCCTTTTATCCTTCTTTAAATAAATCACCCTATAGGCTAGCATGCAATCGCTTGTCCTCCTTTGCATGTCATGTTTGTACAGATTAGGAGTCATAAATGTCTGTACTGTCATGCCACTGCAGAAGTGTGTAACATAATACAATCTGAGGGATTTTCCTCCACCGGCCTCCTTTATTCTTTGAACACAGGCATGAATAAGCTCGCCTGACAGTCATACAGTTATTGTAGTGAGAGTGAATTATGTATTCTCCTTAAAGCAAAAAAAGAACATGCAGGGACAGTGATTTGTTCTGTAGAGCTTCACCCTTCCAGTCCTGGGTGCATTCTCAGGAGAGAAAAGACGTTGGATGAATTAAGCCTTGACATAAAAGATCGGTAGGTTCAAAAGGGAAGGAGGCAGCAAAACACTCCTCCTGAAGTTTTAATATATCCGCAGAATGGAGCCAGGATGGAGTTGTTTTTGGCAGAAGGATGTCAGAGTAAGCCATGACATGAAAATATAAAAGTAAGTCCCAGGTCTAAACAGGCTATGTGAAAGAAATGACAAGTTATCAGTAATATAACAATACAATGGGAATTCTTATTCTCTGAACTCTTAACATCTATCAGTGTGTTGTTCAGAGGGTTGGTGGTTTCATCCACATTTACTGTCCAGGTTTTTTGGGGAGAGTTGAAAGAGGTGGTTTAACTTTCTGGAAAGTCATCCATCTTAACTGCAGGAGGCACAGCAATGACAAAGCACTTCTGCAAGGTCAACGTGTTGGCTCGTTGGTGTAGAGAGGAGGAGGTCTCTCAGAAGTGCTGATTACAGAAGACTCGTGTGTGGGTGTGTGTATGTAATGTGTGTGTAGGTCTGTGTGTGTGTGTCGGAGCATGTGTGGTCTAGGCGAGGGCTGAACACAGGATGACATCCAGCAGACCCATCTGCTGAAATGACAGGGGTCCCGTCTGGAGAAGCCGTGAACCTCCACCTCCACTTTAAACTAGTCATAAACACACACACACGGCAACACACAACCTCACCACATGCACGCACACATTCCAGTGGCTCATAGTTACAACAGTCCGACCGTCTCTCATCCTACTGCATTGCTCAACTTGTAAACAAGTCACTTCTTTCCAGCTGAAATGTTTACAGTCCCAAGTTATGATAGTGTGCAGCCCTGTTTAGTCATTCAAAAGTGCTGGCTATCTCTGCAATCCAAATTCAAAGCACTCAAGCGCTATCAGAGGTGGTGACATCATTGCAAGCCGTGCAATAAAACTTTATCTGCAGAGTTCAGCCTGTGGGACAGACGAGGAAGGCTGGCAGGGAGGGTTATCACCGAAGTGTGCTGATAGCTGTGGTAAACACTGAGAGGCCGGGTGATGTCACTGCAGAATTTGTGCAAATGCACCAGAAGGGCGTCGACCTCGGCATAAATACAATCGCTGAGTATACAGTGGTGTAAGTGTAGGTGTGTGTGCATCTGTCCTGCATTAGTCCAGCGGAGTCTTTGAAACAGCTCCAGCAGAGCAGATATGTGGCAGAGACGTAGAAAGTCAGCTGAAGTTAAGTAATAATTTAATCTTTTAGGAGCATCTCAGCTTGTTCAGCTTCTATAAACTCCTCAATCCCATAACCCATAGAAGAAGCAGGAAAAAAAACAAACGAAATAGTTTTCGAAGTTTCTTCCACACGAGTTGATTTGTTTTGACAGAAACATCTGCAGAAAATCTATTGCAAGCTTCTTCTTAATACCCCCGGCTATTAAAGAGGAAAAATGAAGAAATGTAGCGGAAAAAGCTTTTCTATCAATCCTCATGGCTGCAAAGCCTCATTTGGGAACAACCACATTTTCGCCTCTGAAGAATTGTGGTTTTCTACTTGGGGCACCACTGGGCTTGTTTTCTTGTTCCCACTCCTCTTTCAACCTTCTTCCCCTTAAAACCAAAACATAATGGGGCATTTTGTAATGGGCCCATTCCCCCTTTTTTCTCTCTTTACAATAGTAAATCTTTCTTTGATGTAACACGCTCTTTTTCTTTTACCGATGTATCCGTGTTTGTCTGTTCCAGATTACAAACAGATTATATCTTATGATGTTTGTCCTTTACTTAATTAAAATGCAGTTGCTTTTGTTTTTTATTTCTTTTTAGAATTTCAGACCCATCACCAGCGGATATGCCAGTTACAGCCGTAAACCTTCATACACCCCCGAACCACAGTCCCCTCAGGCGACCCCGTCCCCGCAGACTCCACAGCCCACTCACCTGAACAACGGACACTCTAGACCCAACAACGGCCACAGCTATGGGTACGGGAACGGGACCGGGCACGTTCAGTACAACAACCCAGCAGGACTTTATGCTAACGGCAGCAATGGAGACAGATCTCTGCCAAGCAAGATGGGAGGCCTCAGCCTCAGCGCCACACACAGGTAAAGTGATCGGAGCAGACAGGACAACACAAACAATCGGGAAGGAAGATTAGTCTAAAAAAAACATTGCTGCTCCTTTTTAGTCCTTTCAGAAGAATTGTGTCCTTTTCAAAAGAGCTTTTAACAGCACAAGAGGATCTTATTTAACTTTGTTGATCACGGTATCATACTCTGTAGCAACTTTTGGGAATTCACTCCTCTGCTTTTTGGATGAAAATTCATAAAAACGACAAAAAAATTACTTATATATGCAGTACTTGTAGTAACATGTTATAAAAGTAAGAACTGATGAGCTTATCTCTAAATAAGTGCATGTCATTGTACAGGGTTTTGTGATAAATTCATGCAAAAAAACAGAAGTAATACTCAAGTGATTGCTTCTAAATTTCATTAATCTTCCCATTGTAAACTTTGGAAAACCCAAACGGAAAAGTTTGGAACAAAAGAACCAAAAAGGCCAAGATGCATTTATAAGTGTTAGTGGATAATCTAACGGATGTAACCATGTAAATCAGGTCCAAAAAAGGTTTTAACATTTAAGTTTATATAAGCAGTGCTTAGTCGCTTTTAAAAAGCTTAAACGGATCACCGGTGATCTGGTGAATAAGAAAAGCATCACCAGGTGAGATTATATTTTAAAAAATGTACACCCACAGCATGTTTGGATGCTTCACGGAGGCTTGTGTTTATGTGCTGGCCTCCATGAAAACACTAACAGATGCAAACACAGACACTGAGGCACACGTCTGATGTCTCCTGACACACCTGCACAGACGGCCATGTGCACTGGAAAAGCCATTTGTTGTTGTGCATCCCCTCCAGCAGGCCATAAACGTGTGTGTTTAGTCTGCCAGTGAACATCCTCTCCAGGACCCCCAGAGTTCCTTGGGACTGGACTGCAGATCCTGACTAGGCCCACACACAAACACACACACACTCATGCAATAAAGCACCATCTTAACACTGCTTATTGCCCACCGTCAGTCACTTTCTCTGACTCATTCAGTACACAATATCACCATCTCCTCTTGTCTGTCTGTCTTTCACTCAGCCTCTCTTTCATCAGTTCACATACACAAACACACACACACACACACACACACACTCATGGTCTGGCTGCAATAAAGCGCTTCCTTCAGACTGCTGGAGGGGAGCCTGGAGACAAACATGCAGTTAAGTGTGAACACATCTGTCAGCAGCCCTGCCCAGAGGTTTGAATGTATCGAATGAAACAGGATTCATCCTGTTGGGTTTGGCAATAGCTTGATGGATGGATGAACATGCGGAACCATATCGCAGAGCTGTTATGATTTAGACGTCATGCCTGTGAAATCACATTTGGAATATGAGTTTCGCTCCTCTGTTTTTCCCTCTCTGCGTCCGTCTCTGCGTCAAGAAAAAAAAACTGATATGCGCTCTACATTGTTTAAACAAAAGGAAGTGTGTTTTAGTCCTGCCTTAGTTTCTTCAGCTGCTTTTCTGTCGAGTTCCCTTTTCTTCCTTCGGTGGTCCTTTTTTTTTGTGTGTGGTTATTATCTCTTTGTTGAGACTACTTCAGTTCCCTTTCTTTCCTCCCTTGGTTAAACATCATTACATCACCTGATAAAAGAAAAAAATACAGTGGCCATATTTGACACCACAAGAAAGATCAAACCAAATAATCCAAGCGCTTGCTTCTTTGAGTCCAAACCTTTGATCCATTACAGGTTACGTCTTGGTTGTCTTGACAGATAACCAAAGGAAATTCTGTTTTTTTTTTCACCTCTCACCTTGTCATTATTAATCAAATTACATTGCAATAATACCGTATCCTGCCCCCCCTCGTCTCCTGCAGCCCGGAGCCTCCCATGCACTCCACTGGGGGCCGCAACGGTTTTGACCTGCAGTCAGATGTCTACAAGATGCTGCAAGACTACGAGGAGCCCGTCTCTGTACCCAAACAGTCCGGCTCCTTCAAATACCTGCAGGAGATCCTGGAGGCTGAGGATGGAGGTAGGAGTTGTCTGTGTGAGCGTGTTTTTCTGAATCCTCTCTTGTGCAGTGGTGGAGAAATGTAGCATGTTGTTCAATTGTTGCCTCCATCTTTAGTGTAATTTTGTCAGGAACAGGAAGAGAAGAGTAAGCACTTATAGAGGCAAAGACTAGAAGCACATTTATTAATCTTATTTTCAATATTTCCATTATTATTAGCATTATTTTTTGATGGAATTACAAAAGGTCAGCAAGACTCCATATTGTTTCTGATGGACTCAAAAAGTGCCAGTGCTGCGACAATCAGTTGACCATTTTTTTCATTTGAAAAAGGCCAAACTAAGTCAGAAAAAAACAAAGAAATATCATATCACCAACCACATATGACCAACCAAGCCACATCTTCAGCAGTTGTATTTCTGTTATTCTGGAGAGCGATAATGTCAGATACTGTGAATGTTATTATGCTTGGCTGCTCCATCAACTGGATATAGCTGAAATGACTTCTGTCTGTTTTTTTTTAAGGTTTTTGTATGCAAATCAGGTGTAAAGACAATATTTCCTGATATTTAAATGAAACTTAATGATTTCGGCCCTCCTGCCTCCCTCAAACAGCTTCTGACTGTTCTGAGCTCTCCTGTCTTGCTGGCATAGTTTTCCTTTTATAGGAAGACACAGACAGGGAGGTTATAGGATAGAGAGAGAGAGAGAGAAAAAAAAAACAGGAGACATGGGGAACAGGAGAAAGATGAAGTGCTTTAAATAGCTCACACACAGATGACCGGGGGAGGGAAGTTTTGGTAAGGCAATTTACTGCAAAAACAACTTCACATAGGACAATAAAGTGAGAAATATGGTTTTCCTTTCTGCCTTTTGACCGCTTAGCATTCCAGCTTTTGAGGAGGAGTCATGTGATGCTGACAGCAGCAGTGGAGGGCTAATCCTCTGAACTAAAACATTCTTTTCAGGTTTCATGTTTACCACTAAAGCAGGACAAGAGTTGTGAAAGTGGTAATTATAAGTGTTGGTATGTCAAAGCGGAAATAGCCTGGACCTCAGAGAAGTGGGCTTATGACCTGTTAGTGCTGGATTGACTGTGATTAATGTTTAGCTAAAGTTCAGGCTGAGGCGTCCTTCAAGTCCTTTACCCCGTATTGTTATAAGTGGAGTGTTACCAGCTGTGACTGGTTGATGCTGCAGTGTCAAAGTCAGCATATGTGCTCAGTTATTTTTCCATAAGTAAACAGTGGTTGCAATATATGTATTTTGTCAAACTGTAACCTGTTCAATTATTAATATACATTTGAGTAAGAAAAGCCTCCTCTAAAGATTTGCTCTTGCTTGACTGATCATGGATGTTAGTACTGAGACAGCAGAAAACCTGCTATGTGGTAAATCTTTGTGTTGATAAAAAAAACTATGATATAAAAACATTAACATTAGAAGTTAATAAATCCTTTATCTTTAATGTTGACAGTGGAGGAAATATAGAAAATACCACAATATAAGGTGAACATAGGAGTATATTTGTGAGCATCTTGGTTTTTTTCGATTCCAGATTTTACTTAGCTCACTTTCAGACCCAGCCTCAAGTAGCCATAGAGGAACTGCAGGATTTGGCACTTTGGTGGCCTCAACTTTTAACGCCAGGGACTGCAGCTTGAAAACAACCCACATCATGAGACA
>JAPZDV010000006.1:17078191-17102786 GCA_029814665.1 Acanthurus lineatus
CTCAACTTTTAACGCCAGGGACTGCAGCTTGAAAACAACCCACATCATGAGACATTCTTTCTCTTTTTAAAAGTGAAACATAAATCCCATATTTGTACCCATTTCTTCACACTTGAATTTTTCAGAACAATTTTCTTTGACACTTTGGATTTTTCTGACTGTCTTTTTTGAGGTCCTCATTGATGCTGCCTTGTCAAAGTCAGGTGTGTTTCTTTAACCTTAATCTGAGCAGAAACACCCTCACACTAACACAAGCAGGTATTTCTGCTGTGCCAAACCATTTAAGCCCTCAGTCGCAGTGGGCAGCAGCAGAGAAAAAACAGCTTGAAAAGAAGGGAGGCATTATTACGAGGGGACAACATTTCTACACAAGACTGGTAGCTCTGGCCAGCTCGCCAGATCTTTCGACGCCTGGTCTGTTTCTGTGGAAAAGGTCTGGAGACAATTTCAGCTTGTTTTGACTCGTCAGGAATTTATGCATAAGCAGAAATGACTGTCGATTACACTAAATGGCTAACTGAACACTTAAAGGGCCGACTGACTCCAGGAGACACTATAAAAACAGACTAGAACAAACTTGCGACAGTACGGCTACAAACAACCCATAATGCAACACTCCCTGCTGGAGCTGGCTGGTGTTACACGGATGTACTTAACATAAAAAAAATGTTGGTGACAAAAATTTAATTGTTTAATCTTAACAAAATTAAAAATGTCTGCTATTTGTTGTTGAATAATGTTTAAAAAAAACATAAAATAAACCTAAAACTCTGAAGAAGTCCAAAATTATAGTACTATTCAAAAGACTATAGACAATGTTTACTGATAATAATACATTGATCTATTTCATAAAAATTTTTTAAAAAAAAACCTGTTGATTGCTACTTAAATTAGAATCTTTGACCAAAACATTTATATTGGTATGTATGAAAGGTTTTTACATGTGTATATAGTCTTAATTTTTATTTTTGTGGGGGTTTTTCCAGCTTTTATTATATTTCAGTTTTAACGTTCATTCATATTTTTGTTTGCTCTTTGCTCTTCAGTCTGAAACTGCTGTAACAGGTGGATTTCCACAGTGAAGGATCAACAAAGTCTTATCTTATATCAAAGCCACTCACATCAAAATAAGCACCAGTTTCTCATATTTCTGTTTAAATTCATCTCTGATATTCCCTTTTAGAACATTTTTTTACAGGGCAAGAGTAAAAACTCCCCGCTGTTATCACATCTCTGGTTCAACCTTTAAAGTGAGAGTTGGCAGGAGAATCCACAACACAAGGAGCAACGCTGGCTGCTCCTGCAGTGAAACCTGGAGCAGCGCCAGACCATACTGTTTCCTTAATTTAGCACTTCCCATTACCCTCAATGCAATGAGAGAGAGGGAGAGCTAAAGAGAGAGACAGATGCTAATTACAGACAACAGGGGGAGAGACACTGCTGATGGATTAAAGAGGTTTAAAGGGGACTCTCTGTGTCTGCTGTCAGTGGTCTTTCTGCATGGTTGATTGACAGGCTAAGCCCTCGCTGAAACAGGGAGACACATCAGGTTTACATTGGGATCATTTTAAAAGCTACCTGTCTCTGTGTTGATGTTTGGTGTCATTTAATCTGTGTGAGAGAGTGATTCTTGCCACAGATGCCGCAGAAAGCTGGTTCTTGATTTTAAATGGCTCAATAAAGCAGAGACAAGTTGAATTAAGAACTTGGCCCATGTGAGACTCAGGTTGAAGTCAAATCATCCTGTTTTTTCTATGCATACCTCGCTGTCAGGCTTTTAAATCACCGTAGTTGGTCCCCTTTTGAAGGCGAAAGCCCCTGTGGAGGCCATGTTGACTTTCAGGGGCTTTTAAAGTTAAAGCAAACAAGAGTGTCAGTTTACCCAGAATTCCACAGACTCTTGGACAGCAATGTGGATGGAAGAGGTGTGGACTGAGTGTTTCATTCTTGTGTCAAGTAAATCTGTTTTTAGCAGGTTGAAAACAATAGAAAGTTTTACCTTTTGTTCCAACATGAGGGTCCTTTTTTTTTCCAGAACATGCTCTGATATTATGAAGTTATATTTATTAAGCCAAACTTAGACATAAACAGAACTTTATAGAAATATTTAAAAGAAATAAAACAGTTTGATGCATCTGAAGATCTAAGATTACTCAGTAACTGTTGAGATTTAATCTTTTTTTTTGTTATTATTACTATAAATTTAAAGAAAAGACAGACTAGACACAAAGGGATGGAGGAGTGTTTCTTCAACAGTTGGAAAAAGAAACAAACAAAATTCCAGTGACCTCTCTGAAACTTCACCCTACCCCCCCGAACTCCAAGTTTATTTACTTTAAAGGAAAATATCTTATTTTGTAATGTACCTTAGACTGTTTATTTCCAGAGAAGTGACTCTCCAGCAGATTCCTGAGGTTATTTTTTCAGCTTGTCACAACAGTGATGAACGACAGCTACCAAGCCCAGTTTACGCACATGGAAAGTGCTCAGGAGGGACGCAGGATGTGACCTTTTTTTCAAAATAAGATCTAGATGTGCAAAGACATCCATCAGCATCACTCCTGTGCAAAAAAAGGAAATGTTAAACTTTTTAACTGTAACACTTTTCTGGTTATTTATGGCCTCCTGGATTATAACTTGTAATATTGAAATGCTCACATGCAGTGATACATTTTCTCTGAGCTCACTTTGCCTCATAAATTGAATTGAATCAGTCCCAGCTGACACACTTGGATTTGATTTGAACAATGTGAGAAGGTTTTTTTGTTGTCATGACCACAACGCAGATTGTTCACAGGATGCAAATAAACATGACATCAGTTGTGTCCCATCAAAAGCTGTGCAGAGAAATTCACGTCTGTTTCAAGGAAAAGTTCAAGATAAATGAGTTCAGACTGTTATTCCACAGGGAGTGGAAGAGACAGAGCTGACCAGATAGAAGATTTATAGCCCAACAAGATTTCAGCTCCAGTGGGGGTGAACATGTGACTCCAGTGGTGGGGGGCTTAAGCTTTCAACTGCCTGAGGGCACAGCGAATTCTTCTTTTGAAAGCACCAGTGGTCAGCCGCCAAAGCTTATTGTCATTGTAGTTTTTATTTGATAGTCTTTTATTTTCTTATTTTGTGGAAGATGTAAAATGAGGTAATTGCTTTATTTGTCTGGACAACATCTGTTGAAGTTTACAGTGATGTGAAACAAACAAACGCAAAAAGAAATCCTGTGTCACTTCTTAGTAATTTATGAATCAGTCATCATAGGTTCATTTTCTTTGGATTAACGTTTATGTCAACACTTTCCACTATTTTTTCCACTATTTTTGCTTCGGTTGTGATGATGTGTTTTTCCTCTCTGAGGACGTGTGTGGACCCAAAGATCTGGAAAAAAAAGTGTCTTTTCAACACATTTCAGTTGATCTTTGTGCCCATTTTTCAATAATCTTTCTTGTCACCTAATCTTGATAGCAGTGTTTTTTTGAGGAGGTTTGAGGTTGAATGTCTGAGGTAACGTCTGTGCTTAACAAAGGCAAAAAGAGTTTGTCTTTTTCATCTAGACAGAAAAATTTGTCAGTTTTTTGATGCCTTACTCATGGTTTTTTGTAACTTTTATACGTCTCAAAAAAGATGGTTGCTAAAAAGTATTTAGATTAGGCAATAAAAACTTTTGGCTGATCAGTCACAAATCTATTCACTAGTCCTGCTTTAAGCCTCCTTGTGTTAATACTTGTGTTTTTACAAGCAATTCTAACTATCCAACTTATAAATGTATTGATTTATAGTAAAGTGTGTATAGTTTAGATTAGTGTGACCCTGTTGCAGTTAATTTTACAGCTTAACATTAGCTTTTTATGTCTGGAATTTACTGCATTTATGGTTTAAAAAAATCGTATAAGTGGGGTTATGTGTGATCATTTTTTGTGCTGTATCTTAAAGTTTTGTCGCCTCAGAGCTTATTTTTTGCGATAGTCAAATATTAAATGAAAAAATCCCTTTACCCTTTTGTAAAAGGGAACAAGGACAATGCTTACCTTTGGGTTGGCCTACAAAATCAGCCCCTGCAGCACTATTACAACTCTAAGGTATTTGCAGTATGTTTGAGAACAAATCAAGTTGACACAATATCCCACACCGACTGTCTAAAGTTATATTATAACAGCTGTTTATTTATCTTTCTACATCTTGATTCTTTCCACCTTTAATTCCCTGAGGCTTCACGGTCTGCAGTTGACAGGTTTGAGTTAGGATAGGGGCTCACATGAGTGTGTGACTGTTTCATAGTGTGTCTGGTTGATGTTAGTCACAGTGTAGGACACACATTGTGCCATGAACGCTGCGTAGAGTGAGATATGTGTTGTAATCGGCCAATTGTCTGTCAAATAAAATACCATATCTGTCGGCACTTGGCAACAAAATATAGAGGACCTAAGTAGTCTGGCTATTTAAAAATGTGGAAGCGAGACTAAACAAGCACTCATTCATTCTGCCTTCTTTATCTATTCCTGTCTGTGGTTGAAAGACTTTTATTAGTTAACTTTTCCCTCGGGGGGGAAAGTCACGAGAGGGCTGCACATAAAAGGTTTTCCATTAGAATGCATCATTAGGCAATCCAGATATTAATCCCAGAAATAACATACCCAGTTAATGTCAGGTCTTAAACACACCATAGAGCAGTCAGAGGCTTACTGTTACTGAGGGAGGAAAGTGCTTTGAGTCAGGTGCCAGATGCAAGATAATTAGATTGTGGTTAGTGGCAGCGTTGGCCTGTATAGCCTCTGCTGGCACATCATCAGTAAGGGAAACTCTTATACTGCAGCTCACAGCTGTGACCCACTGATCCTCCGCGGTGCAGTCAGGACCAGTCTCAGTATTATTCAGTGTATCCAGTATTAAGTATGTCCCTTTCATGCTTTCCAGTCAGGCATGACAAAGCACTTAATGGTTAGAGCTGAAGGCTCCCGATAAAAGAACTTCATCCATGGGAAGGCAGTAAGCCTTGTCTTCCACCAGAACCAATAGCCTTGATCACATATGTGGTAATATTTATTAAAAATAGCATTTGTTGAAAGAATTACAACATAAATGAACATTATATGCTGAAACACTTGTTGGTTAAGCTGTTTGAGTTGTTGAATTCTATTTTTTTTTTTCTTGTGCAGTCCAAAAAAGCTTTACCCTGAACTGTGAGAAAAATAAAATGAAGACAAAAATCTTCTTGAGGTGACTTTTCTATTCTATATTTAACAGAGATAATGCATCTAATCACAGTGGGCATTGAAATAAATGTCAGTAAAGCTCACATTGTGTGGTTCTCAGATATTGTGTGATTGTAGCATGCTGGTGTGATGGCTAAAGTTTGACCCTGTAATATTGGCTGTTTGCTCCGGCGGTTGTCTGGCCAGGATGAGTGATAGATTCCTACTAGGAAGCGCCACAACAGACTCATGGAAAAAGCACACAGAAAAGAGAGACAGACACCAAGAGGTCAAAGAGAGGTGAAGGTGTGCAGGAGAGAGAGAGAGAGGGAGAGGGAAGAAGAAGAAAATCAGTCGATTTTGAACAATGGGATGGTCTGAGCTCTGAGTATCTGTGATTTTAAGACATCTTAGAGTTTTGACAGAAAGTTTTATACAAGTTAAAACTAAAATTTTATTCAGTTGCTTTACCAGCATTGGAATTTGCTACGTGAAATATTTTCACATCAGTGAAGCCTAAACACACTATTCTTGAATCAACCTCAAAGAATGAGAGCCCACAGTTCATTGGCCCCCTACAATGGATTTTACAATGCATACCACTTGGCTTTATGTAATTAAAAGAGGAAGCAAAAGCATAAATCCTGCAAAGGAGAGGCTGAGGAAGAGGCCAAGTGGCAACATCCTGTTTGTCAAAGCAAAAACAAGGTTAATGAGGTTGTGCCCTTAACTAACAGAAACCCTAATGCCATTATCTTTGGCAGGAGACAGAGGCTGCCTTTTGTCTCGAGCTCATTACAGCATTTAAAGATTTAAAGTGAACAATCAGACTTGCTGCTCTTAGCATTGGCTTTATTGCTTCAGAAAAACAGGCTTTATCCTGGTTTGTTGGATTTCCTGTAGTGGTTGATACAGTTGGACTTTGTTAAATGCTTCTTTGTGGCTGCGAGGGTGTTACTGGGTTTTTGCTGGGCGGTGACTATGGTGATCAGGATGTTTGTCATCATATTGATAGTTGCTAGGTTATTCCAGGAAGTTGTTAGAACATTATGAAGTGTTTTTGTGGGTGGTAATCATTGTGTTCTGAGAAAATACATTAAAAAGCTATTTGAATCCTGTAAATTCCAAAGTGATCAAAGCCTCACAATTTTCAAAGTCATGCAGTTGATGATAACGAAGCTGCAGCTGTTTTAAAAAGGTGGTGTCAGCATTCCTACTTACTTAATGCTAATTAATATAAATGGTCAGTAGAATGCAATACTTTCGTCAGATATCATGGATGGCTGTATGACTGATTACTACCAAATTGGTAACACAAGTATGCATATTGAGCTGCGTATTTTGATTTTGTCACAATGTGTTCATCAAGCAAAAACAGTTTAAAAGAAGTCTATCAAAAAGTGGCACAAGGACACCCCTGTTACATTTTGCACCGTGCATCATATCTGAGGCTTTACTGCAGCCATTTGCTGCACATCTTCTCATCTCTCCCTCCCTCTCTCTCTCCTCTCCAGCTGTTACTAATAAAGCAAAAATGCCAAAAAAATATATCTTTGAAAGAAACAGTGGCAGAAGACCAAGAATAACATGCCTTATAGACATTCCCTTACATGGATACCTGTGCCATGCCCGTATGCCAGCATAGTAACACATCTGTGAGTGGGGCCAGAGACAGTGAGAACAAGCTTAGTGGGGTCAGAAACTGACCCCTGGAAATACTAATCCATCTTTGTATCACTCACCAGCCTACCACGAATGTGAAAAACCCCCATGCTGAAGTCTTGCTACCTGGAACTCAAACAGAATTCTTGGAGCATGTTGTACATCCGTAGTATACATGTTTATTCATCATGTCTGGCCTCAGAACGGTTTATCTTGTAGTTTTCCAAGTTCCTATGTTTATTCTGTGGTTATTTTTTTTTCTTCCTAGGTGTGTCCCCAACAGAGAGAATGAGAAACCTAAAGTCTCCAGTCAGGTCTCCACTCCCCAAACTGGGAAGCCCCATCCCCAGCCCCATGCCCAGTCTCCAGAAGCTGCCCCAGTGCACGCGCTGCTGTAATGGCATTGTGTAAGTATTGCTGCTTCGATCTGTATGTATATACTAAAATTTCATAAAATAATGAGTGTAATCGTGTTCAGACTCTGCGCCTCTGTCTGGTTTTATTACTCCTGTGGTGATGACTTTTTCTTCTTTTTATTATTATATGAGGTAAGAAAGGTTCTTTTACTTTGAAACAAAGAAGTTAATGTGTGCAGATTAACCTGCGTTTACAGGCCTTTCACAAGAACTCAAATACGATCCGTTCTCTTTTATCATTTTTAATGATTAAACCAAATTATCCAAACATCCATTTCCCAGGCACGTACACTGGATACACACATTTACCTGCACACATACACACAGGTTAATATGGACAAATTTGCACTCAACAAAACAGATATTACAGTGTTTCACACACACACACACACACACACACTCAGTAAACACATGCACCGGTAATCCCCCCTCTGTAAGAGCAGCTGCAGGTAGGCAGTGATGTCATCGGCTTACTTCACTAAAGTGCATTGTGGGAGCTTGCTGGGCACAATGAGGCTCTTATGACTTGGGAGCATTTTACTGCTTTTTTTAACCAAATATAGAGCACTGTGTCAAGACTTTATCCTCCACGCAGTGTGGTTAGGTGGGGAGGGCTAATAAAAAGGAAGCAGGCTCATGACTGAACGGTCGTTGGCCAGAGTTCCCAGTCCAGAAAGGAAAATCTTATTTGGAGCAATGAATGAACAACGCCCTTTAAAGGCTGCTGTCACTGTGAGTGAAGCAGTGAACTTTCAAACGCAGCAGTGTTCATCGGTCGCCTGTTCAGCCTCCAGAGGTGACAGCATGAACATGTGTAACCTTCCATCCACCTGAAAGTCCTCTCAGGATGTGTTCTTTCAAAACATCCCATAAATATAATGAAATATATTCAAATGCTTGCTCGGATAGAGCTGCAATAAAGTATAATAAGTGCTGATTTGTATTGATAATGCAAAGTTCAATAAACAGAAAGTCAGTCATAAGCTTATCGTCATCCCTCGCTTCCTTTTAAAGTGTTCTGTTCAATGTTTTGTCCTTTGTGATGATGACATCTCCCTAGAAACTGCCTGCAGAGCCGTAAAAGGCCCAGTGTAAGAGGTTGGAGTATTAAAGCTATAATTATGTTTTCATTAGTGTATAATTACCTGGAAATAAGAACTGTTGTGTTTTGATCATGGTTAGTATTAGGGTGCCCTCTATATCCAAAGAGGGAGCGACATGAAACATGAAGCAGCAGCCCAGAACAGACAAACCAAACTCAGGCTCTAGATGGGTTCTTTCAGATTTTTGTGGCTGCTGTAGGTTTTTCTATGCACTTGTAAAGAGATTGTGAGCAGAGGGGTTTTTCCATCTGGTTTCAGCTTCACCAGACATTTTTACATTTTGCACTTTGGTTGCATTCACATGATTTTCTTATCAAGCATTTTAGTGGTTTCATCCTTTTCACTAATGCAAACCTGTAAATGTGAGGCAAGTTTCCACTTTCTTCATTCTACTTTACCCTAAAGCTACTGCATGTAAGGCTGGGCTGTGTACTTCTGGACACTGTCAATAAAAAAAAACACAGAAGAATTCATAATTCATAAAATAGAAACAGAGATCTGTCATCGCTGAACATCTGGTTTGATTTGTTGCAGTTTCTGCCTCCTGAGGCTGAACATTAAGAAATGGATTATGGACAGGAAACGAATTTCGCAAAAGGTCTTAGAAGAAATAATCTAAAGGCTGATGTGAATTAAATTTTATCCATTTCAAGCTAAAATATCATACAATTGCTAAAGAAAACTAAAGAATAGTTTCGCATAGAGTAAAACAGAGTATCTCCCATTTATGGCTGCACCTTGAAATAGCTATTGCTAGCAGCATAAACACATCAAGTAAGATCTGTTCCATCATTATTGGAAAAATTGTCATGTATGGACCTTTAAACTTCTACCTCTCTTTGTCTCCTTGTCCAGTGGCACCATCGTGAAGGCCAGGGACAAGCTCTACCACCCTGAGTGCTTCATTTGTGATGACTGCGGCACCAACCTCAAGCAGAAAGGCTACTTCTTCATCGAGGACAATCTGTACTGTGAGACCCACGCCAAGGCACGCGTCCAGCCCCCAGAGGGCTACGACGTCGTCGCCGTTTACCCCAACTCCAAGGTGGAGCTCGTCTGAGACGGAGAAGGAGCTGGCTATACTGTAATATAACTGGGAAACTGAAATCTGGGAGAATGTGGCTACAGAGAATCTTAGCCTGCATTTATCAGGCTCTGTCAAGCAGGAATGCCAATCTTGGATCAGTTTGGGAGGCTCGTATGAAATTTGTGTTTCAGCGATCCAAGATCAGCATTTACTCACTGACAGATGTTATAAATGTTTGTATATTGAGCATATTGAAATATGTTGACAGATCAAGGCTTAAAATCATGAGTATCAAACAACTAAAACCTATTAAAAAGCTGATTTTGTATACTATATTCCAGCCTGTCAGCCCTCATCTCTCAATCAGTATGTTTACACTCAGTTCTTTATCCAAGAAAAATATTGAACCAGTGAAGGTTGTGTTCAGAAAAATCAGTTCAGTTTCATATCGACATCACAAGCACAGCATAGTACCAGAATATTTCATGTAATAATCAACAAACAGGACATGCACCAATGGTAAACTGTCAGCAGAAAAAGTGATCTTTATCCAGTTTAAAATGACTACACCAGCACACTGCATACTTTCTGCTATTTTATCAGTCAGCACAAGTTTTCCATTAGCATGATAGTCAGTGTCTGTCTTGAATTAATTAAAACAACAGTGTGTGTGCGATGTGGGTTATTACAAGAGAGTTTCAGATGATTGGTGCAGTTGTTTGCTGTGATGAGCTGTGCAGAGGTGTTGGTGGTTTTCCTGCCTTTAGACTAATTTTGCATTTAGCTTTTATAACAACAGTTTCCAATGTAGCACAGCAAACTTCAAGATGTCACTCTATGTTTAACAAAGGTATGAAAAATATTCTGTTTAAGCTTTTTCTAAGGAGGTTAAAGGTTTAATTGTCTTTTAGTTACACAGTGTATTCCTGTTTCAAAAGGAATTTTTCTATTTTATAATTTACATCTGTGCAGTTTTACTTTTCTGACTTACTCTGTTGTAAAACTCGGGAGCATCTCTGTGTGATGGACATGTTTTCTGCTCACTTTTTTTAGTTATGTGAAGCAATAAGCAATAACTCAAAAGCAGATTTCCTGGCAAATACAAGTGTGAGTGTGTGGAATTTGTGTCAGTATGCTTTGGTGAAGGTGTTTATCAAGCTGTAACCTATAGTAACTGCCTCAGTATGCAGCTATCCAAGCACCACCTTCTGAAATGTAAACGAAACCCTGTGGGAGACATCCTCAAAGTTCAGTGAGGAACTGCAGGACACGCTGAGGATCAGCTTAAAAAAATTCCTCCCAGATGTGATCACAACATCTTCAATTTAGAGACAGCAAATTGCAAGAAATGAGACTTAAATTACTGAGTAAAACAGCGTGGTGCTCATTCACAGAGGACTGTAACTGAGGTGCTTTCAAGCACCTGACTGAGAGAGGAATTTCCACTCTCACTCATGTTCACATAGAGGAATTCCAGTCCATAAAAACAAGAGCACAAAGTTCACCGGGTCTGTTTATTTAAAACACCGCATTTTGACACCAATAAGCTCACATGACAACTTTTCATACGAAATACTCGTGTGCATTTGAGACAGGAGGCACAAACCACAGAAAGACTGTTCTTAACTCGTAAATCGGGAGTTCGCAGCCTCCAGCATGTGGGAGTAATATTTGCTTTGTTTAGTTTTGGACCCAAAACATAGATATATTACAGTTCCTCTATGAAAGAGAGGAAAAGACAGAAGTTGGAAGTTTGCAGAGTTGCATCCCTTCCTACTCTGAACTCAAATTTCTGGCCCCAGTCGAGTTCATGAAGTGGATGAAATATGCGTCTACATTTCCTCTGAAAGAGGGGGAAACTGAAGGGAGGGAGTGAGGAGGAGATGTGAAAGAGAAATGAGGGGAAGACATGTATTCTCTTCTCTAAAATAAAAGAGAAAGGTGTTATTGTGACTGCAATATGAGGCCATTGGTGTTGGCTTATTGTGAATGGCAAAGTGAACTGGATTTAGAGGGTTTTTCTTTTCTTAACTTTAGAAATGTTCCTAACAAAACTACTTTCTAGGTTTAAAATAACAATGAGGAAATTAATACAGTTTGCCGTGCTGATATTCATTATTTTTTTTAGATATAAACAGTGATGTGTAGCTGCTGGTATGCCATCTATACTAGTTACCTTGTAAATTATGTGAAAATTATATTGCTACCACATTGTTTCCTTTGGTATTGTACATATTTGTTGTATCGTGATTCTGCATACAGTGTATAACATGTCACTCACGTGCCTTTTTTCATACTCGTTGTCTTTAAATGATTTATTTCACTCAAGTCTTCTTCTTCTGTTTAACTTATTGTTCTACCAGCACATGTTTTTTGTTCTGGAGCTTCTTATTTGCTTTTTTTTTTTTTTTTTTTTAGGATCGAAATAAAATGAGAAGTGCATTACCATGAAATGATTGTTGGTCTTAAGTGCAGAATGTTCCACAAAAATTTCATAAGCCGCACTGTGAAAAATAAAAGGGGTTTAATTTAAGTTTTACATCCCAGTTCTGCAGGGCTGTCTTTCTGTAAGAACACCAGGCTGCAATATGTGTGTTTTGCAACCTAAATCCTCTCACACCCACCTCACAGAGGCCTTTGAGGGGAATTTTAATTTTAATTTTGAACCAGAGCCCTGTGTTTGATTGTACTTACCAAAACGTTTCTATTTTTTATTAGATAACCTCCATGATGCAATGCAATTCAATGCAATTCAGTGATGCACTGCATCAGATGCAATGCAGTCGCTGCAATGCCTGCAGTGTAATCATTTGAGGCAACTATGATCATCTTTATTACATCCATCTTAACTGCTTTTTTGCCACTCACAGGCTGTTGTTGTTATTCTAAGTGGTTGACAACAATATTGTATTGGTTGTCAAAGTCCAAAGTCTAAGAGTACACAAGTACAATTTGTTTTGTTTATCATGAAACTCAAACACATGCACTTGTAACTTCTCTCAGGATTTCCAGTTAAACAAACAAGGATCGTTTGAGTGCCTCTAAAAAACTGCAGTCAAATCTGCTCAAAACAGTTAACCAAACTGATGTGTCTTAATATAAAATACAGTTTATTTAATGTACAGGTCCTATATGGTCTAGTTGTTAAGATTCCTGTTTTTCACCCAGGCAGTTCAAGTCCTGGTAAAGAAAAAGTTTCATAATGTTCAGTCAGTATTTATTACACAGTTGTACACTCTGGTGCCTCCAGGCAAAGCTTAATGAGACATCAACCCTGTGCATTAAAGATGCTGCATGTAGCATTTTAGCACCAATTGCAGAATGATTACTTAATTTAACTCTCATTATGTTGTTTGAATGTGGCTACAAATGTGGTCAAATCTGCTTCAAATCATTTGGCTCAGTCTTAATTGATGGATATAAAAGCAGTGTTTATAATGTACAGGTCCCATACAGTCTGCCGTTTTATTATTCCATGTTTTTACCCAGCAGCCCTGGTTCTACATTTCTGTATGCTAACAGTTTCATGTCCTTCAATAATTGTTTATTAGGCTGCCATACACTTCTTTTACTTGCATAACACAACCTTAACTAGACAGCAGCAATGTACAAGCAGAATACTGTACTAATTTGACCTCCATATAGGAATTGAACCATAATTGGTGCCAGAATCTTCCATAAAGCTCCTTTAAGCCCTCATTTGTCCTGCGGTTACTCTAATCTTCCTGCAGAAAATTTTATAATTTATTCATTTACATGAAATGCAATTTCATGTGATGCTAGATGCCATAATTTAAAGAGAAAATTGGATCAATTCTGGAATAAAAAAAGGCACTTTGTTCAGGAAATGAGTGAAATGCTTCTGTGGGAAATGAGTTAAAGGCACTTTGCAGGGTTGCTTTATGGCACAGTAAATGTGTTGATTTTCATCACATTTGTGGCTTCTCGTGTTGCTGTGTGTTCATCAGCACCAGAATGTCAGAATGTCAAATATTATAAAACATTCAGTTGCAGGACACGGCACAGACTCAGTGGAATTCATGTAACTAAAGCCAGGAGGCAAGAGGCCTACTCATACCCCATAAAATGACTTAGCACCTTCAGTAATAACTCATTCAGGAACCTTGGTGAATGCATGCAGACTTTAAGTGCGCTGTGAGACGTCGACATGCCCCAAGAAAAGAAAGCAAAACATAGGGAGAAGTAAACAAAGATCTGCTGTCCGAACCAGCAGTTAGTTACCTCTGAAGTGTTTTGTGTAATCAGAATTAGTCACATTTGCTAATGTTTCCCATATGCATGTCTCTCCAGACCTAATGTAATGTACAGTAGCTGTAAATCTTTTTTTATTGTGCCACACGGGTAAGGAAATCCATTTTCAGGGATATTCAGTTTCATTGAATTAGTTTAGTGGTCTCATTTCTAGGGTTTGGATTATTTAAAAGTCTAGTACTGTTTTTATCATAAAAATATTAGTCTGCACTCCTCACAGTATTCCCTCCTGAGAGACAAAAAAGAAGGTGAAAATGGCACATTTTTCTTCAGTTGAACATTTGTGAAGTAAATATGAAACTTCCTGATACTTATTGTGGTAGGATTTGATTTAACAAGGATGCAAAGAGAGAAACTTCGCCACGTGGAAAGAGTTCTGCCTCCATATAAACATTCAGTTGACTCTGAAGATAAACACTTCAGGTTTCTCAGAAACACAACTTGCTTTCCTCTGCACACTGCAGAGACTGCAGTCGTGTCCATTAAACCTTTGAGCACTGACTAAGCAGTTTTCCTGAACTTAAAAACAAGCTAACCAGGATAAAGTTCGTCACACTGACCTGTATGGAGAAATGAATAGGTTGTTTGTCCTTTTTCTCATTTATCTGTACATGCACACACATACAACAACAACTCTCTTTGCTATTCATACGTTATCTTGTAAATTGTGTACAACAAAGTTCACTAGTTTTCCAAATTCACTAGGGAATAAAAAAGATCATGATATATTTGCATATAGGCAGCAGGTCTGGAGACATCATATACCTTGGTATCTTTATACGATGTAAATATTACCTTATATAAAGTTTCATTTATTTTAATTTTCTCATGTGATATTCTCAGTTTAACATTATACTTTGAAGGCTTTACTCATACATCTGCTTTAGTATCTTTGCTTAACAAGTAAAAGGTGCAAACCTTTTAAAAGCTCTGGTTAGTTGCTTGTTTTTGTCCCATAATCTCTTTGGTAAGACACTTTGTCTGCTTTATCATTTGACTGAATGTTTGACAACCCTTTCTGCCGCTCTAGCTGACTATTATGGAGGACTTCCTGATTACACAGTATTTTTATTCTCATCATTTTCTCTCCCACTTTGTTTATCTGTCATTCATCCATTTATATAATACATATGTCCTGCAATTTACAATGAATATATAACAATTATGCTCACTGACAGAAGAAAACAGTTTGAAAATTTAAACACTACAATAATACCTTACCCTCTTTGTGATGAATGACAACAATACTTGATCTCCACATTTTTTTTTCTTTAATCTCTGCACCTCCTACCTTTAAAGGGGAATGGTATTAATTCCAGATCTTTGGGTCCATACGGTACCAACCTGTTGTTTGTTACAGCCATGATTTGTGGAGTCTTACTGGATGGGAGCCGGCAATACCTTTACATAAGAGACTCTACATACAACACAGCAGCTTTCTATCCATTCCTCCTCAGATATTAACTGAAGACATGCACCCATTACTCAAAAGAACCCCGAGTAGACTATAAACACACAAAACTTAGAACTTATAACATTTAACGTTCTTGGTGGGTAAAACATGGAGCTCAGTCAGATGAGAGTTTGGTCGATGATGAAAGAGTCTGCAGATAATCCGTGCTGCTTTATTACAACACTGGCAGTTTAGTGTTTATTAAAGGGCTGACAGCTTTGTAATCAAGTTCCATTTTAATGGCTGTGGTGTAACTGGAGCAATAATGCGAGCAGTCTCTCTTTTTACGAGCTCACATGTTGCAAAAAGTTACTGTGCACTACAAAAGTAACTTATTTATTGTGAAATGAGCCATGCAGAGTGCAACTCCTCTTTCAAAAAGAGGGTGAAACACTGCCGGGTTGTCCATCTGTCACTGGAAACTGTGTGTCTTTATATTGTAATGGAAAAATTCAATACTGACCCTATAGATGTTTGTGGATATAGCCACGATGCCAGCACAAGACAAAGACACTTTTTGAAGTATTTTTCTGCCTTTTTGGCTTTTTTTGACAGCAAAGATTGAAGAAAGAGGGGATGACAAGCATCACAGGGACTTAACTCGGATTAATCCTGGGATGCTGCAGCAAGAACTCAGCCTTTCTGTATGGTGTTCATGCTCTATCAAATGAGCTGCATGGGCGCACACACATACACACACACATACACACACACAACATTAGTCTTATTTAAATGACAAATTCAAATTTTGGATATTTTTATTAATATTTGTGTGGCACAGAGAACTTTTTCCAGAGTTAAATCTGCTGCTATAAAATGTTAAAAAAAAGTGTCTTGGAGAAAAATTTCCTTTTCATTCATAACTGGTTTGATGACTTTCTGGAAAATCCTCACAGGTAACAGCTGTTTTTACTCCCACTTGAACCACACAGAAGATATTTTGGAAATATTACAGCAAGAAACTGCAGGATTAACTGAAAGTGGAAAAAATGACTCCACATTCTTTCATTCATAAATTGTCAGAGCTGTCATGGGCTACAATCTAAAAGCGGATGTGTTTTGTCGTTATTTATGGATTCACTCCTCTGTGTATTTTTGTGTTTCTTTTTGGAGACAAAGTCTACGCACAAGGATAAAAGGTGCACAATTTGTGTATATATAATACACTTCATGGTTTGTTTGCAAGCCTTTTTGTGTACATCAGTGGAAGCCCTTGATCTTCCTGATGTTTTGGTTGGCCTCGTAAATGGATGAAGCTTCAACTGAGCTTTGCTTTGATTCTCATTAAAAGGGGATTTAGAAAGAGACAGTCGCTGATCTTGAGAAACCAACTGGATGACCTCAAAATTTCTCAACTAGCAGCAACATTCAATTCCTGTGAGGAAAATCAGTAGGTGGTCCTAAACGAGCTGGAGAAAAAGATGACAGTGACACTAATGCTGCTATAATGAGCGGTTCACTCTTCCTGTGGCTTTGCAGGAGTGTGCAAAAATCACAGCAATGTCCAAGAAATATAATTTTCCAAAAATGAAACACAAATGGATCTAACTAAGGTTCTAACTAAAAATAAATGTGACCCAAATGGATTTCTTGCCAAAAGCCAACAGAGTTCTAGCTGTGCAATTAAGTTTCTGTATTGTCCTTTTGTTTTTCAAGTGAAGTGATTTAATACATTACAACCTGGTGTAACTTAAGCTATTTGTCTGGTTATGACTGAGGTTTTATTTTCAGGCTGAGTTGTTTGTCTGTTTGAGCGGGATTTCCTAAAATGTGTTGACAGATTGAATTTAAAATGTGGAGGAGTGTAAGATCACGGGCCAAAGAAAAGACATTTAGTGTTAAAAAAAACTCCTTTCATTCAAAACAATCTGGCATGTGTTTGTTGTCTACATCACTATTTTGAAGCTGAGATCCAATACATCAAAAAATGTCCAACTACAGCAATGACACATTTATGTTACTTGTGTTTTTTTGAGGTTGGCTCTTTTTTTCAAACTAAACTGCTTATTTTGAACAATCAACTAACAATTTAAAATAAAAAAACAGGATGAAATTTCAGCTCCATTATGCTGTGAAGAAATAACATGTTCTTGAATGTTGAGCTGATGTCATCTGTGTTTCAAAGGTTAAACCAAACTGACCAGACTGTGACAAAATCCAGACTTCTGAAATTGCAAAAACAATAAATGATTTGGTGTCGGGAGTAAAAATAGTCAGTCTGTCAGAATACTTATATTATTTTGAAAGTCACTACTTGTTTTTGTTAACTGTATGAAGAGCATATATAAAATGTTACATAATGCTTAGGTCCTCTGTTTACTGTTAATGGTATAAATGGACAAATTGGTGCTTATCCACTCACCAAGAAAAGTTTGCTGCAGTTTATTTTTGGTATTCTGACATTTGCATCTCATCTTTGCCTCTTCAAGTCTGTTTAAGTTAAAGTGAATATAAAAACTAAACACATGGCTCTTGTTTTAGAGGCATGTCTGCTGTTCACAGAAACCTGGCCCCAGATGAGGTAAACTGAATGAAAAGTGATGATAGATTAAAGCAATGAATGGGTTTTTTTATGAACTACATAACATTGCATTTCTGCCATAAAAGGAGAGCTTTCTGATTTAGCTGACTTTATTTTATTAAAAATTTCTGGATT
The DNA here is from genome assembly GCA_029814665.1 of Acanthurus lineatus. Lineage (NCBI taxonomy): Eukaryota > Metazoa > Chordata > Actinopteri > Acanthuriformes > Acanthuridae > Acanthurus > Acanthurus lineatus. Next base: position 17,095,970 of record JAPZDV010000006.1, read on the forward strand.
ACCCTGACAGTCTCAATAAATCTTTGTTCCAAGTATTTTAATAATCGATGATTTATGAAAATTCAATTGTGACTGCAAATAAATGCAAGTTAATACAAAATTAAAAATGGAACAGACACATTAACTGGGAGACATTAAGACATTTTCCAGTCATATTTGTGGCAACAAAACTAAATATTTCAGGCCAAATATGATCTTACCAAATGTTTTTGCCTAAAATTAAAAGTGATATTCCAAGATAAAACTAAAAATTGCATTATAAACAAATGCAAAATTTGTTAAAATTGCAGAAATAACATACCACCAAATTTTTTTTCTCATCTTTTATCCTTTCCTTTGGACATTCTCCTCTAAACTTGCTTTTCTTCTCTTCATTTCTTCCCGTCTGTACTTTTTAACAATCTCCGTAATGAAACAACTGAAGCACAAACATTCCCACATTCTTTCCTTTGCATGCTTACTCTCTATACCTTAAAAAGAAGTAGCTACATGCCTTACCGGATACCATAGTGACTGTATGAAAAGCTCAATAGCGGTTGCCACTACTGGAACAGCTCTCTCTCCTTTTTTCTTTATTTCCTTTTCTCTCTCCTCTTTGTGTCTTTCATCGTTCCCAGACATCTTTAACTGAGAGAAAAGGGCCTTTATTTCCCTAAACAACTCAATCTGGACCTCATTCAGCAGACGGACTGGAGGTACAATCGGTTAAGGGTCTACGTACAGAGCAAAGAAAGTCATAATTCTATCCAGTGAGACAGAGAGAGGCGGGTCTCGCCTTTGTGTTGCTTTATGTATCACACAAACAGGAAGGACAGTATTCATCTCTGAGTTTGAACAGTTAAAAGTTGTATTGAATAGTAAAAGTCCTCCTAGGAAGCTTTTTATGTTTTGATCAATTCCTTTGCCATCTTGCATTTTTCTCTCTCCATATTTGTCTGAGGCACACAGACATAAACACATTTCAACAAGAGGTCAGAACAGAAGGGCAGCCAGAAGCCTTACACCACCGGCTGATGGATCGGTATCTCTAAATAACATGCCCTTAAAATCAAAACAGGCCTTTTGACCAAATAAAACACTGAGGTCATTTTATAAATGCAGAAATTCTCATGTCACATTAAAATATAGCTGATGCTTATCGTACAGTGGCCTTTCTGTCCCCGCTGCATCATGTGGTTCAGTTCTTTGTAATTTTATTATATTTCTCAGTGAGGCTTGAGAGGTAGTTACACGCATTCTTTTTCCACCTTAAAATTTCTAGACTGTGACAACTGGTGGGTGGAAGAAGTTTGCAGAAAGAAACAAAACCAGCTGCATTATGACAACGTAGCTTCGTACAAACACAGTTTATGTCATTTTTTTCTCTGAATGTTACACTTCTTTAAAGATTTAGTGTGGAAAGCTGGACTAGTGTTGTGAAAAACAGGGTTATGTAAACAGGAACAGCCAATACTAAACAAGAACAAAATTGATTATTAACAGTAGATCATGTGATCAGGCTTGAAGACTGCATTTTTACATTCAGATCATTTTCATGTACCTCTTTTAAACAAAATATTTCATTATCTGTTGTAGACTGGATGAAATATGTGTTGAGTCTTGCATTTTGTATGCTAGAGTGATGTTTGCAATCTGTGATTCTTTATATATTTTCAATGCAAAAGGATAAGTTTACAGTTTTTCAACAGAGACCTCATTAAGAAAATAATAAAGTAATTCAGACATGTTTGCAAACTCTGGTGACAGCTTCAGCACATTAGCATTATCAGTTTAATAGGACTATGAATTTATTTTTACAAAAACACTGATATCTACTTTCAAAGAAGCAATTAATTTACTCCTACGGAATGGATTTACACCAGAGGGAAGAAGTTGTGCGAGATAAAAATTTGTAAAAATGTTGTTTTTAATGGTCACATACCACAATTGGAACAGTCCATAAAAATTAACGTTAAGAACAAACCATCTGCTTACACACCGCTAGTTAACAGTGATCCACCCCTGTGTAAATGATAGGGATTGTATAATTACAGCTCAGTTAATATGACATAATGCTCAATCTATTCACAGATGTGGAGGGGGTCTAAACACCACCCACATGAAACCGTGCAGCTACTAGCAAACATGAGCTCATCTCCACCTTCATAGGTATGACTCAAACTTGGAGCTTAGAAGCTGATTCATGTGCAGTCAAGAGTGAAGATTTAACACATTAAATTGCGATTTGGAAAAGGAAACTCTTATTAACCTACTTGGAGTGAAAATTAGGAGAGGCTGACTGCACCATGGAGGCCCGGGATGATGTCATTTAACTCACTCAAACCATTGTGTTTTATTTTTCCCCTGTTCCAACCGTTACCAACTCTGGTCGAGTCAAAAAAAACCTTATTCACCAGCGTCTTGCTTCTTCCCCTCTTAATGCCTCTCAACTTGCTGTGTTTTCTGTAGGCCCCTGGGTCACAGTCAAACATGTAAATATGTTGCGCTACACATAAAGAAATCTGTTGCCTACCACTAGATGATGCTTTCTATTTGTACTGCACAGCATTTTTTTTTGACAGGGCAGCATACATTGTTAAAATACCAGCTGCATAGCCCAGTTTCATTGCAGTGAAAACAACAACACTCCTCTGCTGTTTGAAGCTCCCAGTCTGTGCAAACCCAGCCAGTAAAAAGGCCCACTGGCAGCACAGCTACTTTAGTGAACAAGCTAACAGCAGCTACTAGCTACAGCCAAAGAGAGCCACTGCAAAGATTAGGCCTATCAGGGTTACTCTGATGAAATGATTCTTCCTATAATTCACAAATCACTCTGTTAAAGTTCTTGCTCTTCATGCTACAATCTAAAAAAAAATACAAACAGCTATTTGCAAATGGTGTTTGACCTGCATGTGTTACTCTCAGGTCAAGTGCCGCAGGTTTTCTGAGTGAAACAGTAAAGCCCCCCAGTTTTTCCAACTATCACCAAGTTGCCATATGGGGCCCTGCCCTGAGGAGCTGGCAGCCACCCAGCCAACAGGATTTTATTAATATAGATCAGTCTCAGGGCAGGGGTTTGATGTTACCTCATATAAACGTTGTTTCAAAGGCCATCCCATCCCACAGAGAACAATATCTGACAGGAATTTGAGCAGCACTTGAAATTTGATTTTAACATTGTCTCTAGTTACTCTAGTGAAAGTGTTCAAGGGTATGGATGGACTCAGTGTTAAAATTGGGCTGAAAGGAGGATCAGAGTGATGAGAAATATTTAAAAATGTCAAACTATGGGTTTTGTCAAACTTAGTTAAGGATCGGATAAATAGCAGTGTAACAATATAGGCAGACTAAGGTGTCAGGACAAGAGCTCACAAGTAGCCAGCGCAATTTTATCCTCTTTTTATGAAAAACTTTGCAGAAATTAAACACTCAACAAGCCTCAGATGGAAAAAGACTGTAAACTACCAAAGAGACACTGTAACAGTGTACTTGTGTATGCTTCTGCAAGTGCTTCTACTGTAGTAAACTGGACAAACTGTTACAATTTACATGATAATATTCACAGATTTACACAGTACGCACATCATGCTGGTGCAAACGTTTGGTTTCATCTAGAGAGTCAGATACTTGGCAATAACTGTGGATGAATGGGAGCAGATTCTGTGGACCAGATGCACTGACTCGCTCTGCTGATTGATGCTCCAGAGACAAAGGCCAGAGATTCTTAGTTAGTTCTTGTCTTTTTCCCAAAAGTCACGTTCAATTCAAAAGGTGATGTATTAGTACAATATAGTATTTTGCAATACTAACAGGAGGATGATGGAATCTCTTGAATTTATTAAGCAGTGCTATACATTGAAGCAAGGAGATCAGAATAAATCTGAGGAGGGTGAAAATTCATGAGTGTGGGATCAGGCAGATCTCTGCTCTCTAGCACACCCATGTGAAAAGAAAAGACGCACATACCTCCCTGCCACAGAAACCTTCCCATTTTCACATGCAGGGACATAAGCGGATTCAAGCTTGGATTTAAAACCTGAAAGAGGCCTTCGTTCACCTGCTGGCGCAGATGTTGAGGTCTCCTCAGAGGAGTTATTGATGGCTCAGGTTAATAAATTCTGCTCTTTGTCAGCACACAGCTGTATCTATTTTCAATGTACATCTTGCTCAGGACTGAGACATGATGATGTGGCTGTGAACTGATCCAAAAGCAGATAATGTATATTAATTTTGAAAAACTAAACTTTTATGAATCGGGTGTAACATATATGATAAAGTAAAATTTGATGAAAGTAATTACCAAAGAGCAGTAAAAAATAGAAAAAATACAGAACATAACAAAGTTGCTTAAAGCCACTAGCATTGGTATAATTACTGAAAATTAGAGTGTAAATGGTAAACCATCAAATGTTTTATCCTCAAACATCAACTCAAGCTGTCTAAACTATGGGAAAGTCAAACAGGACGATAAAAACAGTTTTCTGTTGTTTTCCTCCACAGCCCAAACCAAAAAATGTGAATAACAACTTTATGTCCATATGGAACAGAAAAAGGCTTCAAATAGCCCAAAAACAGATTCTGCAACTCCTTAACACAAGCCAAGTATGTCTGTGCCATAATATAGTCTGAAAACACACTGTTAACTTAAATTAAACACACTGCATGAAAATGACTCTATTAAAGTCTTCAGCTGTTTGAAGCGATGGAGTGAAGCATAGATTTGAGTGATAAAATCCATTCAAAACTAAAATTTGGCTAGCCTCTCTTGCTAAGCCTTCCTATGTAAAGTAACTAGCTAACACTTCAATGCTTCAAGGAAAATAATTATGTAGCTTCTCCAAATTAATCATTATTTTTTAGTCCTGATGTTTTTTTTTATCATGACCATAATACAAAAGAGTGCACCATTGCAGCTCACACAAAAGTATGCAGCAATATTTTATTGACTCAAAAACAAGTGGGCTGCTGTTGGTAATTTGCTTAACAAATGCTTCAGCCTGAATGGCATTATTCCTCTATTTAAACAAGCACTCACAGTAAGCAAATAGATCCATTTCAGTTACCTCACCACACTAACTGCAGCTTGACGGTTGAGTCAAACCTGTATGTCGTCCCATCACAGATCTGACACAGCAGCTTGGTACAGTATTTCCCATATTCAGAAGCCAGCGGGCTGCCTGCCTGCCAAATGAGAGCACTTGTTTGCTTGGCATTTCCATGGTTTCCATGGACAGGAGCTCAAAAGAGATTTGTGCATGTAATTGTGTGTGTATGGGTGACAGAGAGTGACTACATAAAAAGGGAGCACGTTTTTTCTCATGCACGTGGATCAGTTTACTTACACAAACATGTCATGCATTTATTTGAGCATGTGCTCGTGTTTCTGTTCATGCATGTTTAGGTGTGTGCATGCACTTTCCAACCTGTGTGGGCTTGTCTAAAAGACTATCCCATTTGACCTACTAAGCTACATAATGTCTCGTTATTCCCGTGCACATGGGACCATTTTGGATATGATGAAATCCCAATGACAAAATACTTTCCGGCAGGTTCTGTTTGTACATCAAAGTGGTTTCCTTTCTGGAAAGAGACTACACTGGACCTATTGTGTCCTATACTGACATGAAGCTCACTCTCCCGCTCTTTAAATTTACGATTCAGGCTGGGTAATGACCATGAAAAGCTGTAATGGGTTGCAAAGCTTTGAAGCTGGTTGTGAAAACATCTAATAAGTAAATTGCATTAAACAACAGTCTTTTTAATCAACTAAATAAATGTTTTACCTCTGGATTAATTTCTGTTTATCTCATTCAAGGGTACTGGTGGTCAAAGGCTGTTTGTGTCATTATTTTTTCATTAAACTAAGTACTTGTAGACATTTCCCATACCAAAGTGCCTCTTAGCTGGGCGTAATAGGGTGTTCACCTACTTCACTGACCAAGGAGCCTTTGTTGGGAGATAAGAGCCCTCATTGTCTGAGTGACCCTGAGAGTATGACTGGGACCAAACCAGCTACTGCTCATTCCAAATGTGAATAATTCCACATTAATTACAGTGTTGAGAGACCTTGACCCCCCTTTATCTTATTTTCAGCCCAGAAGAATCTTACAATTACTCTGTTCCAAGTGGAGAACTGGCAGGGCTTTGACTTGTTTTGATTGGTGGAGAGGTTTCCGGTAAGGAAGATAGATGGTGTGAGGAAATATTTTGCCACGACCTTGGCTCATGGTGTGCATATTGTTGACAGTATCTGATGGTATCTGGTGACCAATTGCAGCACCTTGACCTCTGATGTCATTAATGTGTAATGGACTAATCAGCAGGCAGGAATTGTTGATAGGTTGCCATGAAAACAAAACAACAAGGATGACCCTAAGAAGCAAATATATATGTTGAAATAGCCCTGAAGTTTCTTCATTCAATGCAAGCCTGAAAATTTGCTGTTGCTGAGCGTTTCTCCCTCCCTGTAATCCAGACACTATTATATGTTAGGTGAGAAAGTGTTGTTGTAGTTGTAGTTGTTGTTGTTGTTGTTGTTGTACCACCTACCTGTTGCTCTGTGAAAAAAAAGTTGTTAAATCATGAATTAACTTGTGATTAACCACATCTTTAGAAAGCTGGGTTCAATTTCACAAGCTACACCCAGGCCTAACTACTGCCACACCTGTTAAATCAAGAAATCAATAACCAGTGTTGGGACCATTGGTTGGGACTAACGCGTTATCTAGTAAAGCGTTACAGTAACTATGTTACTTTTGCGGTAACGAGTACTGTAACTAATTACTTTGTCAAAATCAGTAACGCGTTTATCATTACTGCGATTTGAACAGGCTCGTTA
>JAPZDV010000006.1:17111299-17124855 GCA_029814665.1 Acanthurus lineatus
CCCCCCCCCCCCCCCCCCCCCCCCCCCCCCCCCCCCCCCCCCCCCCCCCCCCCCCCCCCCCCCCCCCCCCCCAAATTCCACCAGTTTTTTTGTATTAAAATGAAAGATATGATGTTAAACTATAGAGGCTAATGCTTTTTATTTACCATTGGATTTTTTTGTTAATTATATTCTACAGACTGCTTTCTTCACAAGTTTACTTTAGTGTTTACTGTGTCATTGCCCCAAACTTAATTTGATATTGGGTCCGTCTTGAATCATAGAGGAAATTACTGCCTGTGCTTATGGAAATATGCAGACACATTACCTGGATAATAAGTTTAGTAAGTGGCTCAGTGAGGACTTTAAGAAGCTCTGGAGGTTCTTCTCCAGTGTTGAGCTGTAATGTGTCGACCACAGCCTGTGACATGTGCCTCAGCAGCCCACTCACTGCTTCCAGTGGGAGAAGCACCAGAACAGACAACCAGTTAAAACAGTCATGGACTGTTGCTCCAGAAAATGCCCTAGAATAAAAAACCAGATTCACAATTTTTGTCATGCGTTGTTTTAGTTTAACTTAACTTAACAATTTAAAATATACACACAGAGACGTACCTTTCAAACTCATCTCTCTCCCCAGCCTGCATTAGTGCAACAATGGTATTGGTGACTGATGTTCCAATGTTTGAGCCCATGATGATGGGAATAGCTGACTTTACATCCAGTACTGTACAGAAGATGTAATTAGTGCAGTATTATGTTGACCTAATGCTGGCATCGATTGTTTAAGTATATTATCCTTAATTTGGCATTAATTATAGATTTGTTAACTACTTAAACTCACACCCTGAAGAGACAAGGCTGACTATGATGGAGGTAGAGGTGGAGGAGCTTTGGACTAACACTGTCACCAGTATTCCCACTACCAGCCCTGCCACAGGGTTAGACAGGATGGCATTTTCCTGGAAGATGTCTCCTGCTACCCTGCCTGGAAAAAAGAGACAGAAGTAGCTTTTTATATTTTTTAAAACAGGCGTCTATGTTTCCCACACTGAATTTCTGTGGTGACATTGTCTGCCACAACTGTTTTAACCTTAGATTTTCTTGATCAGCTTCAATCTTGACCTATTTTTCTTTAGGGTGTCTCTCTCTCTCTCACACAGACACATTAAAAACAGACCAGTCGGTGAACAGCCCTTTTTTTGCAAACGCTATAAAGTGAGTGCTGTGATGTTAACCTGAACAAGGTAGCCACCACTTGGTGGCGCATCTGTTAACACTGTTATGATAATGGCTCTTGAAGCACCAAAGAGGATGTGAGACTTGCAGTTATTTGACACAATGTAAAGCAATGAAGCTTTATGGAATATTCAATATCAATTTGTCAGAATACTGTTCATTATGTACTTTTCCTAGACTAATTTGCAGGTGAAGTAATTGCAGTAGAGAAAATTTTACAGCGTATTATTTTATAATAAATTTTTAAAAACTTTGTATCCATAATAACAACTGCAACATACAATCAAAATACAGAATACTACTGTTGCTGCCTTGTTTTACTGCATATCTAAATGACAGAGTAAGTAACTCTGAGACGTGTCAAGTTGAGAAGTTGATGAGGGGTGGTGATAATTAGAGTGCTTACCTCCAGCTAGCTGAAACGCAGAGCTTAAGATGTCAAGGGAGCACACAAAGATGTACAGGAGCAGAAAGAGGAGAGGGATTTTACAGAGAGCAGATACCACTTTTTGTACTCGCTGTATTTTCCTTTGAGTTTCCATGATCAGATCCTGAAGGGTATCAAATATGGGTAACAAAAACAAAATAATCAGTGATTGGTGCCATTAGTAATGGTACTGATAGTATTTGTATAAGAAATGTTATAACTGTAAAATTAGCACAAGTAGCGGTAGACAGTAAGTGAATGCACTGTTGCTATAATAGTTATTCTATTGTATACTGATGTGTGCTACATGAACAGAATGCTCTTGCAAGTTTACAGTATCGTTATCAAATGATTTACAGTAAGCTGATTGAGGTTGTCTGTATATCAATGTAACAAAGAGCAAGAGTTAGTTACATTAAAGATAAAGAAAACCATGACCCAGACACAAATGTAGAACAAAACACTTATACTGCAATCAGTGCTGCTGCAAGTACACATCACAACTTGTACAACTCCAGTACTTCAACATACCTTTGGTTGATGAAATGGTGCCTCTACTTTGGAAAATGGATACAGACTTAAATCGCAGCTGATAGCAAGACATGAAGAGGCCGAGACATTTTTAGAGTGAAACGCAGAATCAAACAGACTATTTTGTGCCGCATAGATAAATAATTCTTCAGGTTTAACAAAAAGGAGAAGTGAGACAAATTGAGTCGTAAGAGATGAGAAAGACATTCAAGAGAGAAAAGGCAGAAAAAAGGGAGGTGCTACTGTGCAGTGTAGATTAACTCTATTAGTAGAGCATGGATGAATTGTAGTGTAATGGATAGCTAAGACTCTCTTCTTCTTTCTTTCAGTCTCTTTGTATTCATTTTTCAACTATAACTTATTTATCCATATTTATTCCTATACTATTCTTACAGGCCCTTTGAATTTACAGAGCACCTGATGTTAAGTTTAAACTACAGTAGAATCTAAAATGGATCATGGAAAAACTTAGGTATGTTCTTTTTAAGGGTTCATAGAAAAAAATTGAAAATAAAAATTGGAAAAAATGTGAATAACTTTTAGGCTAAGACTTTTATAGCCAGGCTTTCAGCAAAGCTCATTTTTTGGCAGTTATTTCAGTAGTTATTGAACTATCTAATCAAATATTGGATAAGTTGCCATGACATACTCTTAAGAGGTAGTAATCTTGCTATTTTGGTACAGATCTTATTTCCTGTAGGATGAAAAGTAGCAACTTTAGTCTCAACTTTTCATTTGGCGACCTCATTTTCAGATTATTAATTTTTTAAGCAACTTGTGTTTCAATAACGATCATGCAAAATAGTAGCAAGATAAAGAATTTAATGTGCTTTTACATTTATATAATATATATATTATATTTACATTTATATAATATATTTATTTATATAATAATAATAATAATAATATATAAAGTGTTGCTTTCATGTTTGTATCCCCTCCCCCCCATCTTACCCTACAGAGTGGATAGCAGTGTTCAAAACTAAAATGCGTCGTAACAATCAAATTTTGTTTGAGCTGATTTTTAGTGTTTAAAGCCATATTATGTACAGTGCAAAGGGCAAAGTCAGCTGCACATGTGCAGGCCGCAGATAAGGCCCATTCTCTGAAAGACATGTTAGAAGACACAAGCATTAATAAGAAGAGAATTCTGAGATCATGAAAAATTATGATGAGAGCACAGCCTTCCTGGGTGAATGGGGGCGTTTTCAGCGGATTGTCTTTTTCCTCCTCTGTGCCAGCACCATCCCTAATGGACTCTCAGTTTTATCCATCATCTTTGTGGCTGATATTCCTAGTCACCATTGCATGATTCCAGACGTCAACCTGACCCAAGATTGGCTTGATGTCATCATCCCAGTAAAGGTAAATCAGCCTAAATAATAATGGCTGTTATACAGCTACTGTGACTTAGCACAAATAAATTGCTCCCTTGTAGTAAAAGTATACACACTTGACCATGAAATCATTTCAGTATTATTAAAGTTTCTTAAAGTGTTCAGATATTTCTTTGGTACCAGCACACATCATATAGTGACATTACTGCTCTTTATAGTACAGTACGGTATACCCTATTTATTCCTATGATACTCTTTCAGGTATTTTGGAATTACAGTGGACATATTTCAAAGTTTACATGCAGTATAATCCTAAAATGAACCACAGAAAAACCTAAGTATTTTATTACAGAAAAAAACAAGAAAAATGACACTTCCACATACTGTATTTTTGCATTTGCTACTTTTTACATGGTAATATCTAAGTTACAGAATAGCACATCTTATGCTAGCACACTTAATGAATAAGAGAACTAAGTATGCACTGTGCTGATGTTGGCATTTAACTGAATGCTAAAGTACAGCCTCACAGACTGAGTAGCATGACTCTAAGTCTACAGATGTTACATCCAAAGTATGATGGCTTGCATTTTATAAATCCAAGTGATGCACTTATTAGGCTAATAAATATTCCCTAGGTTCATGTATTGCCATAGATCATCAAAATTTGTAGAAAATAAATGTTAACTCTAGATAAAATGTAATATAGATGCATATAAGGGTATCTTTAAGTTTATCTGTGGAAGGTAACTCTAAGAGTGACGTCACTTTATTGTTGCATTGTAATAAGTACTTGTTGATGCTATTCATTCAAATTAAAATACAAAGTATTACCAAGTTGTCTGTCATTGTATATATTAGGTAGTGGATGGAGAACAGGAGCTCAGCTCATGCAGCAGATACAAACTGGATGTGGTCAGAAATCTCTCTGCTCAGGGTCTCATTCCTGGCAGAGATATCAACCTCACGAACCTGGAGCAGGAGGGGTGCGTGGATGGGTGGATCTACAGCAAAGACAACTATCAATCCACAATAGTCACAGAGGTGTGTGTGTGTGTATGTTTGTGCATGTGTGTGTGTGCACATGTGCGCACCTACAATAGTTGGACTAAATGTATCGTTTTATCTCCAGTTACAGAGCAGTTTCTCTATCTTTGTGCAACTGTGACTAAAAATGTAGTCATATCAGCATTAAATCACTTGTTCCATGGTTTTAATGTAAGGGTTGCTAAAATGTTTCATATAGCAACTTTGAAGAGCAAAAGATAAGATAACATACTTTATTATCGAAAAGGGAGATTTTTACAGGCAGAAGTGCTATGCACAGCTGAAATTAACTGTCAAATGATATGAAGAGACAAAAAAGTACAGTGGCATAACATCAGTAACAAACAATACAGTACATCACAAAACAATAAGTATGTTAGCACATGCTGTATATATTGCACATGTAAGATAAGAATACAAAGGCATTGTAAAAATGAGATTAATTATGAAAATTATTATAAAAAAATGATCAAATCAAGTGCAATAGCATCTAGTTGCATGTAATCAACAGAAGTAGGGATCAATATGTTTTCTTAGTGACTTGTGTAGTTGACATTTGAAACATTCACAAAGAGCCTTCTCATGAGTGTATTTAACTTTTTTCAATAGTCTTTGCAGGATTTTGGAGGTATGTAACTGTTTTGTGCTTTTATTTTCTGAAATGTCTGTTTGATGCATGGATATTCCAGTTTGACCTGGTGTGCAGTGAGCAGTGGAAGCAACCATTCAGCTCCACAGTTTACTTCCTAGGAGTTCTCGTTGGATCCTTCTTCTCAGGACAGTTGTCAGACAGGTACTGATAACACAGTGTAATGCACAGGGTCAAAAATCAACTTTCTGGTTCATTTGCCATCGGCATGTAAATTGACATCAGACAGAGGTTTTTTTTTTTTACTTACAAAGCTGCACAATCCATTACTTTACTGAAAATAATTACCTCAAGTTTTTAGTATTCTAATTCATCTTTAACACTCTTTTTAAGAGACACTGGTTAATAGGTAAAACCAGTGTGTTTGGTTCCTTATGTCTCTGTTGCTCATGAAAAGCCCCAGTCTCCTATCAAACCCTGAATTTTTTCTACAATGAAATGTCCTATTTATGTTTGATCAATTATACACACCATTACCATTATTAATTGATAATATAGCATGGAAGTAAGGGATAGAAATTGAACTAGAGCCCTCTCCTTCAAAAATCAAATTTATTCTCATGTGTTTGTTATGTTTACTTGTGTGCCTTTTACTACCTCTCAAGAGTATGTCATGCATGAAACATATCAGGACTTTAATTTACACCTCAGGCTTCTCGCACAATAGACTGTATCATAACAGTATCATGCGTGGTTTTGCCTTAAGAAATCAAACTTGTTTTTTTTCCCTTGTTCCTAATTTACTGCTGGTTCTCTCAATATAGAGTTGGAAGGAAGCCCATATTTTTTGCAACCATGGCAATTCAGACCATTTTTACCTTTGCTCAAGTCTTCTCCCCTTCATGGACGGTGTTCTGCATCCTCTCCTTTCTCAGTGGAATCGGACAGATTGCCAACTACGTGGCTGCTTTTGTGCTCGGTATAAAATAACTCTTTCTACGGAAACTATTTTCTTTGCCTTTGATTAATTTGATCTCCCATGAACTGTTCATTAGTTAATGTCTTCTTCTCTCTTTGTATTTCACTCTGCAGGGGCAGAGACTTTGACCGGCAATGTGCGGGTCCTGTTCTCATCAGTTGGTGTGTGTCTGTGTTTTGCCATTGGCTACATGATTCTCCCACTCTTTGCTTATTTTTTAAGGGATTGGAAATCCCTCCTGTTGGCTGTCTCGCTGCCTGGCCTGCTCTACATCCCTCTCTGGTGGTGGGTTGTACTCATCGCAACACATTTCATTATGCTGAATCAAATAACTCATGATAGAGTTTCAGTTACAATAAGTAGCATCTTGTTTTTGTTACTGTTCAAGACAGTTTTTAAGCAAAGTTGGGTTTTTTGTCACAATATGTTTTTATATGAACATGAAAACCAAAATTATTAACTTAAAACTTTCTGTATGATCACTCAAAGAGTTTCACATGCACTTCACTGCACATACATGTAGCTAGAGCTGTTTAGGTTCAAGGCCATGACTTCTTTCATTGACCTGTTAGGCACATATGCAAACTGACAAAATGATAGTGGGATCAGCATACAAAGAGTTTTTTTCCTGAATAAAGTATTAAAAGTATTAAGTATCCATGTTGTTTGTTGTTGCCTTTAAAGGCTACCTGTCTCTGTTTCAGGTTTATTCCAGAGTCTCCTCGATGGTTGCTCTCTCAGGGAAGAGTGGAGGAAGCTGAGGCCATTGTGAGAAATGCTGCTAAGAAGAACAAAGTTCAGGCCCCGAAGATCCTTTTTCTAGACTACAGCGTAAGTCGGAAAAAACTGAAAAGCACAAAATTGGAAACTTTGAGGAACATAAGGATAGGTTCATATTTTCAGTAGTCTTTAGTTTATATATATATATATATACACACACATATACATAAAGACAGTACTTGAATATCAAGAAGGTTTTACCTATTCTTCCGATATGTCCTGGCCATTATTGCATCTTTTTCTACTGTCCTCATTCTGTGCAAGAATGCTTGCTTATCTTAAGCTGTAATGTGGCATCATCAGTCTTAGTTTGGCAAATGGAGTTGTTAAATGGTTACACACACACACAAAACATTTTTGAAGTTCATGTATGAACCTGATAAATGTTTGACAATCACCTTGCATGAATAGGAACTTTTCACTTAACATTTGATTGTTGGATCTTAAATCAGTTTTATTTCATTAAGCTTTGTACTTGAAAAAAAAAACACAGAATGTAAGAGTGTGGTTCTGTATGTTGCAGGCTGATGATAAAAATATAAAATATAAAGGAGAGGAACGCCACACTGTGATTGATCTGATAAGAACAAGCAACATCAGAGCCACAACACTTATTCTCTGTTTGTTGTGGTGAGTCAGAGAATTTATTACACTTGCTACACTAATTTTGAATATCAGACTGAATTTCGTACACTATACTTTATGACCAAATATCTGTGCTCTCTGTATCTGTGTCTTGTCAAGGTTCACTTTCATTATTGCCTATTTTGGCCTGTCCCTAAACTCAGCACAACTCAGTGCTGACCCGTATGTCAGCAGTTTCATCTCAGCAGCTGTGGAGGTGCCATCCTACTTTTCCTGCTGGCTGGCACTGCAATACTTTCCTCGAAGACCATCTGCTTGTTTGACAATGATCCTTGGAGGAGTATCTCTGATCTTCATTCAGCTGGTACCTGAAAGTAAGTAGTAATAATAAATCACCAACATTTTTTATATACTCAGGCTTCTTATACTGCACCTCCAACTTCTTGTATAAGTTGTACCTTATAATGGTGTCAGACCCCCTATTAGCATTGAGTTGAATTCAGGTAAATTGCCAAATATCTTCTTTGTTTTTTTTTCTGACACCAAATCCTCTGTCATTGTATAGTTGGTCAGCTTTTCTTACTCTGTTTACATGGAAAATGCCTCATGCTCTGTGCAGCTGCTGTATGGAACAGAAATGCATGCGTCACTTATAAAACTATATCGATTTTTAAAAGAAAGCAAGTAGCAAAAGTAGTGATGAATAAGTAATGTAATGGATTACGACACACTATGTAACACCAAGCCTACCTTGCAAACCTGACTCACAGTCAGTCCTCCGAGGTTTAAAAGGATATGCTAACAAAAATCTGAGTGATGCTTTATATTTCAGACAGTTACCTCTCTGTGCCATTTGAGCTCAGCACTGAACAAGTTGCAAAGTCCAGTTTTATTAAATTCCTGCTGAATTTAAATGGATAAGGTCAACCTGTTCTTCAAAAATAAACTTTTTTCCATCTTGTATAGGTCTACCAGAAGTATCTGTTGCCCTGGAGATGTTGGGTAAATATGGCTTTACCACTGGTTCCTCCCTCATGTATGCCTACACGGCAGAGCTTTACCCAACGGTGCTCAGGAGCACAGCCACAGGATTGTGCACCACAGTTTCTAGACTTGGCATCTGCATTGCACCTTTTTTGTTGCAGCTGAGTAAGTAAACCTGTCTTAAACTGTAAACTGTCCCATTTTGTTCTAACAGCATCATACATCATACAACATCATGAATGTTCGTTACAGCCATGTCAAACAATTCCCGGGCTTCTCTTTCATCTCAACTTTCCTCTCCACCTGCAGGTGTATACTTTAAGTATTTGCCTTATATTATACTGGGGACTCTGGCCATTTTGTCTGCCATTGCATCTTTATTCCTGCCAGAGAGCTTTAGACGACCTCTACCTGAAACTATTCAACAGATGCAGAAAAGAGAAAGGTGAGATGCTATAACTCTGAAACAACAAACTTCCTATGACAAGATAATTTGATATGATGTTACTCTCAAATGATCTTCATCATCAACCTTTGTAGTACAAACTAAAAGAGGCATTAGTTGTTGCTGTTAACACAGCAGCTTGTGCCAATAATAGTGAACTTGAAACTATAATAGCCTCTACAAACCAATAAACCAAACACTGTTGTGTTTCTCTTTTTTCTCATCAACAGTCTGAAATGTCCGTGCATTGGTCAGAAAGAAATGCCAGAACCTGTGGTGCTTATGGAAAGTCATCTGTGATTTATTCATATATAAATTTACATATTGCAATTGTGTTTGAGGAATAGTATTTTCTTTTTCATGATATGTTTTGTTTGCATATCTTTAATCAGAAATTAGCTTTTTTTTTTTTTTTACTCAATACATTTGTGGCAATGTATTATTGCAATACATCAGGATATGTTAATAAAACTGAATTATGTGTACAATTAAGTGTTCGAAAACTCTTTAAAATAGAAAATAATTGTATGCAGATTTTAAATTAAAAAGAAACAATTACACATTTGCACTGACTCTCTAATGACAGATACAAACTATGACTAGAAGTCAAACAAAAGGAGGACCTACATGTGAGGTCAAAGCTTTGCAGAAAAGATTTAATGTTAGCACTAGCAGTATGGAGGATGTAGCCCTTATAAGTGATGCATAGGGAATAAATCATATATGACAAAAACAGTTGAACATCATTCAGCTGTGGCTAAGCCATCCTTTTGTCATGCATCCTGTACTGCAAAGCTTACCAGTATGTGACGTAGGCTAGTGGGTCACTGTACGTGCCCACTCTTGACTGAGTCCCTGGTGATACAGAGAAGCTTATCAATACTCAGGTAGTCTACAGCTTGTTCATGCACGTGTCCCTGTCTTCTCTGGGCAGTATGACGTGGCCCTTCTTTGCTGCCTTGTAAAGGGACTGAAAATCTCTCCTCTGTTTGTTATGTGAATGGCTTATTCCACCTCCCCCTCTAGTGGTAAGTTGCAGTTATTACACAAATTACACATTGCAAATAATTAACCAAGACCAAGTTTCCTGAAAAAAAACACAGATCATAACCAGCATTGTAATGCTCTTCCAGTGTTGCTCAACACTAAATTTTATCAAAATGTAACACCAAGACCAGACACGGCTTACATATCAAAGGCTGCAGATTTTCCTAAAAATGGCTAACTTAGATGAAAGTCAGACTGAAGTCTAAGTCGACTGCATGGCTGTGGAACCTGAACAAACATAAATGACATTTTAGCTCTGGATTATATGATTTTAGTCTCTGCCTTTTTTGTCTTTAAAGCCCCAAAACTGAACATCTCTTGTCTGTTTCTCTGTTGTATATTGAGACAGGTTCATCTCAGAGTTTTCAAGTGTCTTTCTTCTCAGAGAAAAATAGAGGAGGCAGAGGCCATAGTGAGAAAGACTCCTAAGTAGATCGAAGTTCAGACTCAGAGGCTCATCATTAACCATCACATGTAAGTTGACTTCCACTTATTTCAAGGAGGACTACAGACGTCTGAGTCTGAGATTTATATCAGATACTGTGAAGGGAAAGTCCACAGTATTTGGCCTTAACATTTAGGCTTTAATAAGATTTATTGCCACAAGGTGTTGTTAATTAGTTAATTAGTGAAAGAGCTTGCAGAACATGTGATCATGTACAGTATCCAACAGTCATAGTCCAAAAATAAAATAAATGCCAACTAGACACAAATCATTGTCATGAACGCTATTTAATATTTTGTCCTTTGGTTACACATTTTTTTAAGAGTCAAGCCAATGAGTTGATTTGAAAATTAGACAAAAACATTTGGTAAATGAATCAAAAGCATGTCAACAGATAATTTTAGGATCTTATTTAAAAACAGAAAAATCCACATGCAAATGCATGTAGAAATTTAATTAATTCTGTTTTTTCTTTTCAATTTAACAGGGTGTTTAGTTATAATTGATCTCTTAAAGAGTCTGTTTATTTTCAGTACACTTCAGACTCCATATATTAAATTGTATATAATCAGTAATGTTGTAATGACAACGTAGTGATTGACAGAATGATAAAATGTAACAGGGGTTGCTAATTGTGAGGAAACTACAGAGAATCCATGGATCTTTATAGAGTTTAAGCTCATAGTTTAGCTGTCGTCTTTACTCTCCTGCTTCACTCTCATTGCTCTTATATAGTTATATATAGGAGCTAGATGATGATAGGGTTAAGACTGTTCATATAAAATAAGATTTTGTCAAATGAGAGAGGTAAAAGGTACAGTACAAAATTGTGAAAGTATATTGGAGATCATTTTACCCAATATGACAATAATAAGTCAATTAAATGCTTTAAATTGGGAAAAAAGTACTGTAAATGAATATTAGCTTAGAAAATACGATATTTGCCCGATTTAAAAATAAATTCCAGTATTAACAAGCTTCAGGTTTAGTCTTCTGCTCAAAAACTAGTAAGACATCATTTTGTTGTTGAACAAACGCAAACACAGATTATGATGGCCTGTGGGCCTTAACTTATATGCCAGCGATGTGAGGCAATGGTTCCAGCTTGTTCCAGCTCACTTGCTGGGATCAGGATCTCCTTCTTTCCTGTAAGTGATTATACAGATGGAGCCCATCAAGGCAAAAGGTGGATGTTCATGGAGCTCCGCCAACTGAACCCATAGAGTCAAGTAAAGAGCAAAGCCTGAGATAAAACAAAGGTTATATAGTAACCCCTGTTCTATGAGCACTGGTGAACTCTAAGGGCACCCATGGCCTCTGCAGCAAATAGCACATTCTGAGCTTGCTGGCCTTCTTGCTGGGATTTATACCATACCAAACAAACACATTTGGTAGGCACTACCTGATTGGCTGGCTATGCACACATATGGAAATTTCAGAGGGTGAATACACCAATGGACTCTAGTAAAGGATTCTCTGTTCGCTAATAGAGTGTTGCAATATAACAAAACTTGATTTTGATTGAATCAGTATCACAATAACAGAAGCTCAATTTTATACATTTGTACTGTTCCTATTTTCATCCTTTACAACATCGAACAGTCGTATAATGTGCGTAAGGTTAGCAAATGCATTTATGCACTTTTGTTTCCATTATTATATTGTTTCTGGTGCTGAGCATGTATAACGCATGAAGATTTATTTAATCTCTTTATTTCACAGTTTTTTTTAACTTTTTATACTATTTGAAGTACTGTCTTGTTCCTTGATCCTCTCAAAGTGAAATGATTTCACAAATCCAGTTAGAACACGGACATGATGTTTGTCCAGTTAATTGCCTCAAACTGGAGTTTAGTGCCGTTCCATGTTCAAGGGAAATCAGGAGAATTCCTCTCAGCAGTCTTTTCCTTTTCTTCTTTTTGTGCCAGTTTATAAGGTGTCTTCTGACAACATCTGAAGCAAAAAACAGTGATACAGTTACAGAAATCATTTACAAATGAGAAAAAATAAAAATGGAAACGATGTCCAAGACAGTTTTTTTTAAACCTAATGTAGTTAAACTTAATGCTTCTGCATCAGCTATACTCAGAGTATCTTTTGAAATGTATCAGAAGTCCTGTCATCTAAATTTCTTGTGTAGTGGCACCAAGTACACGTATTTATAAAATGACTAAAGCAAAGCTCACCGTTCACTCCACACCTCCCAAAGATTTGCTCAAATTGTTCTGAGTCATGATGGCTGGCTAACATCTGATACTCAAGCTTTGTGAATGTCTAAAAAGTTACTAAAAAACCTGAGGTCAAATTCCTAAAATGACATCATTTTAAATAAGTTAAAGGTAGTTTATTTGAGACTTCAATTAAGGATAATGTTTTGTGTATCCAAGTCTTAACAACAGTAGGAGATGAAACCTTCAAACCCAGACCAACTTAGCAAAACTTATCTAAAACCAACATAAAAGGGTGAGAGTCAAACTAATGATGAATCCACATCTGTGATAACGCTGGTCTCTGGGTTTAACATGATGGGGAGGCGTAGTCTTACCCGGGGAAGTCCTGCATGTGACTGATGGTGTCAGGAAGGGGCATTCCAAAGCTCTCAGGCAGCAGGAGACTCAGCAACCCCAACAGAGCTGTAAGACTTCCCATGAGTATGTAAGGCAGGGAAACGGAATAGCTTCCTGTGGCAGCACATCAAGAAAGGAGACGGTGAAAAACAACCCTGGGCACAATGTCACCGTAGAGCGGTAAAAAAAAGACAAAAGTTGGAAAGACCTAAAAACGTTTGATGTGGCTGCATCAGGAGCTTAAATCAAATACACTAAATCTTAAGGGAAACTCGTGAATTTCTCCTCAAAGCTTTTTGGGTTTTTCAGCAGACTGGTCTATCCAATCTGAGTTCTAATCAAGTCTGCTTTGGTGTTTTGTTCTTGTTTGCCTCTTTAGAGGCACCAGCTTCATGTTAGCTTCTTGTCAACACTCATCAGTCAGGAAAGAGACCAGAATGCCTATAAAAACCATACACGTATTTTTATTAGGGCTGTCAGTCGATTAAAATTTTTTACCGCGATTAATCGCATTAGTGTCCTGAGTTAACGTGCGATTAATCGCAAATTAATTGCAAATTTTTTACCCTGCCCTT
>JAPZDV010000006.1:17137304-17170781 GCA_029814665.1 Acanthurus lineatus
TCCACATAGATTACAGGTCACCACAATATTCCTCTTGTCTTTTACCGTCAGAAAGGAAAAATAATGTGCATATTTCCCACGCCTGGACTGTCGTCGACTGCCGCCATTGTTGTTTTCGTTCATTCACTTGCACGTCGCTGCGTCACGTGCGCTTCACGTCCACCACGGAAACTGTAGTTGTCAGTTATGCACGTGAAGTAACGAGTAACGAGCCTGTTCAAATCGCAGTAATGATAAACGCGTTACTGATTTTGACAAAGTAATTAGTTACAGTACTCGTTAAAAGTAACGTTGTTACTGTAATGCGTCACTTAATAACGCGTTGGTCTCAACACTGCTGGTCAGTAATGTCTCAGTGTCAACAGTTTATCTTACAACCAAGGAAATGACTTTAAGTTCTTTCAGTAGTTGGTTGTGTGAGAAAACTATCTCTCATATTTTTACAACAATAACCTGGCATAACAATTCAGTCCAAAAAAGAGAAAATACAAACCAGGCATTGGGATGTTTGGGTTGTATTATCCAAGGGATAAATTTTAGCCTATTTTCATAATGATTTTACAAAATAGCAGAAAGTTTAACCAACCAAAGTATTGGTAGCTTATGTTTAAGAGCGCAAAATATTTACTTATTGTCAACGTTTATATAAAAAAACTAAGGGTGCAAACAAATCAAATTATTGGCAATGTTACTTAATCTCTCCAGATAAATATATTGTGGTTCATTATGTTTTTCTTTAGTACATCTCCACCATCATTTCTTTCTTCACTTTTTGGGTCAATTTCTTTAAATAAAATGATTCTGGTTTACTTGAAGCAGTGTCTGAATCCAGTTGCCCCTCCCCCCAACCCAAACAGAAACTGTGTCAGACAGAGATAGATAGTGTGTGCTGATAGTATCCATGCATTTTTCTGACACATGTGTGAAAATCTCTGTTTCCTTAGGTCTGCAAAAACCTTGTGTAAACTATGACCTCCTTAATGAGAGCTGCTAAAATACATTTTTTATATGCTGTGAAAGTTCAAGTTAATAATTACACAAGCTGGCTTTCAGGAAGTTATTTGATATCATTTAATAACCTTTATGATATGATATGATATGAAATGAAATAGACCGAAATAATCAGCAAGCAGTTGTATAAATGCACAGTCATGACTATTTGTAATTTGTGGAGACTTCAAATCAGTGTTGTGGGGATGGTTTGACGTAAAATGAGTCTAGAAAAGGTGTTTTATCCTTGTAATTTATAGACATCAGTCGCACAAAGGGGGTTTTTGCGACATAAAATGCATAATTGTGACTTATTAAGTAACTTGACTGTCCTCTCCTGTAATAAATTAGCATAAAGGCAGGATAAATGTCTCCATCTAGTGACATCTGGTGCTAGCAAACATTTGCCTTTCTACAGCACTCTTGGCAAGGCAATTTTTTTTTTCTTATGCCTGGAGAAATCCCCCCTTAACTTAGTTTAGATGTAAACTGCTTTTTTTCTGGATTGTCACATGATTATCATAACTTGATTAGAATAAATCATTTAAGCTCATTATCCACTTATGAGAAACTTGGTTTGGATGCAGTTGCTAGCTTGCTTCAATATTTCACCTACAGTAGCATGTGAGAATCTTTAGTATAGGTTTTCATTGTTTTCATTTGCTTTTGATGAGTTGTTCCTGAGAGCCATTTGGTATCTTCACTGATCAATGGCCACAGGTGACAATGACCTAATCATATCATGTACTCATGTCCTTGACAACTGTTGTGTTTATCCTCCAAATGGAGATGAAATGATTGAACAGATTAATAGATTCAATCTGTGATTTGAAGAAGAAGCCTGTAATTAACAATGGCAGAGCACAATACACCAGATTCTTTAGGACTTTAAGGAAATATACATGTGAATATGAATACACATAGTAAACAATGTTGAAAGAAGTGCAATTTTCTATTACAATTAGAAGTCATGCATTCAAAATATTAGGTAAAAGACCATAGGTATTAGAAACAAAACATTACTTACAAAAGCACCCATTATGCACAGTGGTCAGTTTCAGATGATCATATATCTCTAGACTGTAATTACAAATGCCCTAATGTGAATGCATCACTTAAATTGTCTTCTGGGTAGAATTATCCATAAAACAACATTATAATTTAGTAGTTAATTTCTATTTTGTATTTAAATATGGGATATGCAGAGTAACTAGCAACATATGTTGTTCAACAAATCCAGTGGAGTAAAAAGCAAAACACTGGCGTCCATTTTATGCCATTTTATTGTCAAGGAATAAAAATGGAGTATCTCAAAATTGTACTTAAAGTTAGATAAATATACTTAGTTACATTCCACTACTGACTGTAAGTGTGCAGTGAACATATTCATGTACCAGACTAAAATATTTTACAGAGAAACGAGGGTCAATATTTGTAAATAATCCATCAATTAATCTGTTAATAAGCACTTAATTCAAAATAATATTAAAATGAACTTATTTATTATAAAGTTCAAAGCCAACATACTGAAATGATACAATTTCTGCTGAACTTCAGATAAAGGCCTCTTGCCCCTGCAGCATGACTTAAAATAGTCCAATGAGAGTCTTAATGCTACTTAGCAACATTTAGAGTACAGGCACGTGCAAGTCTTTTGGGTATTTAAATGTGTGGAATGTTGTTGGGAGAAACTACCACTTTGACCACAGCGCTTACGGGGGCTGGGTGGATAGATTGGCCACTCTGCACCTTTTGATCATTTTTTTCTTTCAGTAAATCAAATCAATGAGTGTGAGGTCTCTCATTCACTAGTCTCAGATAAATTGTTTCCCTGTCTGCTCATAAACTGAGAGACGGTGGATCCAGCAGTCTAACTGTAGGTCACCTTTGGATGAAAAGGAGGTTTAAAACTGTCTCAGTACTGGAAACTGAAGTTTTTCAACAGTGACTCCGTCCCACCGAGGGACCAGCTCAGCGTGCCCCACTGAGAGCTCAACCCTACCACTCTGGTACTAAGCTGAAGTCTTAAAGAGGGATACCACGTCTCAGACTCTGAAGAATTTCAGAGGATTTTTTTCCCTCCCTCTAAAGCAGGGAGTTTTTCCTTTTTAAATAAATTATGGGAGACTATGATGAAGACACTGCGTTCCTCAGACAGACAGGTCCCTATTTCTGGACCACATTCTTTCTCCTTAACACCGTTTTTGTCTCAACTGGATTCAACGGACTTTACATTGTCTTTGTTGGGGCGACCCCGAAACACCACTGTCTCATTCCAGACGTTAACTTGACAGAGGAGTGGAGAAATGCCATCATTCCCTTTAAGATAGTAAAAGGTGAGGAGGTGCAGAACCAGTGCAGCAGATACAGGTTGGATGTTGTGAGAAATCTCTCTGCTGAGGGATATATTCCTGGAAGGGATGTCAACCTCACCAGCCTGGAGCAGGAGGGATGTTTAGATGGATGGAACTACAGCAAAGAGATCTACCAGTCCAACATAGTCACTGAGGTTAGTATGCACATGTATTTTTGTTTACAGTGTAAGTTGTTGGTTATTTTTAATTTAAATTCCGAAAGTTGCAGTTTGCCTTTTTTTTGGTTTATCAATATATGTCTAATTTATGTCTTTTCACAGTGGGATCTTGTATGTGACAACCAGTGGAAAGTTCCCTTTGCATCCTCGACCCTGTTTGTAGGATACCTGGTTGGGTCCTTAATCTCAGGCCAGCTGTCTGACAGGTAACACATCATTTTTTGTTTATTATCAGTGAAATCCAATGAACCATAAATGCTCTTTATGTATTGCAAATTAATTATTTACCACATACCATGGTCTGTTTTTATCTGGGGGTTTTTCATCATTCACAAAATGTTGCTGGAAGTTTGCTTGAATGTAACTGGGGGCAAAGACCTGACAGAATGTCATTAGAAGGAAAACAGCTCCATCTAGTGTTAAAATTAAGGAGGGTTTTCACTGAGACAGAATGCTCTTAGTTTGAAGTCATGTACATGGTCAGGGATGACAGAGAAACGTTCAGCTGGGAGTAGTGTGTCATCCACCTGGATGCCAGTGGGTGGCGCTATCATGTGTACTCTGACAGGAGTTGCCAGACTCAGCTGAAAGTTGTTTTAAACCATTAAGCCTCACATAAAACGACACATTTATGTCCCAAAAGGCACTGTACCTGTTTTTTATTAAAGTTAATCAGTTAAGTTTAGAACATAAATCATCCTAAATACTTAAAAAAAAAAAAAAAAAGTATATGATGCGTTTCCTCCAAAGTAAATTCAAATCAAATTGATCAAGGAGATACTCAGCTGTCAAAAGTAGCACTTTAAACTGGTGCTGTTGTCCTCTGCCTCAGATTTCACACAAACCCAACTCTCCAAATGCTTTTGTAGAATATTTGTAGAGTACTATGGGGTTCAGCTGTGGGAGATGTTGGTGCTGTGAACCTTTGGTTGTTGAAGAGCAGGGGGCTCAGGACACAGCAGTGTGGAGCATTTGTATGTTTAACTATTTAGCTCTTTTGCAGCTGTGAAAACTGTGTGCTCAGTCGTTGAGGGTGAAGGGCTTTAGGAGGTTAAAGAACTTTTGATCATTGTGTCACTTTGAAGATCTTAAAGACTGAATCAAAGCATTTGGAGTTTACCTGTATGTCGACAGCAGTCTCATGGAAGAAATGAATAAAAACCTAAATTTTACATCAGTCCTCATGTCAAGTGAATGTCTTTTTCTAATTTTAATTACCTATTTAAACTGGTGCAAGAGTGCAGTTTCTTGTCATTGCATTATAGTTAGTGTTGCTTTCAAGGGGACTTTCAGTATTGAGCCTGTGTCCAAGCAAGTGACACAAATAGTTGAAATAAAGTCAAGTGGACAGTCAAGAACGTTTCTCAGTTTGGTCATAAAAAACATGTTGTTTGTGATCACTGGCTAGTTGCGTTTTCTCCAACTACATGTTTTAGTGAAAGCAAACAAAAACCTGTCCCTGTCATCATATATTTTACATGCACTGTGTTTGGCAGGAACTGACTATGATGTGGATTTTTCTTCCATTCAGGTTCGGGAGGAAGAAGGTAGTTTTCATCTCTCTTGCAGCCCAGTGTTTCTCCGTCCTGCTTCAGTCCTTCTCTTATTCATGGAGGATGTTCTGCATCATGTTCCTCTTTGTTGGAGCCTCCCAGATTTCCATCTATATTTCTGCATTTGTACTGGGTATGACTTGCCTCTTTTTTTTTCAAAAATTCTCGTCATGTTCATAAATGTTTAACTTATTTTTTTGTAATGTCTTTTATTAGCTCATGGTTTTATCTCCTGCTCAAAACTCACATTTTTGCATCAATACCTGACAATTACATTTCACTTTGTCTCTCACAGGAACGGAGTTGTTGAGTAAAACCATGAGAGTGCTCTTCACAACTCTTGGGGCCTTTCTTTTCTATTGCATCGGGTACATGACGCTACCCTGGATTGCATATGGCATCAGGGAATGGAGGACTCTCCTCGCAGTCCTGTCCGCGACTGCTGTGGTCTACATCCCATTGTGGTGGTATGTTTCCTTTAATACTGGTTGCATGTCCAGCACACATGGTTTTACAAGTATGATGATAAATCACTTGAATCACAACCTAAATTGAATGTGCAGGTTCATCCCAGAATCTCCTCGTTGGCTGATCACTCAGGAACGAGTGGAGGAGGCCGAGGTGATAGTGAGAGATGCTGCGAGGAAGAATAAAGTTGAGGCTCCACCAGTCATTTTTAAAAATTTTGAGGTAATTTTTATTATCATTATTAAGATAATGTCAATCATATGTGACGTGTTGATTGTGTCGATAAACGATAGTGATATCATAAATGATAGTGATATGATAAATGATAAAGTCCCTTTTGATCTTCAGGTCAAAATGAGTCCCTCAGACACATGAACTTCCAAAAACATGTCTTCATATGTAACTTCATATGTGACCTTTTAAGTTTGACATATACCATCATCACAACCTGAGACATTATTCCTGTTTTTGTTTTGTTTTGACCCTGAAACCCTTTAACTGTACGTGCAATTAAAATATGAATTTTGTTTAAAAAAGGTGGTTTATGTAACATGCCTTTAAGGCTGCATGTTTTGTTCCTTGGCCAGAGCCTAAATTAAGATAATCTGAGAGTCTGGAGAACATAATGGCATTAATTTGTTCATTTCCATTTGTCTCAGCTACAAGGGATGTCACCAAGCAGGAAATATACCATGCTCGATATTCTGAAATCAAAGAACATCAGATGCATCACACTAATGTGTCTCCTTTTGTGGTAAGTGGTTGTTTTGTTTTTCTTGATCATTTACAGTTTGCAAACCTTTGTTGTTAAATGATGAGTAATTTGTCTGATCAGATGTATACCATTAAACCAAGTGTTCCACAACAAGAACAAACTAATGGAAAATGTACAGTGGAAAATTGTGTCCAGTTACTTATATTTAAAAAAAATATAAATTTACACTTTTAATTTTTGGTTTGTATGGTTTTTTTGTTTTCTTTTGGCAGGATGGCAATAAATATTGGGTATTTTGGATTATCCCTGAACACCTCCAACCTGAGCGGAAACCCCTTCATGAACTGTTTTTTATCAGCTACCACTGAGGTTCCTGCCTATGTTGTTTCTACTTGGCTGCTCAGAAAATGTCCAAGAAGAGCACTTCTGTCATCATTCCTCGTCATTGGAGGAGGAGTCCTCCTTCTCATCCAGTTCATCCCTGATAGTAAGATGTCATTTTTGTTATGCAAAAATAACTGTGACAACCTCTCTGATGAGCATGGTGATTTACATGATTCTGGATTACGTAACATTTATGGAAGGGAATGTTTTTATTTATTTGGCACAATGAGATTTAAAGTGTAAGTTCAACTATAAATTTCGAAACAAACATATCTTTATTTGCCCTCTATTGGCATCTAGCTGTGCAGATATTTTTTGTCATTTTTAGTATATTTTTATAGATACACCTATCCTTAGAAATGTCTGCATCCACAGGCCACTGTTTATATAAGAACCACGTTTTACATCCTTGTGACCCTTGTCCAGCCAATCTAATCTAATCTCACCTCTCAGTCTTTTTCTTCATTTCCCTCTATCTTTCTTGCTTTATTAAGAACAGATTATGTTCAGCCTAGTGTTCAATGTGTATCTTGTCATGAAAAGTCTTACACTGCCTTCCAGGAGTAGACTTTTTACAAGCTGGTCGTAAAATGGTGCAAGCTAAATAGTTATGCAAAGCAATCATAGATTCAATAGCAGGGGGATTTAAAAACAACTATAAACAGCTCTCTGCACTGCTGATTGTGGAGTTTATATCAGTTGATAAATAGGTTTGGCACTTTGTCAGCAAAAAAAAACTTTTACAGAGGAGTGTAAACATGCTGTATAAACAAATAACATTCCAGTTTGCAATAAGAGTTATGCAATATCTTTAAAGAATTACTATGTCCCTAGTCCTGAGAATGTTTAGAGGACATACGATTTGCTGTAGTGCTGAGATGCAATAATATGTAACAAGAGTGTTTCATCGGAAAGTGCTTATGAGGCTACACATTAAACCATCTAAAATTGCCACATAAGTGAAGCAACTCAACCCTTAAACTATCATTCAGACAATCCCTCAGAAGTTTATGTATTTGAAAGAAATGTGGAAGTCTTGATTTTATAGTCCAGTTTGTTTCATTACATAAATGGGAAAAACAGGTCTGTCATTTTTATTTCTGCTCTTCTGTTGCTTAAGTTGAAGGTCACAGACATTGTTTAGGTACTTTTAGGCAGTTAAATATAAGCCTTTCCGTCACATAAGAGCCCTGTGAGGTCAAAACTGGTCGATTTTTTGTCCAATATCCCAGACTGAATCAGTATATTTTTTCAAAATACAACTCAAAATAAATAATTGTTGTTCCTGCTCTAATGATTACTTTTCTGTTTAGTATTTTATTTTTCATTTTTAAGAAAACTGAATGTTATTCATAGATTACCTTAAAATAACTTCCCTCTCACCTCCTCATCAGGTCTCCATTATGTCGCTCTGGCACTGGAAATGACTGGCAAGTTTGGCTTCACCATGGCCTTCAGCATCGTCTACATCTACACCGCTGAGATTTACCCCACTGTACTCAGGAACGTCGGCATGGGGATGTGCTCTTCTGCTGCACGCATTGGCAGCATTACAGCTCCTTATGTCATATATTTAGGTATGAGGATGTTGAGTGTTTTATCTCCCAAAGATACTGCATATTCACTACACTGTATTTATGTATCTGAAGAACAAAAAGCACTCTGCATAGGATAATTATATATACAACTGAATGTTCAGCTTTTATTGAAGT
Organism: Acanthurus lineatus; assembly: GCA_029814665.1. NCBI lineage: Eukaryota > Metazoa > Chordata > Actinopteri > Acanthuriformes > Acanthuridae > Acanthurus > Acanthurus lineatus. The sequence goes on from JAPZDV010000006.1 coordinate 17,145,660, forward strand.
AAAATTTTGTCATTACCTAATATAAATTTTTGCTTCTTTTTTAAATACACAGGTACTTATAATAAAGCTCTTCCTTATATTCTCATGGGAAGTCTAACGATTGCCTCCTCTGTGGTGAACTTCTTCCTTCCTGAGACCCTCAATAGAGATCTTCCAGAAACAGTGGAGCAGATGCAGGAGTGTCAGGGGTAAGTACACTTCATTCATTTTACCAGAGTTCACATATTTTCAGGTCATAGAGTTCAGAAAGTTGTAACATGGTTTCAGATAAGATAATATGATAATGAGACTGTCCCTATAAGATAAGTCAGGTTTTAAGATATTCCTTCTCAGAATTTGGAGACACATGAAAGATATGCATTTTCCTAGAAAACTTGAACTTACTTACAAAACTTATTTCCAGTATGCTGGCTCAGTATTGAGCTGTTGTTATCTTCAAAAACACAGAATTCAAAAAGGAAACATCTGCTAATTTTCACCGGTCGAAATAAATAAAAGCCAAATGAAAGAAAAGAATACAAATGTACAATGTAAAAAAGTCAAATTAAATTATTTATGTGTGGTGTTGTTCATTTGCTTTTTTAATCATGGTGGGGGTTTTTTGATTACAGGTTGTGCAGTGGACCCAAAAAGAAGAAGTATGTAGAAAATGGAGGAAGTACCACCTCACCCATACAACATGAGGCCAAATCTGATATGCAAACTCTTACTCTATAGTTTTGTGGCCTTGTGTCAGCTTTAAGACAGACAAACAGGATGAATGAAAAAAAGAAACCTGTCCGTTCTTTGAAAGTGATCATTATAAATCTGAAAGAAAGAAAATCCAAAATGTTTCCGTAGGGATCTGCAAGTCCGCTGTCAAGAACTGTTTTTTTAATTAATTTTTTAAGCAATTTTTTTACTCAGTCAATGCTTGCTAATTCAAGATTTTTTTTAGAAAATTTGCAAAAAATTGCCAAATATTTAAATCTGAAAATTATTTGTATGAGTTGAAATACATGCCTGAATGGTCCTAAATTTTCTGTCACAGTACTTGTAATTAAAATATGACCAGTCCTTACTAACAGCCTGAGTTCTTTTTTTAAAAAAAAATTCATATCCTGAATTATTGTCCCTCTCTATGTTATTGTTGGACAAGCACTGTTCACTTTTTGAGGAATTGTTTGGCATTTTGGGGAACATTAGGGAAAAAATGGGCCTTACAACTGCTACATCAGGCAGTGGGTTATCTTAGCTTAGTCTCAAGACTGGAAACAGAGCAGGTAATTCAGAGAGGCGACAAATCACCGAAAGCATTATGAATAGAAATGCCAGAGACGACAGTTGTATTAAATATATCAAGCCATCACCATTCCCCCAAAGCAAATAATGTGCTTTATAGCAGCCAAGCTGTGAAATTTATGAACCCAGTCATGCCCGAGCTCTGGATTAAGCCATAAAAGAAGTTGTTGTTGTGAAACATTGTGCATTTATCATGGAGGGACAACTTGGAACGAAAACATTTTTGGGGCAAAGTTTGATCACATTTGATTGATGATTCCATTCATGCAATTTATGCCCTGATGACCACTAGAGGTGGAGTTGTTGCTCTCATCCTATTCATTTAGATAGGAGCTCAGTCTTTTTACAACAAAATAACTGCTGAGTGGCGGCACGTATCAAAGGTGACTTTGGTATAATTGCCCTTTATAAATCATATAGTGATGTTACATCAGACATCTGTAATGATGTTACATCAGGCATATCTTGGTTCACTACTTGTGATCAAAGCTTTACCTTGCTCTGCCTGGCATGATCCCCCTTACATATTGCTATAGACAAATCACGTGATCAGACATGCATTGTCGATACGTAAGAGTTATTGGTGGTGACCTTTTGAGCTTAGTACATGTAGTAAATTTTCAAAAGATAAAGATAAACCAAGACTGCGAACCAGATATTAACAGGTGGTTAAAAATCAGGACACTTCTAAAAACTCTGATGTATTTAAAGCCTGTTGAATTATTTTTTGTCAAAACTGTCTTAATAACTGTACAAAGCTCCTGATTGGCTGCCATCCTACGGGACTTTTGTCCTCTGTGCTAGTTTGTGTAAGGTCACACAAGAGACCCTGAGCAGTAGGCTCATAATTACATTATCTGATCTGTCAATAAAAATATCAACTCAGCTGGAAGTTGTAATGACAGGCTTCCCTCTTTATGCCTCTTTTCTTGGATTTCTTAAATAATGTTCTTTGTAGAACATGTCATGTAATGAATAAACATTATTTTATTGCTAGGGTTTTATATATAACCTCTAGATCTAAAAAGTATTTATTTGAATGCAATTTGTAGCACAACAACATGTGTAGGCTTTTATGGTGTCATAATATTTGATAAAAAAAAAATTACAACCAGAGTAAACATTACTTATTGCTTATCTCTTCTTTATATAAATCATGTTATGAACAGAGGGTTTTCAGGATGATCTGATAGTAAATGGTTAAGCATTGATTTTTCAGCAGTCTGATACAGTTATGAAATGTTGCTTAAGGAATACATGTTTTTAACTTTATACAGAGAGGGTCTCAAATAGCAACCTCATTAACTGCCAACTCTGATGACATAATGCTTATAAAACATGCACAGTAATTTAAAAATGTAAGTAAATGTAAGATGTTTATAAGACACTAATTCTAGAATGGTTATTATTACTTACACCCTACAACAAGTCACACTTTTGATCAACTATTGTTGATATTATAACATTTTTATGAACAAATAATTTAATTATAATCAAATAGTCAATAATTATGTATGAATTACCTTAGTTAGTGTTAACACCTTTTTTAATCGCTTATAAGACACATCAGTTGACTGTTAGCTTAAGCCTATTAGTATATTAACTAATGTTGATTAATTATTGTAAAGCATTAACAAGTGAACTGACTGCAAACTAAAAGCCTTTTTAAAATTTATCCTTTAACCATCCGTCTGCAAAAAACAATATGTTAAGTATCAATGTAGACTGCAATGACAGGCTTCTTTAAATTTTCACCCATACTAAATAATGATTTACTCCTTTTTTAATGATTTATTAAATTGTTGGGGTATTTTTATGTGTTTCATATCATATTTGTATAATATACTTATTTCATTGAGTTGGGGGTAAACACCTCAGTCTAAAAAGTAATTACAAAATATTAAAAAGTATTTTGTAGCTCAACAAAGTGTGTCTTAGACAGATCCTGTACTGAAGGAATCCTGTACTTTTTTTTTTTTTTTTTTACAGCACTGTGTGTAACTGTTTAACACCCACATCAGGTGAAGCTGGCATATAAAACCTGAAGCCAGCTTATGGCTGCTATCACACTCTCTCTTGTGCCTATCTGTATTGACAAAGCGTCTGCTTACTTGTTTCCTCCTTTCTTTTTTAAATATCAAGAATTTTATTGCGGCAATGGACAATTTAAAAATTAGAGACTATGACACCATTACATCTTTTCTTGGATCATGGGGAGCCTTTCAGCGAAGGATATTTTTAGCACTGGCCATCAGCATTTTCCCAAACGGATTTATTGGCATTTATATAGTATTTGTAGGAGACACCCCATCTCACGAGTGCTATATCCCTGAAAACTACAGCATCAGTGAGATGTGGAGAAATGTGACAATCCCACTGGAAATAGTTGATGGCAAGGAAACACGCAGCTCTTGCTCAAGGCTTAACCTGGAAATGGTCAGAAACTACTCTCACAATCAAATAATCCCAAACGTAGATGTGAATGTGAGTGATATTCCTTTGGAGAGTTGTCTGGATGGGTGGACATACAGCAAGGAAATCTATGAGTCAACCATTGTCACAGAGGTGAACAACAAGTAATTCATTTACTTATCTTAAATATGTTTTCAAGGTCACCACAAAGGCATGGTATTTACTGGTAGCCACCTTTTTGTAAGTACGATTACTGTTCAGGTAAAACAAAGTAATAGTAATTTTTTTTTCTTTTACAATCTAAATTAATACTCTTTAAACTTGCAGCATTGTAGTTACAAAAGCATCCAGCTGGGTCAAGGTCCAAACTTTCCTTTGTTGTGCTCACATACCTGTCAATGGTCTTTTAAATAAATCATTTCCTTTTTTTTACTCATCTCTTATGGCTAGATAAGATTTTATTGTTTAAGTATTATATAATTAGTGCCACATTGCTGGGAGATTTGAGGTCATATAAGATACAAGGGACTTGCAGTTACTGAGATTTTTAGGATGCCTGGAAAGCTCAGAAGCTTTGAAGCCAGTCAGTAAAAGATTGTAAAGATGTAAACTGGTCCAATTTTGAATTGTGTTTCAGATAACATAAGTCATTAAAAAAAATATTATGACTAACATTTGACCACTAGACCAAAACGTTGCCTGGGTTTGCCTTAGTTAGTTTCCCTTACTCTAAGACAAGTATATTTTTCTGTGCAATCATATTTAAAAAGGACTGATAAGATAAGTTTAACAGTTAAATTAGTATTTGCATTTGACATAAACCCTGGCAGTTACAATGACTTTCTGATTCACTACTCATCTAAAGGTTATTTAGCTTGAAATCAGCCAATGATTTCTAAGAATTCAGAAGAGGCTTTAATCTCAAACTTAATAATGGATTTTCAAAAAAAGCTGGTGTAGTCAAACTGTGATTCTTAAGCTGACTGTGCACAAGCTGAAGCACAGACAGGTTTTAAAAACTTGCGGTTCCCTTTCAAAGTACCTTTTTGTTAGTATTTTGAAAATATTATACTTGTAATTTTTATTAACTAGTCTTAATACCACTCTCATTATCGCCACAAAATGCTAATTACTGTGACTTGGCACCTGTTTGCACAATAAGCAGAGCTGTAATAGCAAAGTCTGAGTGTACAATATGTGAAAGCTATTTATGCTAACAGCTTTGTTATTTTTTAGCGGTAGGCTAATAGTGCCATCATTGTGATTACAAGACTGCTGCTAGTTATGATCCCACTACTACTGTAACTTAAATATTATCTGTTACTGTCGTCACTGCTACTAACACTGAGCTACTCATAACACTGCTGCTACTTGCCTAATAGCATAATTAAGGTAAGTACTGCTTCAGCCACTATATATCAAGTACCACACTGTGAATACTGCTACTCTAACTGAGCTATAAAATCACCACTTCAGAGATGTGATTTAGTTTTGGCTCTATTATCATGCAAATGAAATCCAGACAAGACAAATGTTGCTTCTTTGTACAAGGTCAGAAGCTGTAATAAGTGAGAGAATGTGTTGTTTTTGCAGTGGGACCTGGTATGTGACAATGCATACAAAACTCCACTGACCACCTCTATCCATTATATTGGTGTGCTAGTTGGAGCATTTTTATCAGGCCAGATGTCTGACAGGTTCGTAATGTAAACAGCTCTGTCTGATATTTTTAACAGTTCAGTTTTGCTGTAAGTGAAAAAGAGATATCATGACACTCACTCAACTACAAACTGTACTTTTTGAACAGGTTTGGGAGGAGGCCAGCACTCTTCTTCATGATGGCCCTTCAGACCGTGGCAATCACAGCGCAGATATTCTCTCCAAGCTGGGAGGTCTTTGCTCTCATTTTCTTCTTTGCAGGTGCAGGGGGGTTCTCCAACTATACCATTGCATTTGTTTTGGGTAAGTTTTCCACTATGGATTTTGAACATGCATTTTTTTTCATACAGCTTGGTGTGTTTTAGTACGGTGTGTCGTAAGACAGGGCATGAGCTTTTTTTTAAAATGCCCAAATCATGAAAAGGTCTGTGAGAGAAGCACTGTGGGCAAAAAAAAATACAGCCATGCTTAATCAAAGTGCATGACAACACTTAATCATATGTTAAAATCCTAAAATTTTGTTAAAATATTCACTCGCAAGGGGATATTTTGCATATCTGACTAATATGCTGGTGGGTGGATTTTTTGGACTCTTGGCCCTTTCCTGATTAAAATCAGGGTTATTTTGTGTCAAAATGTCACCTCCTGTCATGTTTGTTTACACCTCTAAGAATATGATGGATAATAATTTGCACTGAATTGTTATTTTTGTTTTTTGAGACTAAAGAGAAAAAAAAATAGGGATGTTTTAGAGATTAAAGATCTCCATCCACCATTATCTGTATCTGTTCAACCAATAAAGTTTCTTTAGCTGTGTTTGTAGTGGGAATTGGTTTGGGCTCTAATCAGAAGTAGATGGTATATAAAGTGGAAGAGAGCTTTGAAACTTTTTACATTAATTCATTCCCCCTACAGGTACAGAAACTTTAAGCCCAAAAGCCCGTGTGATCTTTTGCTCCCTTGGGGTTTTTATGAGCTCCGCTTTGGGTTACATGTTGGCGCCCGGTGTGGCCTTCTTTATTCGTGAATGGCGTTTGCTTTTGATTCCCATGGCTGCGATTGGCTTGATCTACATCCCCCTTTGGTGGTAAGAATACTTATAGTTTGCATTTCAACTTTCCCTGTTACACATCAATCTTAATATCTCTTGGTTTAATTATAAATTCTCTCTTCTTTATGTTCTTGTCTCATTTAGCTGGAAATATCCCACCCACCCCCATAATTAAATACAGTAGTAAGATGCACTGTACTAAATAAGTTATCAAACAAGTGCTCTTAAAAGATGTCCTAAATCCTTAACCACCATTCAGCAGTCATTAATGTTTGTAGTCAACCAATAAACAAGGTGATTAGCATTTTGGTTATTGTGATGACGAATTAAAATATTTATATTGCAAAGGAACTTGGAGAAAGTTGCTTTTGGTGAACAGTTTGTTGCTGTAAAGGTTGTTGCTGTCAGCCGATAACTTATGTATCCCCATGTTTCATCTCTCCAGGTTAGTCCCAGAGTCTCCACGCTGGCTGTTGTATCAGGGACGAGTGCAGGAGGCTGAGGCCATCCTTAGAGAAGCTGCCAAAGTGAATAAGATAGAGGCTCCAAAGGCTATTTTTACAGATGATGAGGTATGTTTAGTCTAATTTTCTTATATGAATTGGCCAGATTTTGCCTGTCAGATCAGTCTGTTTTTGTCAGGTGAGTCATTCTAGTCTACCACAGAGGGCCCTTTTTTAAAATGGCAGCACATCAGCCAGCTTAAGGAGCACTCTAACCATCTATTTAACCATCATCACAGGTCATGCACAGGTGGAGAAGAGGCATATTCTGTTGTTTAAGCACATTGAATAACCTCATCTCAACAATTCCTTGTGGCATTGCAGTCTTTCCAACTTTCTTTGGTTACATGAATAATTCATGTCTACAATACCATGCGGTGTGATTATGCATGAACACAGATTCAGGGTTGAACTTTTCAAGTTTAACTGTTGCACACATTTTTTTTTTATTTCCAGATAGAAAATTCTCTGGCTATGAAAGACAAGAAACACAACATCTCAGTTATCTTCAGCAGCTGCAATTTGTTTTCTATAACTTTACTGTGTGCATATTTGTGGTAAGTCTACATTTCCACACAGCATGAATCCTTTAAGTATCACAACCAAATGATTTAAAATGATATAAATTACATTTATAATGGTCATGCCTTGCACCTCTCCTGACAACTCTGCCTGATTTAGAATCAAAAAGCGTTCATTTTTAAAAATTTAAAAATTAATGGTTGCAGTCACCAAAATTGTTTGGTGTTTTTGTTCGTTTTTAACATTTCTCATTTTATGTGTACTCAATTTGTTTTTTAATTCGTCTGCAGGATTGCCATCACTGTGTGTTACTATGCTTTAATTCTCAACACTTCAAACCTGCACGGGGACCCTTACTTAAACTGCTTCCTGTCAGCTGCAACAGAAGTGCCAGCTTACATAATTGCCTTGTTGCTGCTCCAATACTGCCCCCGGCACTTGTGCCAATCTTCCACTCTCCTTGTTGGAGGCATTATGATATTCTTGGTTAACTTCATTCCATCAGGTAACAATGAAATGCGTAACCTCCTTGAGTAAATGGTGTTAATTAAAGGACCTTTATACAATAATCTCTAATTTGGGTAAGTGTGCCCAAATGGACTTTTTCAGTGTTTTCCTTGATTAAAGTTGTTTTATTTTTAATTTCCTTAGATTTGCCAGGTGTGGCTGTGTTTCTTGAGATGTTGGGGAAATTTGGATGCACAGCTGCATTTTGTGTTGTGTATGCTGTAACAACAGAGCTCTTCCCCACTGTTATCAGAAACACAGGGATGGGTTGTTGCTCAATGGCTGCTCGCGTTGCAACGATCCTCTCCCCTTTTATCATATATCTTGGTAATTTTTATTTTTTATTTCAAGCATTTAGCTGATATGATTTTGACTTTTATCATCATTATTTTATCATTATATATCATTATCATTATTGTGCCTGCAGCACAGGTATCAGTTTTTCAAATTTTGTTATTTCTGATTTCTGTGCCCTTCTGTTGGTATTTTTTGCCTCTTTTTTCGCAGGACAATACTACAAGGGACTTCCATACATAGTGATGGGAATTTTAGCCCTTTGTGGTGCATTTTTATGTCTTCTGCTGCCAGAAACTTACGGGAAGGTTTTACCAGAAACCCTATCACATACGCAGAAGGTTTGCGGGTGAGTTTACACACCAAAAAAAACATGTGAGTTTGCACCCTGTGGCTGTGGTGTTTCCCTGTAAGCACAGATGAAGTCATGGCCCAGGTCACACCTTTCTGGTTGGCTTAGCTTTCAACTTCTAGCAGTTAGAATAAATGTCTGTCAGCATGTTGCTTCAGTGACAAGTCCAAAGTCTTTTTTTTCACTTCTGTATTAGCAAAATGAATGATTAATGGTCCACATGGAGGCCAGTTGCCTGTCATGAGTCTATTAAATCCACATTATGGACACTGTATTATTCATAAATGGCATTTGATGTCACTGTCACTAAATCTGCTCTCAATGTCCAAACAGGAGATGGCGAAAACAGGACAAAGAAGATGAAAATGAAGATAAAGAGATAAGGGCTGATTACAAGTGTAAAGAGTCCAAGTTATAGTTAGATATAATTTTTGTTGTTGTTGTGGTATTATTGTTTTTCTGTCATTTGTTGTTATGGGTTATAGGTATAGGTAGTGAAAACAACAGTGATATTTGCAGACTGTAACTAGAACACACGTGCATTTTAAGAGGCTTTTTCTAACCAACTTGTTTGCTTATTAAAATGTTTTGGGGGTCCTGCATTTTTTTGTTTGTTTGTTTGGGATGTCTTGTATGTATATTGTAATTGCATTTGAAACCTTTTTTCCTTTTTCTTGTTGTAAAACACATTACTTGTTTGTTTTTTAAGAAATCAATTAAAGTAGTTTTAAAGTTCCAGTGTGTGTGTTTCAATCGCATCAGATGGTGGGGTTGCTTTGTCCAATCATCTGAACACCTCTACCTCACCCTCCCTTTCCAAGCATGGTTGCTTTCCAAGCAACTTAAGATGGCTAAATGCTATGATGCTAAAAAATGAGAAAAGCTCTGTACATGCCTGTGTTTGGTTTGTCTGTTCTTCATGGCGTGATATGGCCTGCTCATTGGACATGAAAAAGTTGTCAGTGGTTAGTATGGTTTTTAATGTCTTCATATTTTTAGCTTGAGGGACTTAGTTCTTTTTTTGTGTACCTTTATAAAAATAATAATTTACTTTCAAACTGGCACATGAATAAATACACTACTAAATAAGAAAAAGAATTAACAACATAATTTGAAGCACTGGGATGTTTAAGACTTTATGGAAATCAAGTACAATCTGTTGCCATTTTTGATTTTATCAGCATCTGGACATGTTGCCTGATACCAGTGAACACACCAGTCACACTGGCCTTCCCTGTAAATAAAAAATTCTTGGAAAGCTTCACACTTTACTTTTCTGCTTATTGTCAAAGACATTTTCTTCCTGCAGCTTTACAAAATCATCCTGGATGGACAGAAGCCATCACTCCACAGTGTTGTGTTGCTCGGCTGCACGTGCTTTCCTTAACAGCACACTCTTATTGGGACAGGGCTGACATCTAGTGGACAAATCAGAAATAGCAGTGAATTTATTGAAAATTGGGAAAAATGATTTTCTCTGCAATTTTCACACTTATACAAAGTCATCCACTGGGCCACATTGAGGCCTTTGGGATCCCGGCTCTGGCCTGCGTGCCTAATGTTTGACACCCCCCAACTATAAAGAATCAGAAGTACTTAAATGGTCAAATGAACAGAGAAGAGCATATATTGTTTTTTTTATTATTTTAACTCTGTCAGATGTAAATACAGATACTAGGTGCATTTTCTGTATCTTGACTGAGGATTGATTATTACAAATGCTGTTTAAAAGTAAATGCCTCTTTATTTTATTTTTTTTTAACCTGTGCAAATTGATGGATTTTTTTCATCACCATTGACAGGTTCATTTTAAATCTGAAAACAAAAACACAGGTGTTTCACATAAACATGTCCAGACAAGTTCACTGTAAACTGACTGCACGAATCCTTCAGTTTTTATTCCTTCTTTTTTTTTTAGCGAAATATAGCTGAATGAATAATTTAATAAGCACCCGGAACTATGTGACTCAGGGTTTAAAAGGTCCTTGTGTGTCTGCGTGTTAACGGTGAGTTTTTAGGGGAGGCCCCATAAAGACACGTCATCTTTTTCTTCAATTCAGCTCTGTCAGGTACCTCAAAAACATACAGCCCGTCTATGTCGTTAGTTTTCTGGTTAAAAATAAGTCTTATATCTTTTAAAATACATGGAAGCGGCCGGTAAACGAGCCCGAGCCCGGCAGCTGTGATTGAGAATTTCTAAAGAAGTGCTGATCCTGTTATAGGGTTCATCTGAAGGCTTGACAGAAGTGAAAGTGATAGTACAGACGGTGGCACACAAGTCAACCGTTCGCGTCTTTGTTTAGTTTGTCCAACATTTACGAAACGGACTTTTTCAGATCACAACCTGTAAACGGAATAACATGATGGCTGCGTAATTTAAGGTGAGTTTTCTGCTCAGATGGGCTTTGACGCGTAGATCTATATTCTGTAGTTCAGTATCTACATGATTATGATGTTTCATAAAGAGATAACCTCATGAAATGTGATTTTAAATACAACACGTTATCGATTGATAATTATACATTTGCGTATGATATTTAAAGCGTCTTCAGTAATGTATATTATTGAACCTTTACCGATTATGAAAAGAAAAGAAAATTGCGCAAAACGACAAAGTGAAAGCAACTGATCTGAAATGATGCTATAAATAGAAACACAAGGCCAATCCTCTCGTCTCTCGTTTCCTCTGTTTCTCTTCGTATCTCGCTCTTTAATGCGTACTTCTTATCTCAATGTTTGCATTTTAGGATATTAGATAGATTGTGTGCATTTAGTTTTAGTATCAGTGGCACATTTAATAGGCCTTCCTACACATTCAAGGAGTTAAATATTGTATTGTCTTGCATATATTATTACTGTTGGACTCTAAATGCTCAGAAACAGACATTTAATTGCAATACAGGCACAAACTAAACGTGCTTTTACGAAAAATGTTACAATGTCAAATTTATTTTGACACAATCGAAATGTAACATTATTAATCGTCTCTAAGTTAATTTCATATAGAAATGTGTTGTAGATAGCGAAATTAATAGGCCTTTTTAAAACATGAAACTAATCTGCTGATATGTTTTCTAATGGCTGCTCCCAATTGCTGTCGTCAGCAGTTTAATGTATTTAAAAAACGCTCTGTGATATGTTGCCGCTAGAGGTCGCCAGAATGCCCTTTTATAGGACAAGATGATTTTACTTGCACGCACACACACAATGGCAGTAACCAAGCTACTTTGTCAGTACTTTTTATATTTCAGCATACAGTCGTTTGTTTACATTTTCTCAGTTTCAAATTTTTTTAATAATTTTTTGTTTGTTTGTTTTGAGAGTAGCTCTGTTTTTTAAATTTATTTGAACAAAGGGCCAAAGTGCTTTTTGCAGATGGGGCAAGTGGTACAATCCATGAGTCGGTGTCCATCAGGTTTTAAAATGACCACTAGATGACGCCACGAGATTTTGACAAGCACGTTCTCTTGAGTAACCACGAGATGGCACAAAAGCCCATGTTATAACCAACACCAGTCTTCATGCTTTTGTGGCCCTCATACTCTGTTGAGGGCATGTGAAAAAGGAAGTTTGCTGGTTTCAGTGTTAATGAGTCATCGAGCACATGTCATGTTTGTTGCTGAAACCTAACCTGGCTGCTCACACTTTTTTTTTTAATTTATTTGTGTGTTTGTCTGCTTGTTTGTGTGTTTTGAGGATTTACGTTTATTCAGTTGTTTGTCTCAATATATTAGCCATGTGATGAACAGCTGGGATCTGTTGCAGCTTTCCATAACCCTGTAAAGGATAAGTGGTTACAAATATGCATAGATTGATGGGCTCAAGTGTATGTCGAATATTAGATCACAACTTATCGCAAACATCTTAAATAAGCTTTTATAAGAACTCTCGTACAGAGCTGTTGAATAGGAGTCCTCCAGTGAAAACAGGAAATGACTGTCTAAACCAGGGCAGTGATACTTAACCTACTTTAGACCTAATCAGCCAGGAGGGGCTTTTACATAACAACATTATATGGACTTCTGTGCCGCCTGAGCAAGTATCGAAGTGGTAAAAGATTGCAAACTTTCCCATACCCTGCCCTGGCAAATAGCCTTACATAAAAAGATTAGTCAAGACAATGAAAAGATACTTGTGTAGCATCATAGCTGCAGCTCTAGTGGGCCTGTACTCGTGTTTGTGTGTGTGTGTGTGTGTGTGTGTTTAGGCATACGAATGCCTGAGCTTAAGGTATGCCTTTTTCTCATTTCAACGGAATCTGTTTTTCTGTGATTATCAATTACCATCAGTTACTTGTCTTGATCTAACAACGGCAAAGCAAAGAGATAAGAAGCTGCCACAGATTTTCACAGATGGCTGGGAAAAAAGGAAAACAGATGGTGGTTGTCACAGCCGTTGTTGAGTGCAAAGTTGTCAAAGGGAGGAAGGAAGTGATCTTTGCTTTGCAGCTTCACCTTTGGTGAGACTAAGGAGTATTTGGGGGAATAAATAATTTTATCAGTTTACAGAAATTCAGTCATTATTTCCTGTAAAGGCACAACATGTGTTTCAGCACAAGAAACCTAAGAAAAGTGATTCTTGTGATGTTTTGACTTTTTGAACCCTTCAGGATTGAGGTTGTGGTTCACATCTGTCTGTGGTGCCATTGTATGAAACTCGCCTATGTGGTGTGGCAACTTTTGTCAGCCTCTCAACATAGAGTTGATGTGACTCAGATTGCATTCTTATTCTGGGCAGACACCCTTCAATTGCAAACTATAGATTCTTATTTTTTTTTAAAAAAATACCAGAGCTGTAGAGCTCCATATAAGCAATATTCAATTTAAACTACTAACATAAACCTGTCTCTTTTTGTGTCAGAGGCTTAATCATTATAAAGTGTTTTATATGTTATTCTTGACCAGGTTTAATGGTGTTTTGGGGTATTTTGCAAGTGTTAAGTGTAAAGTACCCAGACTGTGCAGAGACAACATGCAGGCTTGTTGGAAGTTTGAAAGGGCTGTCTCTCGTGCATTTTGTGAGCATGTTGTGATGTATTTCTTATCCTTACAAAAATCTGACAGGCACCATAATATGATAAAAACCCTGCATATTCCTGTAAATCAGCAGACCCTGCCCACTGGGTTCAAAACAGTTGATTCAGTTCCCTGCAGATGGGGTACAGCAACTCTTATATGAGAAAAACACAATGCCACTGTCAGGTGATTTTTTGTAAATGCCACGGTTGGCTTCTTATAAATCTGCTCCTGTAAATGGCCATGCAGCTCAACCAGAATGACATGTGAACAGGGAGGGGAGGTGGAAGTCACCAACCCAGTTGGATTTCCTAACTCAAGGCAGATTTCTTTGAAATGCCTTGTTGTGCCCCTGTGAGCAGCACCACCTCCTGTTCAAACTGTAGAGCTGCATGGCAGTGCTTTCTTGCAAGTCACGTGATTTCGAAGAAATCGAGCCTCTACATTTTTGCAGGCAGTGCTGTGGCCCAGCGCCTTGTACAGAGGCTGTAGGGATCTTGACTCAGCAGTAGATTTACTTTATTGCATCATGTGTTTGTGCAGTTTTATATCTCTTATCTGAAGATTACACAGTTACTAGTTCGATGGAAGGCAAACATATGGTATGAGTTGACCTTTCAGCCTTGAAATTTGGTCCCATACACATGATTTCTGTCCCTTACAGATGGGACATCTGGGTCTCCTTGTTGTGTGAATGCAACATAACATCATGTATCATCACACTATAGAATATTTTCAAGCTGTGTGTTGTTATTGGGTCTCTGTTTACCACAACCACATTACGAACTGATTACCAGAATATCTCCTGTAACCATTTTGCATCAATGCTATAAATAGAATACTGTTTGCTAAAAAGCATTTAATATTGTTTTATGAAGCAAAAAAAGTTATGCATCATGCAATTTTAAAAATTTTACATCTTATGGTGTTTATAGCCAAAGAGTGTCTTTTTCATCTCCAAGTGAAAAACTGAGAGGCTTTACATAACAACTTTAGTAGGTCATCTTTCTGCATGTGGCAGGCAGGGTTGTGTCAGCAACTGTTTTTACAGTAACTTACAGCGTTTTTAGTGGTGAAGTGAATGGTGGTGATTTTAACAGCTCACAGGTTGAGATGATTAAAACAATAACAATTTAAAGCAAGAAATTAAAAATGGGGGATCCGGAAAGTAGCCTGAGGTTGAGATAAATGGCCCATGAAACTATCTACAGCAGGCTATCCTGAACTTTTTCGATCAAGGACCTCAAATCTGATAAAGATTGTGTCCTAGGATCCCATCTGATGAGAATTTTTTTTTTCCTTTGTAAATTACAGGAAGTATTTGTTACCTGTGACCAAAATAGCCTTACATTACTTAATTACTTGGAGACTTTAACCCCCTCAAGAACTGCTAGGGGTACCTTGACCTCCCTTTGAGGCTGCACTGATCTAAATTACATAAATCAAAATCCATTGTCTACTTTTGCATTGGTCTCGCAGTCCGTCTGTTTGGTCTTACCGCTCTAGTTGTTTTCCTGTTTTTTGTTTTGGTCGTTGCTATGACACTAACCTTGTAGCATCAACCCATCTCACCTATGGCCACTCCCACCGCAGATGGCGACACAAAGACATTCCTACTGGAAGGTGATTTCAGGTCAAGGATGTTTTTAATTATAATCACTAACTAACATACAGACTAAGTCTGTTTTATTTAATGCCGTAGTTAATGTAAAAAAAAATCAAAGTATATGTCATTAAGTACTCCGCAGTCAATTTTGCATATTTTCTCTGAATGTTTTTGAGTTTAGCAGGGCAGCACCGTGTCTTATATTAAAAAAAAAATCTGTTATATAAAGCAGGTTGCAAGGAATCTTGGCATCTGACAGATACAATCTACCTTAACTTTCAAGAGAAAGATTATTTTACATACCTTCATCTCATCACACCTGAATTGCTGCAGCCTGCCCGAACCAAAAATGCATTTATCAGCCTTACAGGAGCAGCTCCCACATTTTTAACCAAGAGATGCAATCATATTATTCAACTCATATCACCGGTCTCTGAAGGTATATTTTATGAGAGATTTTAAGATTTTTATAATTAGCTTCTACTCTCCATATATCTTCTCTCCCTGCTATATTCTTGACCTTGTAGCACCAAACAGGGCAGTCCATCTTTGGTGTGTTTGGACAGAGGTCTTTTGTCTGTTTCAGAGGCCTTTCTGACAGCTCAGGCAGACACAGACTTTGCAGTCAGAGCCCCGAGGCTGTTAAACACACTGCCCGACAAACCTGGGTCAGCTGAGTCAGTGAGCTCTTAAAGTCCCTTTCCAAGCTATATATCTCTAGCTAGCTTAAACACATTGCACACTGCAAACAATGACAGTGTCAAAAGTGAAGTCGAGTGGTTCACTGGGAAGTCTCACAGTGATTTTAAGTGTTTTCTGTCTCACAAGATAAATAACTGTTAAATAACACACACCGCATTGTTGTGGGTGACTGTAGCTCATTTCCTAAGTGCTGTCTCCTGCACCTAGTTTGTGTTAACTCAGATAACACTTTGCACTTTAGATATACTGTGGCACGTAAACCTTCGTACTCTCTGACATGTATATGTCTCGTAGTTATTGGGGCCAAATGAAGGGTGGATTTTCCTTTGGGAGCACAGGAACGTCACAAATACTTGTTTGATTAGTCAGGACAGGTTACATCGACCCAGAATTTCCTCGGAACTGGCATCCATCAACTTAATTCACTCACTTGTGTGATCTTGCTGCTCTGTGGGTTTAACATTGACAGCACCTTTACAGAACTGTAGATATTAATGTAAAACCTGTTGGTATTTGCAGGAAATTCTGTGTAGCTTTGTTTTATGAGGCTGTAAGTGGGACCAGTTGGCTGACCCTGAAAACAAGGGGTGGTTGTGGCATGTTGATCAACAAGCATTTCTAGGGCTCACCATGATGTTTGTGATGCAGAGATGTTGGCATTTCATTCTTGTGACACCTACAGCTTTACTGGCAGAGGGTAAAAAAATATTCGAACACAAAAGCTGTGGCGATGCTTCGGGCTGGATTTTTTTTTTTTTAAGTTGGAACATTCCTCAAGTTAACTAAACAAAATACATTATTTCCAAACCACAAAAATGAAATGTTCACGATCACGTGACAAGACTTTCTTGTCTTAAGTCCAAGGTGCCAAAGGCTTCAGCAATAAGACCCTACAGGGAGTTTTGTAATCAAAGCTCTTCTGCCCTTGGTAGCAGCAGTAGGATAAATCCCCCATAGACAAATCTGGGAAGACTGGGCAAGTGATAGGAAGTTTGATGCTGGACTCATCAGCAGCATGAACATATTAAAGGCAAAGAAACCATTAAATTTAGTTTTATTCTGACCACTTAGGTGTGATGCTATGGATGAAATCTGTCCAGCTGATGAGATTAGCTGATTTCTTAACAGCAAACAACAACAGCAAGGAAATTATGAGTGAGTGTGTGTGAATAGTAGGATGTTTAGAAAAATAAACTGCATGTGTATGCATGCCAAAGAATAATCCTTCTGGCTGACTCTATTGTTTAAGAAAAATATAAAATGAAATCTGAAGAGGGAAGAGGTCAGTGTGGATAGATGGATGACTCCACCACACCTCAAAGTTGAAGAAGAGAAACTGTTGTTTGGTTCCTGTTTCCAAACTGCAGTCAGAGTTGATTTTTCTTTAACTATCACCAAAATGATTCCTTAAAGCTTTGAAAGTCATGATGATTCCTTAAAAATCTTTTGAAAATAATGATGATTCCTTAAAGATCTTTTAAAAATCATGATGATTCCTTAAAAATCTTTTGAAAATCATGATGATCCTGTAGTCTTGACTGAATTACCATTATCCTTCACCAAAAATATAATTTTGTGGCTAAACAGAGTCATTATAAGAGGGGAAATCCATCACTTTAAGCATTTTGAATAGAATTATTCGTATTGCCTGAGACATCAGTTGTATCCTGGCATTTCATCCCAAAACCAATCTGCTTCACAACAGATTAGCCAGGGAGGGGATCTTACTAGTTGTGTTGGTACTCTGGACTGACCCATAAAAGAAGCTATTGTGTAGTTAAACCTTGTGCACGTGTAGTAGAAGCACAGCTTGTTGAGGAAAAAAGGGGATTTTAAACCTAATTTTTGTTGCAAAGTTAGTGATTTTTTCAGCATTTTCGACAGCTTTGAATGGCATATCTTAATGTGCAGGTTTTTTTGTGCCCCAGTGATAATTAGAAGTGAAGTTATGAGCCTCTCCCCTTTCATTTAGATAGGGGTCTGGTGTGGTTATTAGCCGTTGCCAAAATGATTGCCAAGTAGCTGCTTTGTAAGTCAAATGAAATCCACCCGCTGGTTCAAAACATGGTCACAAAGAACCAATGTTTCATCCCGTTTAGGCTCAGCGAGGCGATTTATAAAAGAAAAATTAATCTTTGTTTAAGTCGAAAGTGTGACTATTAAATTTTAGAATTTCAGTGGCGTATGAATTTTCTTGAAAAATTAAAAAAATGCAGTGTTACATTTATACGCACTGGCACTTTACTCAGGGATTATAACATGCAGTCAGATATTCATATGAAGCGGGAAAACACCAAAATGGCAGTTACGTATTTGTAGCTGACTTGGGAGAGAATAAATGTCTTTCAAAAGAGTTGGCTTGCTAGTCATGAGATTATGTAAAGTCTTGTGTTATTTTGAAATACATCATTCTGTGTTAGTTTGTAAAGTCTGGTGCAATGTGTCCAACATTTTCTGGATAACAAGTTGTTATTTGTGTGTATTGGCCATCGCGCTCATTTGCATTTGGTGAGCTGTTGCTGTTGACAATCAACTGCTACCTGGTTTGACCTGTTTGTTTTGCTGCTTGGTATGGTATTATGGGCACCACCATCCTGCCACCCCTATCCTTAACTTGGTGTGTGTGTGTGTGTGTGTTCATGTGTGAGACAGAGAGAGAGAGAGAGAGAGAGAGAGAGAGAGACATTTCCAGTAAATCAGCTGACTTTACCAAACTGTCTTTTTCTTTTTTTCTCTCTCTCCTATTGGTTGTTGCAGACAGACCTTTGCCTACACATGCACGAGTACACACACATGCACGCATACACACACACACTCAGAGTTGCATACAAGCCAAGCCCAGCAGTCCTCATGTGCTTTACAGAAAGTCAGCTGACTTAATATTTTACTACCCATCCATCTATGTATTTGATCTGTGCTGCCATCACCTGTAGTACACTCTTAATCTGGCTTGATCTCACACACACACCCACACACATGGATGTGCCTGCACATTATTTGAGTTAAGGCCAACGAGCAGCCTGTATTTACAGGAGAACCACAGGCAAACAGATTTTGATTACACTAAACATAAAAGTTAGCATGAATTAGTTCTCTGTTATCTCCATCAGTGGCTGTGTGGTATTAAGATCCTTTGCTTTAGTAAAAATAACAACACATAGCTGTAAAAAAAACATTCCATCACAAATAAAAGCCATACTTTGAAAATGTTTCATAGAAGTTTCATAAAAGTATTAGGAGTAAAAGTTACAATGAGCTCATACAGTATGAGTCTAATATGAAATAAACTCAACTGCATTCAGTATGCAAAAATTTCATCCTGGAGGTAATTTGAATAGCTGTCATATGAATGTAAATAAGTCATAAGTAAACTTGTTTGTAGTCCAGTACTTGCAAACAATTGGAATATTCAAGTAAAGTAAAAGTAATTTCAATTTTTACTCTATCATTAGTTTTCCTGTTGTGTCTTCAGTATTCATCTTTTGCATTCTTAACTCTCCTTTAAACTGAATGCATAAAAAATACAATCAATACACAGAAACATTTCCAAGATAATACATGAAAGAGTTCCTTTCAGAGGAGGATCATGGCTGTAATCTAAAGGGTACATACTCATTTTCATCCTTGTCCACGTCAGTTATATTGTAGAAATTGTAACAACTATAACTTTGATTGTATTGCACCTTTGTCACGTAGTTTAAAGTGTCTTGTAAAAACATGTAAGACAGAAATGAAAATTTAAAGCCAATAAAATACACGTACATTGCATAAAATAAAACATAAATTCTAATTCAGTTAAAGCCAGTTTTGAAAGTTATGTTTTTTAAAGAAACTTGGAACATTGACAGAAAACATGGGAAAAGCTTTGCAGATTGAAAGGCAGTTAGCTTCACAGTTTAACTGCTTTTAACTAAATTCTGAATGTAGCAACTTACAAATAAACCAAATGGGAGAAAACAAAGGCATGAATACAATATGATGCCAGACAAATTTTGAAAAATGCATCTCAACTGATAAAAACGGGTCCGAAATCTGTCTTGTTTTTGGTTGTGCTCATTCTGATGACTTCTGTATCTAATTATCCCTCTACGCTCTGCTAAAAATGATTTTTTAATAGTCAAAAACCTTGACCCAACTACCCAAAGTTATTTGGCTAACTACCTTTTACAACCATGTTTATGTTTGAGATTGGCTTCAGTCTGCAGGTTGACCTGGATTTCCAACAGGGACTTGAATATCCTTCATCAAGAGCCTTGCTTCTCGTTTTCAATGACCTGCCAGTGTAACTGAGCCAAAAAAAATCAATCATCACTATCTGAAGTCATCTATTAAATAAAATAATTTAAAAATGAAGAACAGGAAGTTTTCATTGCAGAATAAGTATTGACCCCATTGGATTCTTCCTGTTTCCAGAGCGCTTGTGTCCAGAGGTGCTCAGCCACCTCCCCTCCATTTGTCACCACCTGAAACAGCTCCCATGTGTGTTACCGTAAATCAGCTGACTAATTGTAACTACTCGTTTCTCTCTCTCTCTCACACACACACTCTCTCTCTCATTCTGTCATTGTCCTTCCATGTCTTTGTTCGATACACACCCAAAAAACAAAAGTATTTCCACAAACATGCATGAATTAAATGAGTCTCATCAGGGTGATCCTTTTTATTCTCAGCTAAGCCTTCAAGAATTCAGATGCAACCAAAACACCACGGGGGTCCAGCACTCTCCATGGCTTACGTATAGATCAGTGATTGATTTGTTATCCCTACATTAGTTGGTATCAGGATATGCAGTCCGATTTTGAATCATGGATTCACCTTCATAGCTGTTGATTGAGTCAAACTTGAGAGATGACGTCTGACATACTTTAATTTTAAAAAAAGAAAAAACTGGTTAGACTAGTAAATAGTCTTAGAACTTCTCCACATGCTTCAGTTCAATGACAAAAATTTTCATTTGGCAAATTACTTTTTTCAGATATGGAAATTATAGCATGGGTTTTTGAGATAAGCCCTTCAAACTGACGTCCTGTTCAATCTACTTCCTGTCATTGTTGGGCTTCCTGCCTATCTCAAAATGTCAGTAAACTAACAAATACTGCCGGACCTTTTAGTAATACGGCTTCAGCATGAATGTAGTGCTAAGACACAGTAAGGCTCCATTCAGATCAAAGGTTTTACAGCAAAAATGCAAGTTCTTCTATTCATTTAAATGAGGTTAGTCTTGTAAGGCTGTGAGGGAGCCAACTGCAGGGAGCTGTAAAAACATGGAGCAGGGTTTTGGAGAAACACCCTCCTGACAATGCCTGCCAAAAGGGGGTAGATAAACAATAATTCTCATTTGCAAACAGGTTGGTATTCCTGCACCGCCATACGACTTTGGCAGCAACTGCAATGCCACATGTGGTCTGAAACAGACCCAAGTGACTGTGGTGCCTTTTAGCCCAGTTGCTGTTAGCCAAGACGGATAAACACATCTGCAGTTTATTCCGTGTCACTGCTTAAATATGGGTACATAACGAGTTGGACAATAAGACTTTGAATTCTTGAAGCTAACTTCGTTCTGCATCCTGTCTTTCACTTCCCATTTTTAGGGACAAGTCCGACAACTTGGGACAAGTGAAGCTGTGGGTGTTCATAGTTTTGGTATGAGTATTCATGGGTGAACCGCAGAGAGACTTTGCAGCCTTGCAGTGAGTCACAGTGAGAGAAATACATAAACAAGGCAAATATTTTACTCTTTGAGTAGTTTTTATAGACACTGAGTTCGATAATCGATTACAGTTTTTTATTTTAGCCTGTAGAACCCATTTGTTTACAATGATTTTTCATTTTCAGACTCTTAGCACAGTTCTTTTTACAAACACAAGAATAAATTGCATCCGAAATGCACTAATGCAAAAAACTGGATACACATCTCAGGATCAGATAGGTCATCCATAGGCGTTGTAATTGGTGGTCATAAATTTTCCACTTCTTTGAAGAAAAGTATGAATGATCTGTCTCTTTTTTTCCTTTACTTCTGTCATTTAAATTAAGCAGTTGCTGAGGACTGTGTATATCCAAGGAAAGCTTTAAAGTAGCAGTGACATTAATAGCAAAGAAATATGCAAATTTGCACACATACACACCCAAGAAGATCATTTCCCTTAAGAGTTTCTACTTCTTTCTTTCCACTTTGACTTTAACGGACACCCACAAGCCGTTTATTTCACAAGCTGATGCAAAAAGAATTTGAGCTTTAAAAAGAACTTCAATAAAGGAGAGTGGAGAACACTAGTAAGAATGTGACACCTAATTAAATTGTTTGATCTGATTATTTGGTGTACGGGAAGCAATTAGCCTTGGATTTTTATTACTTTGCATGCAAGTGTCAATCATTAGTGTTTTTTTGTCTTGCTGTGACCTTTGCCTCCATCATGTGTGCTGCGTTCCTGTGTCGTTATGAACTGTATGTGTCCAGCAGCAGACAAGACGTAAGACAACATCACCAAACCTGAAAATCCACTGATCCCCCTTTGTGTGAATGCATTGTATAAAGCTATTATGTTTGTTGTTTTTTATTATGTTTATTATGTTTGGCTCCTCCTTCGTGCCTTGGCGGTTTATTAAAAGCTCATTAAATCAGCCGCACAGTTGGTGTCTTTTTGGCACAGACCGAAAAATACCACACCCATGTTTGATCAGCTTTTATGTTCTCATGTTTTTTAATGGGGGATGCACTTTTGTTAGTGCTTGTCATTAAATGAGAGCAATGTAACAGCTGCAGAAAAAGTGTTCAGATCTGGTTAAGCTGCACTAAGCAGAAATTTAAAATAATTTCTTTTTACAAAGAAAACTCCTGTTTTCAAATCTTACTCAAATTCAGAAGATTTTTTATTTTTTTAGTAAATGTTGTATGAAACATAAAACTTAACTCTTTAATGTTAATTTTTACTGTAAAATTCTTTTTAGTGGCCCCAGTGAGTGATATATTATAACAGGGCATTATTTTTTTGTTGTATTATTATTATTATTATTAGGTAGCATAAAATGAAAAAACTGAAAAATTTACTCTAAATACTATTGCTAAAGTCCATTAATAGACACACTCCATTAGTAGTATTTAAAAGCTACAGTTGTCTTCAAAAAGGAGATGTGGTTTGATTTGTTCACAATGTCACAGACACCTAAACAAGCATACAGTCCTTAAAGTTTAGTACTTTCAGTGTGTTATTTTAGTGTGATAAACATCCTTAAACATCCTTGATTTTAGAAACATTTATTTTATTTCATGATGATTTGGTCAAACTACTTTAAAACTGTTACAATGAATTTAAGCAGAAATAATTTTACCTCAGTTATGGCTTTACCTCATCAGCTTGCATATAAAGTCATAGAAGAATTTCATCTTGAGCAAAAATGAAAACCCAAATTTCTAAAAGTATGTAGGACACCTAACCAACCTAACCAACTGTGACCTGAGATTAAAGGAGGACTGCATGGACTCAGTGTGGACTGAATGTGTAAAAATGACTGTTTATCAATACTGAGTGACTTCATTTCCTGCCATTTACAGTGTCAAACAAGGGGCAGACACCCATTTGAGAAATACTAGCGTGAGAGTGTTTTTAGCTTCTAGGAATCAAAGGACACCTTTGCAAAAACTTGTTTAGTCTCTTCTCTTTTTTTCCCCACATTTTGGTCAGGACTTTTCATCTTAAAGCACAATGTAGCTTGAGCCACAATGAAACCATCTCTTACAATACCTTGTTCTGTTTTTTCTTTGTAACTGCTTTCTTTCAAACAAGTGGCAAACAAGTCTTTGAAGAAACTTTTATTTCTCTTTTTTCACTATATTACTTACTTTTTTGTTATTTTACAGTATTTTTAAAACATTTGCAAGCCACTGGAAGTAAAATGTAGTCTAAAAAAATGAGGGTTACAAAAAACACAAATAATTGACTTGCACATATAATAGCAGTATAAAATGAATAAAACTGTATGATAGCAAGTAAGTATGGGGTAGAAAAAACGTTAACGTAAGAGTCATAGGTGTTATTGTGAGTCAGAGGTTCAGAAATTTTCAATGATTTTTTTTTTCGTATCTCACTTCTTTACAAAGTGTCAAAAATCTTATGGAAAAGTGGATGGAAACCCCCCCGAGTTCTTAGTCAAAGTCAAAGTTAAAGTTAAAACTACTACAAATGTGTAACACAATGAAAGAAACTTCATTTTTTAGCTCATTTTCCAACACTGCTCACAGATACCCTACTTTGATAGCTTCATCAGTCACAGAGTTTGGTTTGCCTTGGGTCAACTTGTCACTTTCAATTTAACCACAAACAAAAAAATGAATCTGTTGAGCTGATTGTTTACCTGAATATTAAACAGGGCAGATTCTCTCCTTATTAAAATCTAAAACATTGGGTTTTTTAAAAATTTTAGATGATGATCTAATTGTCTAAAAACAAGGATCTGTATCTCGATATTAGTGTAATATCTAGCATCAATAGATGTCCAAACTTATCAATTTCCATACAAATATGGGTAAGACTATTGAAAAGTACTTAATAACATTCATCAAATAAACTGATCACATATTGAGTGTGTCTGATATTCAGTCTTGTTTTTCCATAATTTAGAAATATAACCCACCCACACTTAGCCACCATTCCAACTTTCCAGTTTTTCTCAGACCAAAACAACTTTGGATTTTTGCTCCGCCTTTAACAGCACATAATATGGGGCAAATGTCATGAATTTGAAATAGCATGACTGGATAATGCAAACAAATCATGTACTGCAGTGGTCATGTAGAGTCCACAGAAATGTACACGTATGCATCTTGTTGTGATGTCTCAATGTCTTTTTGGTTTTCAACCTTTTTTTGGTCCCCGAGAAACAGTTTGTTGTTGTCTATGCTGCAGTACTAGCAGCATTTGTATACTTTCTATATGCTGTGCATGTGTGGTCTATATGGTATAAACTTTTGTGTAATCAGCTTGTATTTGTCTATTCGTAGGTGTTCTTGAGATGTAGTCCTGGGAGCACACAGTATCATTGTAAATATGGGCCTTTTATAAGAAATAACCATGGGGCTAGCAATAAGGATAAGAGAGTAATATAGACACCCTTTCAATAAATATTTGCTGAAGTTATGTATGGGGGGGGGGGGGGGGGGGGGGGGGGGGGGGGGGGGGGGGGGGGGGGGGGGGGGTGGGGGGGGGGGGGGGGGGGGG
>JAPZDV010000006.1:17178756-17195008 GCA_029814665.1 Acanthurus lineatus
TTAATTTTGGAGATTAATTTAAAACATTTAACGCATAAAAAAAAAAAAACGTAATTAACGTTGTTTTGTTTACTTCCAGTGGGGCCTGACCCATAACCTTTGGTCACCAGGCAACCCGAGCCATCCTGGCTAAAGCACAGTCTATGGCACAAAGATGGATAACGACGGACTTTTAGGTGGAAAGTTTCATTTTAAAAAGCCATTAAAATATCCTTTGAATTTAAATATACTTTCTTTGTGTTGATTCTACATTGATTTCATGATTTTTCATAAATAAATATCCGCTATAGTCTAAAGTAGAAAAAATGCGATTAAACGCAATTAATTGCAGAAAATTATGCGATTAATTTTTTTTTTTTTTTTTTTTTAATCGATCGACATCCCTACTTTTTACACATGCTTAAGATTAAGCATCAGCAAAGGTTTGGTCACACTTTTCCATTTACTTGAATGAAAAGGTGTGTCCAAAACACTTGACTAGTACTGCTATTGTTTAAATTGCTTTCAGGTACGTTTTGGGGGAACAAAATATTTAAAAAGTGTTATTTTAAAGGCAGTTAGCATCATCCTTTACCTTCAATCAGCCAACATTGGTCTTAACAGCAGGAAAGCAAAGTAATAGTGTTTGTTTTTGCCCCATGTTTAAGTTTGTACCATGACTGACACCTGTTCACTTCACTTCACCTGGTCTGAGTTTACCATTCAGGAGCTTCACCTTTTTTATTTTCACATCAAACAAATTAAGGGGGGGCATCATGTGTTCATTTTACCAACAATCTATGGCTTAAAAAATGTTTATCATCACTGACTTGTTTCCTTGTTTCCACTGCATGCAGCTATATCATGGAGATGTTTGAATTTTACCTACATTTTTATGTATCTCAGTTCTAAGAAGAGAGTTTTTTTAGTCCTTATGTTTTTTTCATGTGGAGAAAACATGCTTAAGCATGCATGCAATTTCATTCCTTTAGCTTAACTTTGGTTAGGCTTTCTTTCAGGAATCGCACAGTTCTTGAATGCATATTTGTACAAATTATTATGGCACCACTGCTGGGTCATAACTCTCCACTTGCATTTAGGTCAAACAAGGTTAATTTTAGGTTAAAAAAGGGGGGTAACACTTTAGTTGTTGGGACATGTATTTTTTCTGAATGATGTAATCAAACCAATTAGCATGACTGATTCCTTTGTACTGTAATGTGTAACATTATGGGGCTGTGGGGACTGAGGTGTGCAGCACTAATTTGAATGTCTGCTAGATGACAGAGGGCAGAAACACATTTCATCATAAACTGTTTGTTCTCTTTTCTGACAGAGTAACACTGCCAATCATCAAAAGAAGCTCCGGTGCCTTCCACCTCTCAATCTGCTGCAGAAAAATGAAGAAGAAAGAAACAACATCTGAAACTAAGACAGAGACAGAATGTGGGAAAAAAACATATATATTCAGCAACAAAATATAGTCATATAGTGAAAATGAGCTGTAACATCAGTATTTATTTAGTTTCATGTCTCTTTTCTGTCGGTTAATCCGGTTTGTCCAGTCTACAGTTTACCACCTTAAAGATCCAGGCTCATAAACTGTTAGTGTATCTCAATAAAAGATAGTAAATATTTCCAGAAGGTGGACAAAATTAATTCAATTAATTATGGTCACTTTGTCATTAGCATTTTTACAGGACTTGATGGGACAAACATTAACTAAAACATCTGAACAAGTTACTCACATACAGTTATCGTTTCAAATATTTATTTTTTTTATCGCTTTATCAACCTAAACTCACTTTGATTAGATAATGACTCATTTGTAGTTTAGCTCGCTAGTTAGCTGCTCTGTCAAAGTCTAAGTTAATAGAAGTCCATGTAAGTAGAAACACTTAAGCAAGAAATCAAACAAACGTGTAACGCCACAGGTTGTTTGTTTGTTTATGAGGTGAAAATATCAACTTCCAGTCATAGTTTAATGATGCTGACTAAGTTACAAAGTCTCCTGAGTCTATTACTGTATTATCATGTGTTATTGATACGTTTTATTACTTGAAACCTGCACTCCCTCCAAGACTGTAAAATTTTAAATGAATTACGCATTAGATGACTGATTTGTTTTTGATAGAGAAGTCATGTTTACCTTAAACAAATAACAAAAATAAATAATTTTCAGTTTCAAGTGTGTAAGTGTGTGTGTGTGAATCATTCAGTCAAACTAGTTAAACAGTATTTGCTATTTTTTGTATCTAGTTATTAACAACAGAAACCGCTTCAGGTCATTTATTCAGGTATTTAACCACAACTGACTGAGGAGAGACTATTATCTTGTTGTTGATAAGCAGCACTGATGTTCATTTTAAATCCATAATTTAACAGTCATCAAGAAAGGAGCTTATCTGCAATATGCGTTTTAATGATGCCCTATGTAACTTTTTTAGTATGTGATCCAGCAGGACAATGTTCTTATTTATAAATTTGAATTTGAAGACATATAAAGGTCATTTTAGTTCCTGTAAACTCCAATTCCTTCAATTAAGAATCGTATTTATTTATAAACCTGCAAAAAAGTTCCACGATGCTTTAGGGTCTTAAATGGGTGTGACAGATCCTTGGCGCTGTGCACCATCTGTCTTCTTGGAGTAATTTGTGAGGTGGAGCTAAAATGCCGTCACGTTACCTGGGAAAAACTGGCCTGTATTCAAATTACTGATCCAGTGTGATGTTGTCGGTCTGTCCCCCGTCATGTGTTGCTCTGTCATGTACTTCCAAAAAGCACCACATGTGGACTTCCACAATCATCCACTATCTGGCTATCATGCCTTTTTACAGTAATGTTGTTTTATTCTTTCACTCTAATAAAATTTAGTCTATTTTTGCTGGTTTCAGGTGTGTCTCTCTCTTTTAGTTCAGCTTGCAAGTTGTTAAAAGCACAGTCCACCTCAGTATTTTTTTAAAACATATTTAAAATATACAGCTAGTGACACATAATGTTGTTTGTGGTGGTTAGGGAAGCAAAAAGTTGTGGTACCACGCTGCAAAAATACTCAATACTCATGAACAGTTAAAAAAATATACTATAAAGAGTAAACGTTCTTTACGTGTTTTATACTGTTATCATGGCTGTTGCTGCAATTCAGGATGTATTAAAGTCATGTGTACAAACCTGGCTATGCTCTGTTTGTCATTTACAATATCTGTAATAACTGCTCACCTGCCTGCGTGTGAGTGTGTTTTTTGAATATTGACTGTATCTGTGTAAGTGAGGAGTGATTAGTGTATTTTTGTTTTGGTCTGCCAGTTTGTTTGTTTAATTTCCCTTTCCCCTTTTCTTTCTCTCACCCTGCCCACCCGATCATCATTTACAGTCTGCACACCTGCATGCCATCTGCTCTCCAGTATAAGAATACAGATCCAAACTTCAGTCCTTGTTGGATTTTTGTGCTTCCTAGGATTTGTTTGTACCACACTTCCAGCTCCTTACCAGTAACTTCACTGTCTGATGACCTGCCCATGAGAACTTTGCTTTCTTCCAGTTCTTTTCCCCTGTTTTTAGGGAATACCCTGCCAGCCTGCCAAGACTGCCATCATCTCTGTCCCATTTAACCTCTGCAGCCATTTTCCATGGACTTCCCCTCATCTCAGCCACCTGCAGCCAGATTGTCGCTGTTGATCCAGTAAAGCCTGATTTCTTACTTTACCTACTTGTCATTAGTCTGTGTTTGGGTTCAGCCTGATGTTTGACAATACTACTGGAGTATTGTAACTGAAACATGAATATGAAAACCATTTTAATTTGCACATGAAATGATAAAGGCTTTTTCCAAATGACAAGGTAGAAAACATCCAAACCACACTTGGGCATTTTGTTCAGCGTAAAGAAAAGTTTGTTATAAACAAAAGGCGGAAGTTGCCGTGATCAAAATGATGAACACCTGGTGATGACAAACTACTTGATCCACAGGTTTCAATGTTATATAATGATAATCAATTTGTTTTCATAGAAATAGTTTGAGTCGACTGACTTTTTCACCAAAGAAAATCCTGAAAGTTCATTTAAATATATAGAGAAAAAATGAGTAGGGGAAATTTATAAATGTTACTCAACAGTGTCCGTCTCAGTTTTCAACAGCAACAAGAGTAACTGGCATTAGTAACTGTTCACTGCTGAATGTGATACTGATTTGAGCTTTTTGCAAGAGAGATAGATGTTGAGAACAGCAGAAGACAAAAGAAAAATAAGAGACACAGCAAACAGCCATTCAGAAACATCAAAAACGATCCCAGACATCTCTGCAAATAATATTAAAAGTTCAAATTAAATTAGAACCCTATATAATACAAAATTATGTCAATAAAAGCTGGATTCACAATTTCCACCTTTTCAATATGAAAATCAAATAGGAAATGTTTGTTTCTTTTCCTGAATGATATTACATGATATACTTAAAAGTATTTCAAGTCACACACAACATTAAATCCAGCCTGCCTTTGAAATTCCTTTCTTTCCCAGAAAGTATCATCAGCAATTAACATCATGACCTGCTTACCATCACGCTTTTGTCTTTCAAGAGGATTAGCGAGTCGACTCATGTTACTTACATTCACCTGTAACACCTGAATGAACCTGAAATGAATGATGAATGAAAAGAATCTGAAGATGTAAAAATATGCAGACATTATGAAATCGGTCAAAATCTGGGTTTGGTTCCTCACACCCTTTACCTGACCTGATGCTTGGTTTTGTGATTCAGACTGACTTTGAGTAATACAAACACACATGATATATTTATTTTTGATGATTAAACTATTTCCTCAGAATTTGTGAGGTTTACAACAAAACCACACTCTGATCTTACTCTGATCCCTAATGACAAATTACCACATTAGTCACTCATAGAAAAGACACAGTGTCAAACAGCTAGCTAATTTTAAATTGCAGTCCTTTAGCAGGAAGTTTTGAACCAATGATGCCACAGCAGCAACAACAACAACAAAGCTCAGTAAAGCAGCAACCACCAATACTGAGGGAAACCTTTTTTGTAGGCATGCAGACATGCAGAGTAGCAAATAAGCGTAAAAGCAAGTAAGAAACAGCAAACATAAAATTAGAATTGATTAAATGTTGAATGCACTGTTTTTAAAATTATAATATAGCACAGCTTGAGTACTAGTATATATGCCCATGCAAAGCTGACAGACGGTAATAATAATAATAATAATAATAATAATAATAATAATAATAATAATAATAATAATAGCTCTGAGAGTCATCAGTTAAGCATTATATATATTTTCTCAAAGAACACAGATTTTACAAACTCTAGACACTACAGTGAGGATAAAATAAATCTGCCGTGACCATGTGATGTTGGTTTATAAAATTTTCTGACCCTTATTATTGTTTAAAAAATCATGTACAATATTTTTGTTGACTTGTCCCACGATGATTTTACTTTTTCTAGTGAGACCTTTAATTTGCCACTGGAGGGACAGTTATTGGTAAGGTGGCATACCAGAGCTGCTACAGAAGATTTTAGATCAGGTAACATTGAGACAGTTCGGCAGAAGTTATTACTGCCAATTGGAGACTTAAACATCTTGAAAAGGTCTTATGACTTCCTTATGGCAGAGCATGTGCAGTCACCAGCTGCTCACAGATAAACTCAAAGCCCTTCCTGTAAATAATAAAGTCATATTCATTTGTATCTACATTTTTTATTGTATAAAAACAAACAGACAAAAACAGCTATTTACAAATATAATGTACAACCACCTTAGACAAACAAAGTGTAAGATTTTGAATGAAAGGTTAAACTAGAAGTTAGTTGGTTTGTCACCATGCATCCTTAACCTCTTTCTTAAAATTCACTCTTGCACATAACGGAGGGAAAACAGGATTTATGTAATAAAAGTGATATATTAACAACCATGTCATAACATGAGAGAATTTAGCATATTCTTATTCACAGTGCTGACTACCCTCTGTATTTACGGCTGAGTATGAATATGTATGCCATCTGCATGAGTAAAACAGATGTCTGAGCTACTGCAACTCATGGTCACACAAATACAAACTGAACACCTAAATGCCTTGAACCAGCCAAAAACATAGAGGATGAACAGCACATCAGCTCTTCTGACACAGCAGTACACTTCATAGCTTCACTTTATTACTTCACAGAAAGGCTGAGGGAGATGAGGGAACGTCTCAGAAGTTAAAGCACGGGGGCATGGGCGGATTCTTAGCTAACATGTTGAGACCGCCCATCAGGAACTGGTGGGATGATGATGGATGAGTCAGCAGATGACAGGGGTCAGTTGGGATTGATGGAGAGCATAAAATACTCTATTAAAAAGTCCAAAGTGCCAAGGCACTTTCCTGAAGTCCTCAGAGCTACAAGCTGAACGACGTACTGAAGGTGGACCAGATGTCGTCTGTGTGATTTGCGGAGTCTAAGCCCAAAGTTGTGTACTGCCGGATTTCTACATCGTCTGGAAAAAAAAAGAGGAAACCAAAGGTCAGGATGGTGACAAATAACACAGGTTAGGAGATGAGGGCTAAACTAAAATACTAAACAATTCAAGAAGTGGGCAGTCGAACTGGAGTTTGAGGAAATAACCCCGATGATGTTTAAGCAATGTCAACAGGGTTGTCTCAGGCCGCGTTTGAGACTGTGTTTAACTTGCACTTGAAGGAGTGTGGATGTTTAAATCAAATTTTATCTTTTTTTTTCATTAGACTGTCTCTTATGAGTTACCCAACTTTCTGAAAGTGTGACGATTTACATTCAGGGTAACCTTTTTAATCGTCAGAGTTGTTTTACTTCATTCTTGTTTTATCTGAACAAACCCTTGTAGGTTAATTTATTGCACATTCAGATCTATGTTTTACACTTAAATTCCTGTTTTGCCATGGTGGAATGTAAGAGTGTCTTCAGAAATCACGCTGCAGATTAATTCATTAATTTGTGACATCTGAGCATTAAAAAAAAAAATACCTGAAGAATCACTCCAGTGGCTCCATGGACTGGTGCATTCGTCATTGCTCAGGAACCCATTGCTGTCTGAGGGGCCCAACAACCACTTTGATTCCTTCTCCAGTTGCTGACAAATCTGAAAGAGCAATACTGGACTAAGTATGGCTACAAACACTTTGCACAACTGGAGATTTTCAATACCAAGCAATCTTTAACAATCAATCTTAATGTTGTAGGGAATATTACTTTAGCCAAACTGGCAAAATAAGACAAACAAGGGTATTCCTGACAATGAAAAATGCATGCTTTTTAAGGTGGGAGCCAGAGGTGATGCTTACCTGAATAATTTCATCGTTGTAGTCAGAATCCGAAAGATCTAAGCAAGGAGGGAGGGAGAAAAAGAGGGATGACACATGAGTATGGCACTTAGCAGTTAAGTTTATTTCACCTTGGTTAATTGTAACAATTTAATAGCAAGCATGCAAAATGTGTTGTTGTCTCACCATTGCTGTGGGTGGGTGAAACTTCAAATTTGTGGTACAAATTGCCTAGAATATTGTCAGTATGGACATCAACTGATGAAGAACAGTCAGGAACTTCAGATGGATCCACATATTTGAAATCTGCAAAAGATGGCAAACAGCATTAAATTAAGTCTTTGCTTTTTTTTGTCCCTATTTGAACACACTTGACTTCATACCACAAGAAATTTGAGTGTTATCAAGTTTTCCTCACCTGTGTGCTCTGTGTTCACTGTGCTGTCGACTACGTTCTCCTGAGGAGACAACCTGTCTTCTGGCACTGACTCATCGGTAGACGACTGCGTGTCGCTGTAGTCTTCCATATCATGCTCTGTCTTGACTACTGAGCTCTGCAGAGACAAATGTAAAATCATATTTAGTGAGAAATTTGAGGGCAAAAAAATGAAGACGTGCAGTTGTTTGTTGAACAACTGCACTAAAGCTATTAAAGTTATCTGGGTCAGCCACAATAGGCCTCTGACTATGTAACCAGCAAAGCAAATATCACCAGAGTAAACATAAAAGTGGACCAGTCATAAAATTTATGCTGTATTTACCTTCTTCCTCATCTTTGTGTCCTTTGCCTTGCTTCGTTTATCTGTGCAAATGAGAGAAAGACATTTTGATCACTTAAAAATCTCAAACAGCTCACAGTGTGACTGCAGAAAAAATTACAGACAGAAGAGTTGATTCATATTCTTTTACAGAAGGCTTAGTTGCTTCCTGTCTGTTTTCTCACCTCTAGATTTTGGGGTGGGGGGCAACATCCTGAAGACACGCATGGCTTGGTGGCCTTTGTTGATGCTCTTGTCTTTCACCTCCTCAATGTCAGGCAGAGAGTTCATTGCGCAGCGGAAGTTGGCTTTCCATGTCTTTGGGTCACAAGTCTGACCTTCCGCATATTTACCTGCAAGAAATTTGTTTAGTTTACTTTTTCATCCAAAAAAAACCCAGGAAATTTCTGCACTTTAATTTACATAGTTTTCATGTAAATTCACATTTGCTCACCTGTGTGGATGGCCCACAGTTTGAACAGACTTGCGTCCTTGTGGAGCTCCCAGCCGTGTCGAGCTGCATGCTTCCAGGGAATTGAAAACGTTGACTTTTCCTGTAAATTACAAAAGGAGATACAGAGTTGGAATGAGGCTGACCAAGCATTAAACATAGAAAGAAATCAAAATATAGGCATAAAATTTGCATAAATACTACAAGAGGCTGCCATTCAAAACCAGGCATCTAACTTTATGTATCATTTAAATGAGCTACTTTAAGATTATCATACATTGAGCCATGGACAATGAACTTAACATCCAAAAGCACTCGAGCAGTTTTGCAAAGATCTCCTCCCTACCACAAATACCTTTCATAATGTCTATTTCTGTAGGCTACTTATTTCAGTGCACTGAAAACACTTCTTCAGTAAACACCACGCATGAACTAGTCTAGTTTTTCAGAGAAGGAAACAAGCTTCTCACCTTATCCAGCCAACGCAGACCCGGAACGGTCTGTGACTCGATCTGCTTCTCCAGCCATGGCCTCATCCTCATCCTTGATGGTGGCATGTTTACCTATAATATTCAGCAACAGAGAGACGATTAGGAAAGTCCTTAGAAAAAAAAATATAAGCAAAGTTCTGTTTGATATACGGAAGTGTAGCCAAGTAACATCTGCTTGAGCTTAGATTTACTGCTGCAACCCTGCCAAGGAGAGTAAGGGGGAGTTCAGGGCTGGGGCACGCATGCCAGTTAAGGGGGCGGGAGCGTTACGCGTGGGAGCTGACTCCAGTTATGAAGGTCACGATAGCCAAAATGTCACTTTTAAAATAGATTTGTAAGGCTTTAGCATGGTTAAAAAATAAAATAAAATAAAATAAAAAAAACTTCTTGTAATGCGCGTGGATTAATTTCTGTTTTCCAAAAGTCTTTGCGCAACTTTTTCCATGCTAGCGGCATTTGTAGACGTGCGTAGAACGCGCCTGTCGAGGACACACACCTCCCTCAAATACAGCTGCATGCATATGATACACAGCACTATCCAAAATTTAGTAAATCCCGTTTGATAAATCTGGTTAAAAAATCGAATCCTACTGCACGCATGATGTGCAATCATTTGGCCAACATAAAAATAACCAGCAAAGCCAAAAAGCAAAAAAAGCTGCTCTGGTCTTTCAGAGATGTCGAGAAACCTGGCGCAGTTGTTTTTTTAAATCTTTCTGCACATTTACTCTTTCTTTCTAATTCAAAATAGGCCAATTTGATCTAAAAAAAAAACTCCCCTCGGTTAAAAATGTTTAAATATGAGACACTCCAGGCAAGTAGAAGTGATAATCTAATACAGACTCACTTACAGCTATGTTTGTCCTGTGACGCCTAAGAGAAAAATGCAAAAGAATAGTCCGATCCGACTGTTCAAAGTCTTCTTCCAGGGGAAACGTTTCTTCTTGTCGTTCTCGTGTTATCCACTGAGGACCTGTCTTGATCAGAAGTGGGCTCGTACTGCTGATAGGAGACAACTCACATCATTTTTATACAGCGAAATGGCTTTTGGGTTTTCCCCAACAGCGCGCGTGCACTGTAAAAAGAGTCCGCCCAGAAAAAAATTAATGTCCGGTCGATCTCTTTTTTTTTGTTTTTATGGCAGCTGTAAACACGCCTCTCTTTATGACTTTTATTTTACAGCTTTTTTCTCCTATTGCATGTTTATGCATATCATGTTTTCCTCCCAAAATAATGTGTGCATATCGTGAATAGAGGTGAAAAAAGCGGACTATTGTAATAAACACATGAATTTTTGTTCTTACGCCAGAAAAACAAACAAATTTTCAACTTAAAATTTATGCAATGCAAACATGTGTTGCAGCCTTGTAAATATGCTTATGATTTTCTCCTCTCTAAAACTCCAAATTTGATTTGAAGACAATACAGGATCGATTTTAAAAAATCAGAGATGGACACTCTTTTCAGTGGATCGGCACATGCGCTTTTGCTGCTCTCTTATAGCAGTCGAGCTGTTTCCGAGAAATCACGTTGTTGAATGCAAGAGGAAGTTTTTAGCAGCACGGGTTGATGAGGTTGTCTGTTGCACGTAGGCTGAACTCCTCAGAGATGAGCGGGCACACTTGTCAGATTGTCTCTCGTGTGTTTTCAATCAGTGGACAGTTCTGCAGACATTTGTCCTGCATATAAAACATCAAAATCTAAATAAATATTTGCAAGTATTGACATTGCAAATTTCATTCCTCTGTGGTATCTTTACAAAAAAAGAATACAATAGAACAGTATAACTGGTCATGATTTTATTATAATCATGCTAAAAGTTCAACAGGTCTGAATAAATCAACACTTATTATGCATCAGTTACAGTACATAGTTGTAACTCAAGAGTATTAATGAAAACAGTCTGAATTTTTAATAAGCACTGGCATTGATAGGCACTCCAATATCCACTTGTATTTAGGGCATTTTAGCAAAGTTGAACTTATTAAGAAAAGAATTGACTAATGCATAACTATGATAAAGAGCAAAAGTTGTATTTTGAACCACTTGCACACACACACACCCACGCAGACAGGCATTTAACCCACCAGATAGGCTATAAAAGCTGACCCCATAGACTGGTATGATAAACATCTGCACGGGGCCAGCCCTTTAGTGTAATCAGCAGCTCAGCAGAGAAGCCGAGCATTTACAAGAAATGGTGTAGTAATTTTTTTCTACCAGCGGTGGCAGTATAGCACAGGTTTTCTAAGGGTTTGTACACAAATGTGGGCCAAACAGTACAGTGCTCTGAAGCATGACACAGCGGGAAAAGGTTGAGCAGCAGTTGTAGCCGAAGCGACAGCTGTACATGGGCTCAAACACAGGCTGCACACGTCTTTTACACACATTATTATTTACATTTGTGGCAACGGTCATGCAAGATATAGATTAAATGCGATCACAAAGTTGCATCTGAGTAAATTAGGCTAATGGGACATTAATTAGGCCTATATTTAGAGGTTTTTAGAGTGGAGTATTCTGAGTTCCGGTGATCGGTTTTCACATTTCTGCAGCTTTGCAGCACCTAATACATCCTGAGGCTCGTGTTGTGTAATAGCTTGAGTGCGCATATGTCTGGCTGTCTACATGGGAATTTTGGAAACCCCATACCAGTTGTGTCGCAGCTACATTCTCTGTCCATCTAGGGGCTTCCCGTTAAGTCTGTTTGCGTGCTCGTGCCTTTCGCGCGCTTGTGATGTGGAGAGTGGGCTCGTGCGCGCGCACGCTACTGGGAGGGAATGGGAGGGAGTTTTCCTGCGGAGTTTCTCACCGGCAATCGGTCCGCGGGATTTCCCGTGAAGGCATGCATCTGGATTTGCAGGGGAAAATCATCCCGATTTTCCGAGCTGTTATTGTTTTAGAAGAAAAGCTGTGAACTAAACTCGACGTTAATGAATTACAGCAATGAGAAGAGAAAAAGGCGATTTATAAGAATTCCCTTGCTGAGTCAACAGACACGCAACTGTGTTTATTCTCAGACAAGACTGCTTTTTCAGATCGGCATTATCAGAAATACTTGGTTTTAAAAGGCACAAACTTTGCTGTGCGTTTCATGCAGGTTTCTGATCTGCAGGCAGGGACCCCTGAAAATGTTTGCAAGATAAATCTGAGAAGGAGGGAACTAAACCAATCACTGTGCTGTAAACAGTCTATAGGGTGACATTTAGGTATAAATTATTTAGAGCAGGCAACATTTTTTTCTTCCAGTTAACACATAAACATGTACTTAAAGTGTGTCTTGGATAATATCAAGACACTTGAAAAGTATATTTTTTATTTTATTTAATGTATTCTCAGTTATAAGATATTCGAATCTGAAATATAACTATCTTAACAAAATCAAATCAAATTGCATCATTCCTTCAACTACCTGAATGTACTTTATTTACAGTCTCGCTGCGTGTGTTCACACCCTTTAGTGATGATACCTGTACATTTACTGCGCCCTCTGTATACAGCAATGGTAATTCTAAATTATTTAGGCCACCTGCAAGGATAAGACAGTAATTTGAGGCTTTAGGATGAGGCAAGCAGCTTGAGCATTCAATCTCCCCCTGGACCATCTGCTTTGACTGCTCACTGATACTGGATCAAGTCAAAGCCCTGTTAGTTAGCCTGCAGTTTGCACTACGACCTCATACTGGGAGGAAGGGAGGGGTAGTGGGATGGCATTTAGAGCAGGTAGAATACCTTCTTTTTATTCAGACAAGACATTTTTTCCCCATTTGATCTGAATTTCAAGGGAATTTTACACTCTATCATGTCTGTTTATGATACACTGAAGTTACACGTGCTGCAGTCATAATAACTGGTGAGCAGACGGGTAATTTTCTCTTTTGTTGAACCGCAGTTGGTGGACATTTCTCACCTGCGTCAGAGCTTGTTTACCTCTTCTTGTTTTCTCACACGGGACATCTTTGCCTCATTAGACATTCCTAAAAATAACACAACACATAGCTATTTGGCAAAGCATAAACCTTTTTTTTCCATAACAATTTCTTTGAAGTCCTTGAAATAATAATCCAATCAAACACTCTGTATTGATTTAAGACCCTTTTGGTATTGTGTTGTAATTAATTATTTTAAACCGTACTAACTGAACTCTAAGGTCATTTTCCTTATAATTTGTGACAAATAAATAGCCCACAACATTTTTTCAGGAAAATTATTGGAAGTTTTAGTTAAAAGATGATGAACCCATAAAAAAAATACTGATACAAAAGACAAAATATCATCAATTTAGAAAAGAAGATTCAGTCTTCTCACTGATCAGCGCTTTTTGATATATGTACTATTTGCTTTTTCCCCCATGCTTCTGTTAATCTGTTAGTTTCTCTGCTGAAGAGAGGATGGGAAAAAAGGATCGATGGAGAAAAGAGGGAGGATAAAAGAGTTAAGATCATATTATTCCATCAACTTAAAATCATATTGTTCCATCAACTTAATCATCACATGCTTAAAATCAACAGACACGATTAAACCTGTAAAGTTTCCATGATTCACTCATAAACCCTCAGGCTCATTAAAACAAGAATTACTTTATTACTGCAAGTTTCGCTCACATCAGCCTGCTGGGGGAGTTTTTCCTGATATGGTTTGAACTCTAGCGCCCCCCTAAGCCCAACAAGTGTACTGTTTATTACTGCTGCAGCTCAGTGACACAGTGAACCATGCATAGTGAGTTCATCAGGAGTAGACAAGTTTTGTCTGAGATGTTGCAAATGAGTTTAAAAAAAAGGTTTTGCACTTCAGTAAACATTCAGAAGCTTTGTGAGATAAAAATAAAGAGACTGTTCACCCCAGAATCATAAATATACATTGTTCCTCCTACGCTTTTTGCTGTTTACTCATTGAGATTGTTTTGGTGTGAGTGGTAGAGTAACGGCCATAGAAATGTCTGCCTTCTCTTAAAAACAGTAAAAATGTATGGCACTCAGCTGCTCAAACCACCAAAAATACATTTGACAAATTCAACAGTGTTTTCTTCTTTTAGTAAACTTGACCTCAAGATGATCCACACACTGTTAAGATCAGTGTAAAGTACAACCTAATATCTTTTTACCAAAATGCACCTTAGATCTGCATCACCCCGCTCACATACTAATGAGATCAGAGGCTAAGCTAAATAAACTAAATGGACTTCTTTAATGTTTACATCTCACATTGTCATGAGCATGAGCCTCTTGTCCGTGAGTAAGATGCACAATAACAGGACACACTGATGATTTTATTGCCTTATACTGTTGATTTTGTTTAATTCTTGTTGTGTCAGATCTGAAAACTTGAACCCCTGCAATTCGAAGGAAATACAAGAAACCTGTGCTCCAGAAAATGGACCAGACCCAGTAAATAACTCCCTAAGCTTAATGACAACCTTGTGACCTGCCCTACGTAACCTTAAGATGAATATATATAAATAAACAAATCAATATTTTTTTCAATATGTTTTTATGTTTTATTTTTATATTGATTTTTTATATTGGTATTTTATATTGATATTTTATATAGATTTTTTTTTAAATATCAATATGTTTTTCATTTCATCTCAATAATTTTCATTGTGCAACCTGTTGTGTAATGACCAATAAACTTCCTTGTATCCTTGTATCCTTGTATCCTTGCATCACCTTAGGTCCTGTTCATGCAGACTCTAAGAGATATTAATTGTCACATGATCAATTAGTCTGTAAAATTACAATCTGTTTATGACACTACTTCTACTTCTTCAGTATATACTTAGGTCTCGTTCATGCAGGCTCTAAGTATTTTTTAATTTAACACAAAAATTCTAACACTGGATCAGCGCCCAGTGAAAAACCTCCTAAGCCCTATGATAACTATTAACTTAACTATATAGACCAGTGAGCAGTGATAACTAACATGTCTTTAGGGTCATCAGGTGGGAACCGCCCTTCATCAGTGTTTCGTCTAGTTGGTCCCACGACACCTCCAGGAGGCTAGACACTGATCACTGGTGTCCCAGAGTCACCCCCCTAATGCCAGCTATCACCGCTCCTCACACCAAGACAATTATCTCTTTTACTCTGCCAACACAAACAGCACTATCATCAACTACACTAGCAGATTCAGCAAACAAACTCACCTAAACAGTCATATAGTCACAGCCAATACCTGCCAACACAAGACAATACAGGCCAACTCACCTGGAATAACTGCATGGTCTCATAGAGGCTCACACAGGCCACACCCTCCACTTAAATACGCTTCCTCTTTCTGGATTTCTTCCTCGTTAAACAGTGATCACATGGAAATAAGTATTGAACTTTATTGTGTTATCTTGACTGTTCCTGTTTTAAGCACTCATCACCCTGACGGATATTGCTTTTAAAATTAAAAAATCAGTCAGTTAATAAATCCTCATAGTTTCCTTGCTCATGTTTATATCAGTAAACAAGGCTTCTGTGTGGTCCTGGGATGTCAGAGGTTATGACACTAACTGTCTCCAGCCTGCATTGTGCTTTAATTTTGATCATTTTGGATTCAGTCTGTGTAAAAAAAAAAAAAATTGGCAAATATTACAAAGTTTGTCTCAACTTTTATCACAGGCTAAAACCAAACAAAGCCAATCCAAGTTAGTTCTGTCACAAAATACAGACTACTCAGTAAATTGTGTGAGGTGGCTCTCAATTAAACTAAGCTCACACTGTTTAAAGGTAGCACATTGAGTCAGCGCATTACAAGGGCCCAAGTTAATCCTCTGAGTTTGTACATAGTTACTAATTAAACCGTGTGTTAAAGCAGGAGCAGGGACAGCAATAATTTATGTTTAGAGGGTCACTGTGTCAAAGTGATTATTGCTTCTTCATGCAGCATGTTCATGTTCATGCGGCATGCAGCACTGTTACAGCAAGTAGTGTGAGACATACAGTAAGGGAACAGAAGGCACAGATGCAGACATGTTCTTGTGTTGTTAAATGTTTAATCCATTAATTAACAACAAAATTGTTGTGAAAAGAAAATTTTTATTGTAACAACGAACTTTGGCTTTTGGCCTCAATTGACTTTGTCATAAAGTAAAAGGTAAAAAATACATAAGAGACGGCCAAACACTGTGTCCTACACGTATCAACAGATGGGACATCTGCAGAGGTGATTCAGGAATATTATCAGGTCACGTCATGGTTATTTGTCTCTGACTGGCAAAGCGGTGAGGGGAGTGTTCAATGAGGGACATAGGTGACTAAATTGAAGAATAGCAACAAAGGTG
>JAPZDV010000006.1:17195108-17207412 GCA_029814665.1 Acanthurus lineatus
TTTACCATTTTTTATCACATCTAAAAGCTCATTTTTATGATCTTTTTTAATTTGGAGTATCCAAGATAAAAGGTTCCATGTCAAATTGTGAATAATTAAAACTAATGTAGTAAAAGAAAACATCTAAGTAAAAAATGAGGCTGTAAAATGGATTTTGCTTGTACCGAAATTTGATCTTTTTAAAGGTGCACAGTGTTATTTGAAATTACTTTTAGTAATACTGATGCTGACCTTGAAATTGGGCAAGAAAAAGTTAACCACAAACCCCTTCTTCCCCTAATTTAAACATAATTTCATGCCAGTGTTATCTTGGACTTAATGTCTTGCTTTCAGATGATTTTAACGCAAATATCTTATGCAGGATATTTGTCATATGAACACTTACAGAAATATTTCTTTTCCTTTTATTGTTGTAGCACTGATCTCATTTTTTTAATTTTTTTCCCCCCTTAGCCTTAACTGTACTTTAGGGCTATTAGCAGGATAATGAATTATAGAGTGATGGTTAACATTTTACACCTGCTTAACATCAGCATGTTAGCATCGTGACATTAGCCTTTAGCTTAAACAATACTACTCCTAAAAACAGGTCACTAAGCCACCAGCTGCTAATTTATGATACAAAATGAAAACCAAAGACATTTCTCAAACTTTCTCATAAAATTCAATGTTTCCTGGACAGAGTTTACACAAGTAAGCAACGTGTTATGTAAGAAAATGTCATTTTGACCTCAAACAATGGATTTTTCAGATTTATGACCATCTTTTCAAAGAGGAAATATGGAAAGTTAACCTCTTTTGACTCTTTTGACCTTACCTCATCCCAAACCTTCCATATCTGCAGTGTTGTGATAACATTTTTTCAGTGTTGTGTGTCACTACAATAAGCAGGGGTATCTCAGGTTATTATTTTTTTCTCCTGTCTGCACTTTGATCACACTGCAAAATAAATAAACTCAGCACCAGTGTCCGTATTTAAACAGAGTTCACTCCCCTGGTGTTCCTGTTTGGAGAACACAGGTAAACTGGTAAGGATTTATACACTATATTCAAACTGAAACCTAATTTGTTACTTCATTTATTTACTACTTCTTGTATATCTGAACATTATTCTCTCTCCTCCATCAATAATCTGCAAGACTCTCTCCCTCAGTTCTCTCAGACTCTGTCCTGTGTGTTTTCTTTGCAGAGGGATTAGTGAAGAAAGAAAAAGAGGAACAGGAAGGTGGCGGGTGTCACTTCTGCAAGTGACAGATTAGAGGTCCTGTCGAGTGACCCGTTTAATAAGGTCAGTCACATGACAGCAGCACAATAAGACAGTAAGCATGTCCGCCACTACAGGAGACACTTGTAAGGTAGATAATCTCACAGGCAAAGGCAGTGACTTAATAGCTGGGACAAACAGATAGGAATGATTCAGTGCAGAGTTTAGATATTTAGATAACCACCAGCTGTTGCACTCAAAATAGGGCGTGATAAGATTTTTTTTAAAAAAACTTGTAAATTAATGCAGGATACCATAAAGTCTTGTTGCTCACCATTAACCAATCATAAAGTCAAGATAACAACATGTGATTAGCTCACACACGATAAATCATCAGTAAAGGAATGCTGA
Source organism: Acanthurus lineatus (assembly GCA_029814665.1). NCBI lineage: Eukaryota > Metazoa > Chordata > Actinopteri > Acanthuriformes > Acanthuridae > Acanthurus > Acanthurus lineatus. Next base: position 17,196,724 of record JAPZDV010000006.1, read on the forward strand.
TTCATGCTCTTCATGATATGCAATCAAGTAGATGGGATTCAGTTACAGTGCAGATTTTTTTTAAAATTTGACTGTATTTATGGTTTTTATGTAAATGACTGCATATGTTGAAAACAGTTCTATTAGATTATTTTGATTGAATTATTTTATGATGGGCAGGAATTCATGATCCTGCATCAGTTTGTGAGTCATGCATAATCTAACTGAGGTGCATGACTTGTGTCTCTATTATTAAGTGTTACACCAATGATTTTGATGTATTTTGATCTATCGGTCCAAATTTCATCAAATATTATCTTTCCTGTCTCATATCTCTGAGTGAAACAACAGGCAGATGTCTAAATATCCAGACTCTGCAATAAAACATATCTATCTATTAGTCTAGGCTATTTAGCCTAATTAACCTACTTAGCCTGTGAGATTAGCTAATATACAAGTGTCTGTTGTGAATTAACAATCCTTACTGATGATCAAGTGAGTATCAATTAATCACAAACAAGTAATAAGTATACAGTAAAAACTCAAGTATCAGTTTATCGTTAGTCATGCATTAATTAGACATTACTAAAACGATTTGTTCCCTCATCATAATGTGTCACCGTAATTTCTAATACATTAAGATAAAATCACATTAAACGTGACTGCTAAAGTGCCAGTGAGTAAACAAATTACCAAACTAATGTGTAATTTAAATTTAAATGTGATTCTGATCTCTTTTGTCCCTTTTCTGTGCCATGCATGTCGTCACCCGCGCGCTGCCTCTGTCACTTTGTCGGGCTTTCTCAAGGTTACTTTAGTTCACTGGGAGTGTCTTATTGTACCACGTGACCCTGATGCAAAGTTACTCCGTGTCAAAGCTGTGCTACGCTGCAGGGACGTTTGGGCTACACGGGATGATGTGCTATGGACTAAAAATAACACACACACCATTTCAAATTAAAATATATATACACAACGTTTTAAACACATATAAAATATCCTAAAAATGTGATATTTATAATCCTATTTACTCATTTTATATTTTCAAAAAGAAGGAATTTAAACGCCCGGATTCATTACATTGCTTTGTCGAGCAAGTTCAACGACTTTCATGATTATCCTGCAATAAATATGAGATATTAAAACGAGTACTTCGTTAATTCGTTTGCATCCAGAATAGACATTTCGCAGGCGGTAACCTTGGCGTCGATCGCATCTTTCGTCCGACCCATAACCATTCATTTCAGCAGGGGTGTCTGCCATTACGCTGCAGCCAATTAGGTGAAGGTGGAAAATACACGAGGTGGAAGGATGCTTCAGTAGGCCATCGGGGTCTGTTTCTTCAGTGAAAATCCTGCTGCAAATCGTCATTCCCTACCCAGCTCCCCCACTGTGTTCCGTCTCAGATATATTGTCGCCACCCCTCCTTAATCTGCCAGATTGTCGGCGACTTGCTGCAGTCGATGCTGCAGTTTTGAGCCTCTGCTGCACCGGGACCGCTGACTCAATGAGAAAGACATGCTCGCATTCGTTTTGGTGTCTGGGTCGCTCTGGATTATATTAGGTGAGTTTCTTGGGTCTCTTTGTGTTTTTTTCATTCATTTTGATGATTTTTTTGCATCACGGGGATGTGACTGTAGGCGATGCACCTGTCTCGCAGCGACTGAAGCGCATTGTTTGACGTTCACGCCGGCTTTTTCATTCATTAAAGATCTGGGTAGCCTGTTCTTATTGTGCCACACAAATTCCTTCTGTATATGCGTTTATTCTTACTAAATTGCTGCAGTTGGCGCTTTACCTGCACGGCCGTGACTCCGGTGAGATTTTTAAATTTTTTTCTCAGACAACACGTGCATGATCCCATCCTAAATGCAAACGTGAACCATTTCAGTGTAGCTCCATCTGCAACGACACTGCTTGAATTTCTCCTCCGTGACTTTAGAGAGCATCATCGGAGTGGGGATGCATCCAGGTTGGCGTTACCTTTAATCAGGTACACTGGAGCGAACACGCTGCCATGCGGCTAAAAAAATGCATGTGGGTCATTCTGCGCATCAGTGATTTCATGTTTTTGTGTTGTGAAGAGTGTATTTCACGTTGAGGGTGTAAAAACTTAAATGATTGTTTTATCTACGAGCCAGACGGAATGAAACGTGGGCGTTTGAGGCCGGCCAGCTGCTAAGGTCGTGTGACATTGTGCGTACAAAACCGAGCACACGTCATTTAAAAAAAAAAGCCTGATAGGGGACTAACGACCTGCCTCTCACGAGCTGTCAGGGCAGCTCGTGCTTCTACCTGCGTGTGTCTGTGCAAACATCCATCCATCACTCTGTTATTTTTAATTAAACATGGTAGTTTGCCAATAAGCCGGTTGCAAAACTCAGCATTTTTTCCCTGAGATGTCCTCCGCCATGTCTCGGTGATGAAGGGAGGGAGGATGAGGAGGATGAGGAAGGATGACGCGCTTCAAACGGCCGCCGCTGATTGGACGGAGCTGTCCAGGGGAAGAAGGGTGCTGAATTCCTACCGGCAAAGTGGAGAGCACAGCATGCTGCCCATCGCGGTTCATACAGCGGCTTTGCAGAGCAGCGACACGGTTTATGGACACGGTGGCTGATTTTCTATAGGCGTCTTTTTAAATATGCGCGACGGGGAAAAAAATAGTCCCTTTAAAGTTGTATTTTGCAGTTGTGTTGCAGACCAGATTAGAGGCGTGGGATTATTGCTTTTATGATTTATGTGTCATGAAATAAAACAGCATTAATGTTCCCTAAAGCGTCTTTTTAATGGATCGTGTTGGTAGATTACATGCAAGGGTGGGTTTTAATGGCAAACGGCCTGGTTGCAACTGTTTATTCCTCCGCCAAAGAGTATAGGTCTTTAGGAACAGCTGCACTGCCTGGTTGCTTAGTGACAAAACCGGTAAAACTCAGGCTTTTGGTTGCTGCATTAATAATAAAATCTGCTGTCACAGGTTTGCAGATGTTGTTTGCTTAATAATTGACTTGGCTCATAAGAATTGAGACTCCAAATTGTTTGAAACAGGCTGAATTGTTAAGCTGAAACATATATGATACCCTTAAACTGAAAAAAAAGCCTCCCTTTGGGAGATTCATGGCACCCTTAACCTGTCATCACATCCCAGCACCCTGCTGCTCCCCAGTATGAATAATTCATTTTAATCACCATCTAGTGTAGTACTGCACAGCGTGTAAACCTATTCTTTTTCCCTTCTCAATATTTAATTAAAAAGATGCAGGTGACATTGCCCCACCCTTTAACAGAAATCAACCATTTATGTTTTAGTATTCAAGAATCTTCACTTTTCTGCTTAACTTAACACAAGGCACAAGCCTGGCAGAGAAATAATGACCTGTAACTGTGAGTCTCTTAAGTATGACAGGTTGCCTCTTTATCATTTAAACTGCTTTTTTTATGGTATTGAATAGAAATTTACTCCATTGCACAAAAATTTACCTCTGCGACAGTTCTGACTTCACCGCTGAATAGACATTGTAACAAAACAGAGGGATTTAGAGTCAGAGGGATTGTGAAAATGTTGAAAAAACTGCAAATTAAAGACACACTGCATGATTGCACAATAAGACAGGATAAATGATGAGTGCTAAGTCTTTCCTACTGTGTAATGAAAGTCTGTTATTGTGCACTTGGGCTGAGTGTGAGAAATATATTTGAACATATCACACCAAATTCCTCTTGTATGTCTGACATAATGATTATTTTTAAAACACGGAACAATCAAAAGTCAGGGAGAGGATTTTAAGATCTTCTGTATGGAAAAACCACCTTTAAGTCTCTGTCCTGGTGTAATCAATATTATCAGCCAGCCTGGTTGCTTTTGATCGATCCACATGGCAGCTTTCCGTCTGAGTGGCTTTCTGCTGTTTCAGCATTCGGTGCATTCTCTTACTCATATTGTGGGATGCTGGTAATGGTTCAGCATAGAGTGCTGAGCCAGGTCTGCTCATGTGCTCAATTTCAACAGTTCTCATGCAGATCAGTTTTCCGATGACTGCGTTCAACGTTGTTTGTTTCTTGTTTGTTGTTTCACTCTGCACAGACCAAAATTTTCAATTTTTTTTGAAATTTTTAAAAACCTTTAACACATCTCGTTTAATCTTAATGTTTGATTGCATAATTTCTTCAGACAGAGAACTTTTTCATCTCTCAACCTTTTTCAAAAATGAGAAGTTACGGAAGTGTTTTTCATCACCAGTTTACATGGAGGTTGTCACCTGTTTAAACTCATTTCTTTAAAAAAGAAGCAGTGTCCACGAAGGTCCCTTTGTAGGAGATGGAATTAAGCAAAAGTGGTTTTCTCTCTCTGCTTTAAGTATTTAACTTTTTTATCATTATTCACAAAAAAATATAAAATTCATCCATTAAAAAGGTGCCTTTTTTACCCAGAAATGACAGCATGACTCTGAAAAGATTGAGCTCCATAGGCCTCCCTCCGCTCTCACTTTGACAGTCAAATCAATCAGGAAGCTGCTTCCTATAGTGTTGTTGCATGTAATTTGCTTATACCTGCAAATATCAACAGTGCAAACAGAAGTGTTTATTTGCCTCTGAGTGCCTGCGTTTAATGTAAGTAGTGTGTCAGTATGCAGGTGTGTGAGTATCGTTAGGTAAAGGGGAAGATGTGTGCTGTATGTTGGCAGGAGTAGAGTGAGAGAGAGAGAGAGGGAGAGAGAGAGAGAGTGGCGGAGGGAGGGGTGGGTGGGTGTGGTGAGAGTGCCCAGCGTCTGCCGAGCTGAGGGTGGTGTGATACGGAGGCCAGGCAGGCCCAAACTAGGCCAAAACGCGACTCGCTGTCTTCCTCTTGCTTGCCTCAGCTTAATCTGGCCCGTGGCAATGGGAAGGTAATCACTAGTTTGCACAGGGAGATGTGATATCCGCTTGAGGCCCCTTCACAAACTCACATACACACACCCACAGCCACACACACACAGACACACACAAATACACAGGCTCACATCACACCTCAACGGCTGCCTGGCTGCATCTGACGCCTTTTGTAAGTGTCGCTGCCTAGACCACATCTGTTTTAACCCTTCTGCAATGCAGTTATGTTTAAAGTCTTTCTAGCCTTAGCCTTGCTCTCTGTGGTTTCTTTTTATTTTTAATTTACTGCTGCATTTTTTAATTTTTGAACATACATATTTAAAATATAACAGTCCTTCCTGCCTAATGCATCAAAAGTGCTTCTTGCCTCTGCTGCTGACGTCAAGTATCTAATTTGATTTCATGAATGATAACTGAAATTACCTGTTTGCTGCATCTCATATGAGGAGGGGAAGTGGCTGATTTCACACAGGATGTACCGGTGTCTGCACAGCTACAGTGAGTGACAGGAAGAAGTTGTGGTTTTGACTCTTCGAGGGTGGTCTCAGTAGGGGAATGGCAGACAGCGATAAGGATAAGTGGGTTAAAAGAGAGTGAGAGAGAAAGTGCTGCGCAAGGATGATGAAGCAATGCTGGTAAAAATAGCAAATAACAAAAAGACGCAATGCACTGATGTGAGTTAAGAAAAAAGCATTTAATGAAATACAGAAAGCTGAGTTGGATGTCTTTAAATAGAGTGCAGTTGAGAGGTTACTACTGGTCATCTGTCTCTGTGCTAATAGGCTGTAATCTCCCCACGCTGGACTCTAATCATTGGTGACGGCCCTCAGATGGGCTGATGGGGCGGGACTTAAGGAGGAAGGGTTGCGTTTCCTCCCCTTTAAGCCTCAGAGGTCACAGGAAGTCTAGCTGGCCCATTCACAAGCCATCGTCCCTGCAAAGCTTGCAACACTAATGCTGCACTGCTGTCTTTGCAAAGTGGACTTTTCATGAAAGAGGAAGAAAATAGTGAATAATGAAGATGAGGAACTGCTGCATTTAATGAGCCTTGGTGCAGCACAGTTTCATAGATTAAAATAATGATTCTTTGACGAGTTTTTACTTATGGCATTTAAATGGACTGAATAAAGTGTTGTGGGGACCTTTTAACAGTCCTCTTGGAGGCAACCACTTAGAGGCACTTTAGATGCCATTTGTGGGAATGGAACATGGTTAGTGTAAAATCAGTTAAATCCTTCGAATTCTCAATATACTGACTCTTCTTGGACACATGTAACTTATTGTGTAACTGGATACAGCTGGAAATTTTCATTTGCTAGTGTATAAATGTATTTTATACCCTTGTATATCCAACAGCATACTGAGTTTACTGTGTAGACAGAAAAACTGTTGGATCCTCAAACTCATGCATTGTAGTTAAACACAATCTCATCATGCATCTTAAGCTTCCTCAAGCCGGTTTAGACTTATTTACAGTCAATATTTACAGCTGAATAAGATTAAATCTGCTTCTTCAGATCCATTTGTTGAGGTTACTGTTGAGATTCATTTAAACATTCTGTAACATGTAGACGGATCAGATGTTTATTTGTTTTTCAATCCAGCTGTTCGTGCACTCTGGATGTTTTTGTAATAGATATGACAGTTTGTATTATGTTCCCTCAGCACTGTGTTTGACTGTGAACATCTGTCAGGCTGTCAGGCTTTTGAGCCAGGTGTTTGTCCACTGATGTCCTCGCCAAAGAAGACATTTAGTGACATTCCATCAACATTTTTTCGTCAATCAAGACGGTGTTTTGTTGTTTTGTCATTCCGGCTGTTTGCTGTCAACAGATAAGATTTTTTTGATTAGATTTCAAGATTAGACCAAGTCCTGTCCTTACATTACATTTGGAAACATGACAGGCACCTGATTGTGTAATTGTATCCTGAATAAGATTACAGGAAATGATCAACAGTAAGCAAATTGCCAACTAAAGTGTGAGTCAAAAGAGGATTTCTAAGGTCACGAGATTTTTTGATGAGAGGTGCAGCTGTTTGATCTTGTCTCAGGATCAGCTATTGGATTTTACCAAAGCTTTCAACCAAGGTGATGGTACCATGGAAAGATGTTGTTCAGGTACCAGATCATTTAATTATGGATCTCCATGAGAAATGAGCAAACTACTCACACTGAGAAGAACAGCAACATGTAGGTGAAACTCTAATAAAAACTAGTGAGTTGACTTTGTTCCTCTTTTTTTTTGTGAAATCGCTGATCAAGTCATAAAAAAAAACATTCACACAGAAGTATAATTTTGCATTGTTCCACTCACAACAAACTATTGTTGCTACAGAGTGTGTTGAGGGTTTCACTGATGTCTATTTCCTGTAACAACTTCCCCTTAGCAAATATATGCATCTGTGACCTTTACATGCACCGATAGTTGTAGAGATCAGGCTTTAAACTGTGGGATTGCAGACTTTTTGCAGCGGCCCCTCATCCCAAAGACTGAAAAACTTACCTGCACATTCATTTAGCGGTCCATAGCTCAAAGCTTAAGCTGTGGATGCATCAGAGTTGCTGCTGTAGGAGTGCTAAAAATTCCCATGGTGTGATGTGCTCTTGATTTCACAAATTAAACTGAGGTCTTTGAGTTTGCATGCTGATAAAGGTCATTGCTGTTGCTGATGGGGATGCTGCTGACCTGCTGTTCTTCTGTCGCACCAGCTGAAGCAACAATCTTTGCAGAAGGACCTAAAGACCTGAATGTGTATGTGCAGGCATGCATGTGTGTGTGTGTGTGCGTGTGCGTGTATGCGTGTGTGTGTGTGTCCCTTGGGAGTGTTATTTAGGTTACTACAGGGCAGAGAGTAGACTGTAGTGGAGAGAACGTTGAAACAGCTGAGCAAATGACCCTGTTTATCCAAAATAGCCACTCAGATTTAAATTTGCAGCCTGAACTTAAATGAAACTGTGAGATCCATTTTCTAGTCTACCACTTATGAGACATTTGTTGTATCAAAAAACACACACAATAAAGGACAGTTTTTGATTTTACCTGAGCAGCACAGTATTCATTCTGAGAGGGCTGAGACTCTGACAGATTTTAAGGTGTGTAAAGGACTGACAGTTTGTATGAGCTGAACCTGCACCTCCTGTTTCAATAAAAAGAGAGTTACCTCAGAGTCACCTTGAGAGAAAGAACACGCTGGTTGTCATCCAAACAGAGAAAAGGATGACAACATTTCCTGAAAGAGCTTTTTAGAACCTGACAAGCTTACGATACTGTTATGATGCTTTCAGTCCAGTTACAGCCTTAAAGGAGTCAGCCCCCTAAAATGGGACAATGCCTGTGTGTATACTGGAGGCCTAATTGATTCTTAAGACCTTTCACTGCCTCCCATCCAGCACTCGACCCTGCTCTGTCTCACTTCAGTCTGACATCACTTTTTAAGAGGAAACATTTTCAGTGAAGCGTACAGTTGAGGTCTAAGTGAGTCACAGGAGGTTGGCATTAAGTTTACAACACATGTAGGTCGGATTCTGCTCTGAAAATTTCCTGCTCCGTGTTGTGTTTCATCTTTTTGTACCACAAGAAACCTGACAGGTTCTGTTTTTTTTTTGCCTTATTTGCTGTCAAACGGGAAAATACAGATGAGAGCAGAACAAAAAGACCAAGAAACCAGACTGACGGTTACATGTTTACATCTATATCTCTCCTGGAGGCCAATTATGTGTCTGGCTGGCTGTGAGTTTCCTGCTGCTGTCGAGCTCTTTCATGGCAGGGACATGTGGCGCGCTGGCATGCCTGTACTGAACCATTTACTGGCTCTTTTAACCCCGCAGACTCCAAACAGGTTCAAGGGGAGAGGTTACTAAACTGTGAGTTTGTATTTGTGGATTATTTCCAGATGTTGTGCACCAACATGATGAGTTATGCAGCTGTTGTTGCATTCATGTGCAGTGCAGATCTTTGAGTCATTATGCAGTCAATTTAGTTTATGCAAATTGCAAGTCAGCACTGTCTGAGGAAATTGACATTGTCGTTCCTCATGCAGTAATTAACTATAAACTACCTCCATCTCAAAGGCTCACCCAAGGAAGTCCATAAGCACCCATCTATAAGCAGGGTATGCTGCATTAAAATGTGGCAAAGACTAATGACTGCAGACTCTAAAATGTGTGTGTTATTACTCAAACAGTTGAACTGTGCGTGCATATAGTGAGAGCTACATATCTCATCATCATCTGCTTAGGCCACAAACTTATCAATCAGACCTTATAGCATCGCTTTGCAGAGATGAGCAACAAAGAATTATGTTCTAATACAAAATGAGACGCGTTACTATCAGTAAACTTTATGATAAAATGAAGTGTTACTGACTTTCAATCCTAATCAGAAGCTTGTTCTTGTGATCATTTCCGTCAAATCCACTGAGATGTGAAAAACAATCTTTTTAACTCCTGCATGCTGAGTAAATACCAACCCGGCCTCCTCTGTTCCAGGTGTCTGTGGGTTATAGAGTCTGTCTATATTTAGATCTGGTTGAGTGCTGTTTCCCCTCCTCTGTCTCCCCTTTTAAACACCAACCAATCCACTGTGGCTCTGTCATCCCTGCAGCCAGGCCACATCGGCCAATGAACACAACACAAAAAGCTCATGCAGTGAGCTATTTATGTCATCTACGCATTTTACTTCTGATCAAGTATTTCCACAGTGATGCAGTGATCGAACGATTATAGAGAACATTTGAACTTTACTTGGATGACAAAACAAACAGAGTGTGCAGGTCAAAAAACAGTCAAAGCAAATAAATAAATGCCTCTGTTTTTGTGATAATTTGAACCAGTGTTGAGGCGGTTATGGAAATTTAACCTTTATTTGATATAATGTCAGAATAAAGTAAAGATCAGTTTTTAAATGTGTCCCGTTTCCAGGTTTAATCAAAAAAACACAAGATATCTATGGAGTTCTAACTTAAAAATTCTGTCCATAAATCACAGATTCCTCATCAAGCCATTCAATTTAAATCTATAAGGATATTTAAAAGTTGAACCGATTATAATAAAGACTCAGAGCACATATTATAGGGCTGTACATTCAGTTCTACGGTTTGATCTCTTGTGGAATGAAGTCGGTTTCTCATCAGTTGTAGAACGAGTCAGTTTACTGTTTCTGTACCTGAGGACGTAAACATGGTGGCATTTGTTGATGACAAGTGTGATAGAAAGAAGGTTTGTTTGCTGTTTTATGACACGGTTCAGCTGTTCGTGTCCCATTCGCACGACATCCGCATGGAAATGCTCTTGCCTGTGTATGTGTGTTGGGCCGCCTGCCTGCCTGCCTGGTGCTTTGCCATTGATCTTCACATCAGAACTCTTTAGATACATCAGCTGCACTGTAATATGGAACAATACAAAGAGATAGTTGCTGTAATGTGGAAAATGAGATGGGAAACATTCACTTGCTCTGTAAAAATCAATGAAATCTGAATGTCAGACTCAACTTAATTGTCAAGAAAGTTTTATATACAGGTAATTTGCCTCGGTATTTGAGGCTAAACAATTGAGCACAGCTGAGCCGTATTAATTTGTATATATTGTATATATTCAGTGAGTTAAAATATAGTCATATTGCTAAGCTTTTGAGTATTTTATTTCTTCTTTAATGTACCGTAATTTTCGGACTATTGAGCGCACCTGAATATAAGCCGCACCCACTAAATTTAAAAACATAAAAGATTTTGTACATACATAGGCCGCACTTGTCTATAAGCCGCAGATGTTCACGTTGGGGGACATGGGACATTTACACAGAAAAATATTACACAGAAAGATTTTTTTAACTTTTCATTAAATAA
>JAPZDV010000006.1:17213381-17227863 GCA_029814665.1 Acanthurus lineatus
CTCTCCTTTTCCCAACAGAGTTTCTTAATTTTCCTTATTTTATTCTAAAAAAAAAAACACATTATATCTAAGTTTTCTTATATTGTAGTTTTTAATGTACATATAATTACTAAGCAGCATTTACATTTAACTAGTCACAAAGTTAACCACTTCTTGTCCGGGCCAAGCTAGATCCCGGTAGATCTACAAAAGTCAAATCTTCATAAAATATGGAGGGAGTAATGAAGGACCAACAAAGTTCTAATGTAAACTTCTGAATATAACTTGTAAATACGCTTTGAAAGAGAATATGAAAACATGACGACATAGCAACTTCTCTTTTTTAAAATCACAAGTGTGTCCCCCCAAACTGTTGGAGTTTCCAACCAGAAAATCTATTTTTATAATCTGCCAAAATCCAGATTAAAGAGCTCTTGAACTGATTAGAAAAGGGTTTTCTATCTATGTGAGTCTTATGTGATGATATGTAACTCTATTAAACCAGGAAAATTTCCCACTGAGACTAAATAGGCATATACATTACAGTAATATCTGCATTTTACCATTACAAACAAGATGAAAAAGTAATGAGTTGTTTTTGTAAAATGCAAATGAAAATAACAACTACAACTCCCATGAGTCATCATCAAAAGCTTACAGGAGTATTTACTTACTAAAACTCATTGAAGGCAACTGATATCGCCGTTTTAATAAAATGTGAATGACAGTGTGCTCAAATTTTACCTCTTAATAATTTGGTAGATTTTCATTAAACCCCTGAATCATGTCGCTAAGCCTCTGAGTTCAGAGAAAACAATATCTAATAAAAGACAAAAGTAGTAGAAATATAATAACCTCTTTGACACAAACACTGATGCAACACTGTACCTTTTTTGTGTACTGAATTACAGATATTAGAGTTATCAGCAGACAAATAGCTCAGAGTCTGACAAATCTAACATCTGACAATAATATCCAATCATGTCTCTACAGCTGGAGGCAAAGTAATTAGGCTCTGGTTGCCATGGAAATGACCACGTTGCCATTTCTAATAGTGTCAGGGCCGCAAGCAGTTTAAAAGTGACTAAGTGATTGACTCAGAGTCATAAAAGCACACCTGCATCCTCAGAGGTGACTCACTTTAGTCTATTATAGATAAAATCACATCAGTGTCAGTCCGAGTTTGAGTGTAAAAGAGTGACTGATTGATGTCAGCATTAAGTGTTATGAGTGTTTTGTGTATTTAAAACTGTTAATTTCAAAAAGTTAGAAGTGTGAATTAAAAGCGATTGAAAGAGTGTTTAAACCTGCAACAACTTTTTTGGTCATTAGGAGGCAGCAGAAACAACATTGACTGAATATCATCTTTTCAGCTGATGTGGCAATTTTTTAGCTAACAGTTAAACATTCATTGATGTTCATAAAGTGACATTATCATTTATTTGTAGTCATGTTTGTGATTAAAGTACAGTCCAATATTCACTCTGTTTAGGCTCTTTTTTAACTTTCAAGCAACTCTTGGTAGACATATTTCTTTTTATAAAATTCTTTAGCTCTTTAGCTGCTAAGTGCTTCACTACATTAACCAGCTTGTAGCTAACTTCATGTATCTGCTCTTTGCTGCTGAGCCTGGAGCATGTGGAAGGTGTTTGTAATGTTTTTCACAAAAAATCAAAAGCTAAAACTTGCTGTTACAGTGAAGTTTTGGTTAACATGAAAGACCATGAACAACTTGACACTATTTCTAAACAAATATCAGTTATATTATTTTCCTTTTTATTTTATTTTTGAACTGTTCAAATTTTCATCATGTGGGTTTTATGGTGTTTTGCTCAGACTTCAGTTTAATGTCTTACTGTCTGTTCAACAGGTGATGGACCTTGCTTAGGCTCGAGGCTCCCTAACCAACCTTACAAATGGATGTCCTACAAAGAGGTAAGTGCCATTCAGAGGACATTTTTATCTCCTTGTAACAACTTGTTAATACACCTACAGTCCAAGAAGAACTGTAAAAGGAGAGTTAGCTTTTAAAAATGATGTCCATGTGAAAACTACCACAGAAAAAGCAACAAAAGATTTAAGAACATTTTAAGATCTTTGTTCGCAACTTATCATATTTTTGTAGATATTATCAGATATCTTCACTAAGGTAGGAAATTTGTAACAATTTTTCTTTCTATAAAGAAAACAAATGATGTTTCCAACATTGTAGAAATAACCAATCAAACATCACCTGAACTACTTGTCAGATTTTGAATGAAAAGGATGTAATATGATGAGCTATAAATCTGCCCACTTGCCATTAAAGCTAAATAACTTGTTGTCCCTAATCAGCAGCCCAGAACTTAAAAGTATTAAGCTTACTATAAAATAAGACTAAAAAGGAGCAAATACTCACAATTAAAGACTGAAAGTCAGGAATATTTGCAGTTTTTTACTTGAAATGGCAGAAAAATAAAAAACAACAATTACCACACTGTTAAAAAAGTTGCCAATTGTTTTTGTGTGTCTATGAAAACCAGTTCACAAGTCAACATGGATGCACTTTCAGTGTGTTTGAAAGGTAAATCTGAATATATCACACTCAATCCGAAGTCACGTGTTGACTACACAGCCTTGTTTGTATAAAATATAGACAAGTGTTTGATTTGAACTGTAACAATAAGCATTAGTTAGTTTTTATGTGGGAGACAATGCTGCTACTCATGTGATCATCAAAGTTTTGCCTCTCAAAATGAATTCCTTGAGAGCCTGTTCATGCTCATATAAAACCTCAGAAATATGTTGAAATAATCTCTGGCAGTTACAGGAAACTTCCAAACCTCTCTTGAAGGATTTTCAGGTTTCAACAAATCCCGGAAGATAAGAGATAACCTGACATGCTTTGGAAAGTCTTTTATGTAGGGGTGAGAAAGTTGGTGGTGTAGAAATCTACAGTCAAGAAACGCCTGAGGCAATATAATGTGAAGGGAATTACACAACCCTCAACATTCAGTGACATCATGTTATTTTACAAGAGACTGTTGGAAGTTTTTTTTTTTTGGTTGTTCATTTATTAATTTATCCCTGTGATTCACAGGAAAGCCAGTAAGGTCCAGGTTGGAAAATGTGTGTAAAATATGTGCAAGACTTACACTAAATGGGCTTATTGAGGCTGTTACGCAACTGTGTTTGTTGCCAATAGACTATGAAATGAATCTATTGTGTCTCTGAGGTCTTTCTCAATCCTGGTAATTTAAAGAATGAGGTTATTGCAATTCAGCAGTTTACAGAAAAAGAACTGGTCGTGGATTTCTCCAGAAAAGAAAAAAGAGAATTGGCTAAAAGTTGAGAGGACACTCTTTGATTGTTACTGTATTTTGAGGATGAATCATGGCAGAAAATAAAAGTACCATGACCGATAAAAAATAGAGATTTCCCTTTTTTTCAAAATTATTACCAGAAGTTTTTATTCAGCTGACTCACCCTACAATCATACAAACACTGAGGAGCATTCCTCAACATTAAACAGTGGAAGGAAGTGAAAACAGGGTAATGTTCCTATAATAACCCAATCCCCAGGATTATTGTTGGTACTGTATGTTTGTACAAACCACAGATATGCAAAATATTTACTTTTTTTGTTTCTTACATTGTATTTTTACCAGCTGTGGTTTAAGCTTTGGTTAAGTTCTGGCAGAAGAACACCACATTACAAAAACCTGGTTTCGTCACCACAAACATGATTGGAAAAAGTCCAGACAGTCATTAAAATTACCTGACTGAAACTGTCGTTTCACCTGCTTCAATCAGCTGCTGTCCTGCTCCACAGGTGACGGCCCGAGCCGAGCATCTGGGTTCAGGCCTCCTGCACCAGGGCTGCCAGCCCAACCCCAGCCAGTTCATAGGAGTGTTCGCCCAGAACAGACCAGAGGTGACTCTCACAATCTGTTTTGGACTCTGTCTCTCGACTCTTCATGTTCTCTTTCTCTCTAAATCTGCCTCTTTGTTTCTCACAGTAAATCTGCTTCATTGTATTACGAGCTTTGGCATGGACAGGATAGATGTAAATCATGTCACAGATGGTTTCATTCATACAGCTTACTGATGTAAACACAAACACATGCACACTCATAAACCATGTGTTGCTTATAGAAGAACAGAAAAATTAAAGCCGCACTGGCTTTCAACATTTTTTGTCAGTATGAACAAGGTCTCAAAAATGCAGAAATATAAGAGTAAAAGTATGTTTGACCTATAAAAACCTTTGTTTGTGTGTGATTTTAGTGGATCATCTCAGAGTTAGCCTGCTACACCTACTCCATGGTGGTGGTTCCTCTTTATGACACACTGGGCCCAGACGCCATACGGTTCATTATTAACACTGGTAAGAATACACACACAGACACACACACGACCAAAAAATATTTAAGAGTTGTAATGTCTTATAACCTTGAAAATTTTGTAGCTTTAAGATATAAATATGACAAACAGTCCTTTTCTTAATGAAGCGTGTTGGGCTGTGACATTATTAAAACATGTCAAATGGAACAGTAATCATTAAAATGTCTAAAAAATGACCTTTTCTTTGTTGTATATTTAGTAGAGATTTGGACTCATGTTATCCCAAATATTCCTAACAATGTCCAAACCCAGAGAAGTCCTCGGTTTTATTCAAGGTAACATTACATTTCATTTTGTCGCCTATTGCTGACTTCCGGAGTCACATCAGCCAGAGGAATTAAAGAAGGAAGCAAACGTGACTAAACGTGAAGGTGTAACCTGAATGAAAATTAACAATACCTTGTTTGTAAACATTCCTGCCCGCCTCAGTCAGATGGGTTTCACTCTTTTGATTGAGAGACCTCTAGTGGCAGAAATTAGGTATTGTATGTTTAGGTGGGTTTTTATTCACTGCAGATACAAGCTGTTTTTTTGAAACAGCAGATCATATCAGCGTGACTGCCTGACTCCGGCAGGAAGTTTTAGCCGTGGAGGTCTCTCACTGGTGTCTGAGAGCACAAGTTGTCGGCTTAGCTGTGATAAAAGAGGGTTATTATGTGCAAAATGTGGCTGTTGTGACTATAAATCTTTGAAATGAACTGAATACAACCATAAATAGAGGGTTCCTCTGAAATCTTGGAGATCTGAAAAGGTTGAGTCTCATCAAATTTTAAAGATAGAAATAAACTTGAATTCAAATATACTCATTAAAAAATCATTTCCAACATAACCTGGTGTTTCATTTTGCTCCTAAAAACACAAAAACAGGTTAACCAGGTTATTTTGATGCTTTGATGATCTAAATCGCTCTCAAAACTTTAATGAAACTACAAATTTGATCAAATTACCATTTGTTTTGTTTTGTTTCCTTTCGTTTCTTATTCTGCTGATATTCACACAAGGGTGCGTGTGCTCTTGTGTGCTTGTGTCATTTCAGCTGACATCTCCACAGTCATCTGTGACAAAGTCGACAAAGCTCAGGTGCTTCTGGAAAATGTGGAGAGGAAGGAGACTCCAGGCCTGCAAAGAATCATCCTCATGGATGCATTCGACTCCGCCCTCGTGGAGCACGGCAAGAGCTGTGGTGTCCACGTGCAGGCAATGCAAGAAGTCGAGGTACGACTTGTAGAAGCAATAAGTCATTGCAAAACCAGTGTGATGGAGGAAGGAATTCACAAAAGCACTTTAAAAAATGTTAATGTACTCTTTTCTGCACCTGTCAACTTTTACTCTAATCAGATATAATTTTTCTAGGATTGCTGCAGTCAAACTTTATCTGAACATAATAACAGTACATTTTATCTAGAATAACTCAATAATAATATGTCAAAAAATGCATGCGTTTTGTTGTAGTCAGAGAGTTGCTTACCTGTATGTCTGTGTAGATTCTCAGTCATCCAGGTCATGATTATCTTAAAGAGTCATAAAAACAAGGCAACTGGACTAAGTTGAGTTTTTGGGAAGACGTTTCACTTCTCATCCGAGAAGCTTCTTCAGGATAATCATGACCTGGATGACTGAGAATCTACACAGACATATCGGATTTTATTAAAACGTCATAGATTTTGTATTTAATGTAAACCCCCTAAACATGAACACGGAAATAAAACCCTGGTTTGTTTCACTGTGATAATTATTAAACGGGCACAGTTCACGTTGGACGCTGCACCTGACTGATAACCAGGACGTTTTGAGTCAGCTGTAAAAGCAAAACTAGAAACGTCCCCTGTAGCTGACTCACGATCTTGTGGACTCAGTGACCACACCGTCACAGCTTCACGATCAAACAAACCCAAACACACACACACATAGACACACACCCTATCCTCTCATTGGCTGCAGAAGCCGTGCGTCCCGGTGCGTCTTGGTGATCAGAGGTCTCAGAGGACCAAACCCCGGTGCGCTGTTGCAGTTTCAGGTATCTCACTGCTCGACTCAGACTGATCTGTTGCAGAAATGGCAAAATCTAACAAATCCAAGAGCGAAATTGCGCACATCTTCAGGGGAACATTTGTCCACTCCACACAGCAGGAAGCGCTGGAGATCCTGGAAGATGCGCTCCTCGGAGTGGATACAGACGGGAAGGTTTGTCTGACTTTTAAAAACTTTATTATTTATGTTTTTGGGGAAAAAAATAACCAGTGGATTAATTAATCACCATGCTTGGTTATTATTTAATCCATATTGATGTATGCAGACTTGCGCAAAAGGTGAAGGATCTATTAAAGACTTTTTCAGACGCGCATATGTTATGTAATAGTTTAATAGTTCCCTGCAGTGAGCTGTTGCTGAGCACCGCTCACACTAAGCTGTCACATACAAAAACCTGAATTACCTGAACCTGAAGCAGCCTCTTTAAGTCGCCTACAAGTGGGATTAAAATTCAAATGCCACCTTTTATCATCCAGGGCGAAACAGAAACTCGCTGTTGTTACCAGCATGATGTAACATGTAGACATTGTAGAAAATATTCTGTTTTTTGGGAGACAGATCAATTGTTGAACAGCTCTTTTACATACACACGCAGGTAAACTCTTTGGGTGATAACCTTGAATTTTCTGTCAATGGTGATAAAAGAGAAAATTTACAGGTGTCAACTTTGATTTATTTTTTATTTCGAGCAACTAAAAACTTGCATCTGTCTGAGCTAAGAAAGGCACAATATCAGCCTTTATGCAGTCATCTGGCTGTAAGCAGCATGAGGGGAGGGTGCTCCCTCTTCCATCATGATGGAGAAGTGGGATGCTGAATTCAAAGAGGTGACTGCACAAAGGCTGATGTTGTTGTTTTTTTCTGTCACACATTGCTGACTTTTAATATTCAAATCCCAGAAACAAAAAAAAAACCCACAAAAGGTACTGACTTTAACTTTTGTTAAAGCTTTTATAACTCATCTCCTTCAAGAATTTACTCATCACGTCTTGCAGAGGTGAGACAAGACTTGTGCAAACCTTAAGAGGTGTGGTTTGCAGAGTCCCACATGTTTCATCTTGATGAATAGTTAATTTCATTTCAGTGCATTTCAGGTTTCCTCCTCATAACCACACTTTCATGAGGCAAAAAATAAATTAATTGATTAAAGCAGACTTGTATGTTTTGTTCTAATAATTCTGAACTGATTAATGTTCTTTCATCAGATTGCTTTCATTGTCAAAGCTGGTGAGGACAAAAGTCTGTCTCAGACTTATGGATTCAGTCCGTCTAAAATCATCCAACTGGCAAAACAGTGAGTCAAAGATATCAATAAAATGAGGACTATATTGAATCTTGCTGTACTATTGCAGGTGTAGAAGTTTATGTTGGAGTTATTACAATCTAAAAAATTCATCTGCAATTGTTTTTTGTCTTGTTGCACTGCAGTGAGTTCTTTATGCCAGGAATGGTGGACACACACATTCATGCATCCCAGTACAGCTATGCTGGCACGGCCCTGGACATGCCCTTACTGCAGTGGCTTAATACTTACACTTTTCCAGTGGAGTCACGCTTCAAGGACTTACACTTTGCCCAGAAGGTCTACACTCAAGTAGTGGTGAGTTTAGCATCATGAAAGTAGTTCAACCACGTCTGTCTCAAGGTGTGGATTAAAAAACAAAGACATGAACTTGTCAGCACAACACAAGTCTTAACCAGGTCGATGTGTTTGTAATTATGATATAGCATTGCCATCTCCCTGAGGGTTTAGTTGCAAAACTGGAATATTTATTAACGTCTGCTCTTGCGCTACTGCAACACGGCCTGTGATTTGAGAAGTGTGTGAACAATTCTGTCTTTACAAAAGAGGAAAGAATGATTGACTGATGTCTTAATCCTGTAATGCGATGCCTGTGTGTTACAGAAAAGAACACTAAGAAATGGAACAACCACTGCATGTTACTTTGCCACTATACATACAGATGCATCTCTCCTGTTGGGCAAGATTGCAAGTAAGATGATCGCCACTCAAACGCACATTCGTAGTTTGTTATTAATCTTTTTTTCGTAGCATTTTTCTTCACTGTTTTCTATCTGTACTATTGCTTGTGGACTTAGAAGTCAGAAGCTGAAGTTTTTTTCCTTTTAAAGACTCTTTAAATTAAATTCTTTCACTGCTGCATTTTTACTAGAAGAGTCTTGTATTGGACCAACATACTGTGAAATATTCAGCCCTTAGCTCACAAATATCACCTGAGAGCAGGCCTGGCTTCGGATCGAACTTGTTGAAACCACTGTGTTGTATTTCTGTTTGGGATAAGTGAGAAGTGCAAGTCAGTGCTGTGTCAGAAAATGAGCAACAGTGATCTTTGTGCAGTCGTCTCTCTCTGCCATGTTAAAATTCAGTGTCCCAGCTTCTACACAATGCTTCTTCAACCTCCCCTTGTGTTGCTCACACCTTTTTGACCTTTTTGACCTTTTTGACATTTATGGACGACAAGTCTTTCAGACAGAGGAAGCAGACGACTGCATGATGGGTCCAGCCCAGCAGTTTAAAAAGCATGTCACCTAACAACTTATTAGCAAACGTGGACTCAACTAAAAAAAAAGAAAAAAAAAGGAGGCAGCTCACGTGAGAGTTTTCTGTCAGAACTGCAAACAAAAAGTCAGCAGCCGACAGTGAGGGCAAAAGTCTGATCAGTGATAAAAGGAGCTGAGAGAACTGCAAACAAGAAGACGAGCTGTGAAAAAGTTAAAAAAAAACCCAAAAGTTTACACTCAAACTAAGTTATTTCTTTGCAAGTAATAATTTTTACTTTTGGAATGACTTTTTCTTTGCATTTTATTTTCTCTTATTTTTATGTTTTTTTTAAATATTTAAGTATATTGTCTGAAATCAAAGCCCAGTAACTGCAGTTTCCAGTTAAACTGACTCACATCAGCTGATGTGTTTTTCTATCTTCTGCTTAAGTGATCCTGCGTTCCTTCATAGTCTCAGCTACGTCAGGAACACACTGCTACTTATGCTTTTTTTTCATGCCTCGTCCTTATCGTCTTGGTGTCATGTTATGCAATGCTGTGCACATGCATGCAGCCTCTCTCTCACACACACACACTCACATTAATGTGTAATGATTCAACCATACTGAATTGAGCACGCAGTGAATTTTGTGTTATCGTGGTTGTTGACCTTCACCTTTGTCCTGTTCTGAGCAAGCCGTTCCATTTTGCAGGAAACTGTTGTTTTACACGAGTATATTAGTGTGCAAACACAGTTGAAAACATTTAACACCAACGCTTTCTCTTCATGTGTGTGTTAAATTTGACCCTTTCATTATTTTATTTTTAATTTTTTTTGCAAAAAGAATATAAAATATGCTTGCAAACTCAATCCAATGTGATATATCTTCTCAGGCAAGAATCTAATAAGATCCAAAGTTCAAAATCCCATGGAAATGTGCACATATGCATTTTCTGCCTGATTTGACTGAAAATGTTTGGTCACAGCAGCACAAAGCTCCCTCACAGTCAGAGTGACTCACAGAGCCAGTGGTCATGTACGCCATGTAACATTTCACTTCTTAAAACAGAACTTTATTTCCATACTGTGGTAGAAGAAGTACTTAGATCCTTTACTTTAGTAATATAGAGTGGCAAAATCACACCGTAGAAATACTACACGTGAAGTTAGAGACCTGCATTTAACACCTCATGGACTAACACTGCACAACTACATAAACTAACACAAACACAAATGATATAATATAAAATATAATATAAAAGGGCTGTTTATGGGGTGTGAGGTGAATTGAACAAATCCTACTAGTTCAGTGTGGATTAATAAGGTTTGACTTTTTTTGGGCTATATAATAAAGTTTTATTATGCTGTTCAAGAGTTACAACTCTGATGAGAGCTTAAAACCCACTTATAGTTTACTGACAAAATTTCATGCATAAGCTGAGTTCATACTTTTTTCTTTCTGGAAGAAATATGACAGAATCATCTCAGTAAACATACGTAACAGATTTTCACTTCATTCTTCCTTGCAGATGACTTTGGACAGCGTGCCTTGGTGGGTAAGGTGTGCATGGACAGGAACAATTCAGTGCCAGAATACAAAGAGAGCAGTCAGGAGTCTAATGACGAGACCTGTCGGTGGGTATCAGTGGATTAATACTTATAAAATAAAAGGGGCAATTGACAAGTTTGTGGCCAAAGGTGGGAGAAAACAAGTTATATAGCTCCTGTTTCATGCAAGCTTAAAGTTAGCAACTATCCTGATATTTCTGTTTCAAGTAATTGAATATTACACGTCAGCTCTGAGAAAATGGACAATATCAGCCTTCGTGTAGTCAACCAAACACTTACCCAAGCAGGTTCAAGCAGAACACCTGGGCAACACTGGAGGGGGATGCCCCTTCCTGCAACATGATGAAGAAATGGGCTTTCAATTAAAACATAATGGAAAAAGATGGATACAGATGTGTTTCTTTTTCTCTGATAGAGCTGATAAGCAATTTTCAAATCCCTGAGACCAAAAGTAGAACAAAAGGTTTTGTTTTTTGCACAATTACTCAAAGAGTTGAACTGCATGTTTGTGTAACTCATCTCCCCCGACTTTAAGCTGCAAAGTTGTTGTTACTTTTACATCTGACGTGTTGGAAAGCCTTCTTGCAAATGTTTGCTTTAGCTGTACAGCTTATTTAGTAAAATGGCATTAAAATCAGCTATATTTTAGATATTGTCAAACAGGAAATGTGGCTTATTAGTGACCTTTATGTCTAGTAGACACATATTGATCAGCAGTATAATCCTGTGGTTTTAATTTGAGTGAAAAAACAGGCAGATTATTGAAGAATTTTTCTGTCAGGAAAAATTCTCTGAGGCATCAACTTTAGTTACACTGAATTTATGAAATGTGTGTCGCAGATGTGTCATTTTTTTCATGTTTCAGCTCAACACCATCTGATGTAGAATATGTAATTGATAGTGACAGATTGATCGTATTGCTTTGAGTGAGGAAAATGTCACCATAAATCTTGTCTATGCATTCAAAGACTTGTTTTCTCACTGATAATAGAATATAAACTGCACTGAAGTGCCTCGACCTTTTAGATCCTTTCTAGTTTTTAACAGGTTTTATAGAAATTACCTTTGAAGTAGACCTGATTCTGAAGTAATAATTGGATCATAAAAGTTTGGTTTTGTTTTAAAATTACAATTACAGAGACATTTACAGCTACAGTTCCCTGCAGATGTAATTTGTGTAAGAGCTTTAGCTGTAATAGTTTTGTACATTTTCAAGTGTAAATGTGGCTGCTCTGAATAAATAACAACCATTGTTTCCCTCCCCCAGATTCATTGCAGAACTTTTGGACAAAAAGGTAAGATTCTATACTACAACAAACACAACAAACACAACAAAGAGAGAGAGAATCAAGGTTTGTCTGCACATCTTTTTTTAATCCTCTGTCCTCCAATCCTGTGTTTTTTATTGGATAGTACCCTCTGGTGAAGCCGGTGGTGACCCCCCGCTTCGCTCCGTCCTGCACAGGAGCCTTGCTCGGACAGCTGGGAGCAATCGCTAAGAATAACAACCTGCACATTCAGGTGAGCTCGCTGTGGCAACCAAACCAGGCTGCGTCCACAGGGGACTGTTGTCATAGAGACTGTCGAGTGTTTTATCACTGTGGAGTTTCACAACGATTAGGTAAATATGCAGTTTTCAAAGGCAGGAGGCTGACAGGGAAAAATCAAAAACAAGTGTTGCAGAATAGCATCAGTTTATTTATTTAATGTTTACTTGAATAGGGACAAATATGCAGCATGAATAGATAACCGCACACCACAGCATTTATGGCCTGAGCTTTAAATGTCAATCACAAGATGAGACATAAAATACATAAAACTTGACCAAAAAATACACAAAAAAACAGATTAAAACACAAAAACAACAATATAAACTTAAACCAAGAACACAAAACTCAGAACCTAGGAAGACACAAACCATAATACAACATAGTGCCATAAAAAAGAAGCACCAGATTTTTAATGACTGCATGATTGAACCGGCTTTAAAACTGATTCAGTTTGAGTTTTATAGGACTTCATTCAGGATCTAGTTTGTGTTCTTCAGGTAAGAAGATCCACATGTTGATCCCCTGTGAGGAAAAAGCTGTTTATCTGAGAGGGAACTTGCACAAGTCCCCTGACGGTGCCTGCTGGTTGCTACACGTGTTACTGATTATTAGCTTTCCTTTAATTGCTCTGTCTCAGGCTCTTTATCTCGGTACCAAAATAGATCCTCATAAAGTAATAGTTTAATATCTGACCTTTGTGTCTTTATTTCCAGAGTCATATCAGTGAAAACACTGAAGAAGTGAAACTTGTAAAGGAACTGTTTCCCGAATCAGAGTCTTACACAGACGTCTATTACAAATACAACCTGCTTACTGACAAGGTGAGGACGCAGTCACACACGACTGGGACTTTTTTTGTTTAACAATCAGCTCAGATTCACACCAAAACATGTAACAGCTTTGCAGATTCTCTGGTGCCTTGCCCAGGCATGAAACAAACAGGTGTGTGCAGGTGTGGTACCAGCAGGGGGCAATAATGACAGAAGAAACCTAACTTAAGAAATACACAGACTTATTTAACTTCAAAAACCATGATCCTTTACTTAACCTAACCGAGCAGCTGTGGCACCTAAATAAAACCAAACTGCAAACATCACTGAGGAACTTCCTCAGCAAAGACGTCTTTCCTGTTTTGAAGGTGTATCCAGATGTTGCACATTTGGTTCTGACTAACTTTACCACAAAATAAGATCGAGGTTCTTCTGAACTCTGCACTGAAAAATGGGACCAGCAGGTCAATTACATGCCTTGGTGTGAAAAAAATGGACTGAGAAAAGATATAAATGCAGATTAAAATGCTGAAGATGGTTGATAATTTTTTGGGGCTCTGATGATGATTCACAGACAGTGATGGCCCATGGCTGCCACCTCAGTGATGAAGAGTTGGCTCTGTTCAGAGAGACCGGAGCCTCTGTGTCTCACTGTCCCAATTCCAACATTTCGTAAGTCTCTGATTATGTTTCTCAAGGATTTACGTGACAGGATGCCACAAACCAAGTCGCTTTGAAATTTTGCATGAGACAGATTTTACGATAAAATAGCACTAATCTTGTAAAACTTCAATGCAAAGATATGCAACAAAGGAACTTTCATTCATTCATGAGCCAAAAATATCACCTCTTTCTCTCTGTTTGAACAGGTTGTGCAGTGGAGTGTTAAATGTTCGAAATGCCCTAAATAACAAGGTGAAAGTTGGGCTGGGAACAGGTGAGACCAAAACAACTCCACACAATGTTCACAAATGTTGCCAGACTAGTTTTCAAAAAATTTGTTGCCCTCATAAAGTCATTAAGTAAAATTATGTTTAACGATTTGGGAGCTGAAGAAGGACTTGCTGCTGCAGTGAGACAGCTGCTGGGCATTGTTACTTGCTTTGTTGCTTTCACAGCAATCAGTCATGCTAATATTTAAGTGGGTGCATTTAGCAGAGAGAGGTTGCATGAGGACAGCTGACAATCAGCTGATCACTTATCACTTACACGTATTTTGCTGGTTTAAATGTAAAAAATCTGGTCTGGAACGTCTTTAAATTTCAGGCCTTAAAGTAACAGAATTGCAAAAGTTTATAAATCACATCCAAAATACACATTTGCGAGGGCTTGTGTCTTCATGCTTGTGTTAATTCGACCCATCTGCTTTGTCAGACGTGGCGGGCGGCTATTCGGCCTCCATGCTGGATGCTGTGAGAAGAGCTCTGGACTCATCCAAAATCCTGACAATCCAGGACCCTGAGCATCAAACACTCACATTTCAGGAGGTGTTCAGACTGGCCACTCTGGGAGGCAGCCAAGGTGAGACAAACAGCTCAGGTGTCACTTTAAAACAGAAGCAGCACTGTGTAGATGTGGTGAAAATCTGAAAATAAAGACCAAACACAGACATGTTTTCATGTTTTTTATTAAACCTTTGCAAAGGGATCAGTATGGAGTCAGAGGATTCTACGACTGACCAACAAAGGAGGAAGTTA
>JAPZDV010000006.1:17227963-17247341 GCA_029814665.1 Acanthurus lineatus
AAGCCTTTATTTCAGCATGGCCAAACAAGTTAAAAACTGTAGCCGACGCGTTACGGCCTGTGGGCCTTCATCAGGGCTGATCAGCTGATTTTTGGTAGAACTTCTCCAGGCACTCCAGGCTTGTGTTTTTTTGATTTTACTATTGAAAATAGTCATATGTAATCTAGAAATCTGAAAAACTTTAAGGATAAAGAGGGTTACTTTATATTTTACTGAATTTCTGACATGGGAAGTAAATTTTGTAATATCTCACAGATATATCATTTCCATTTTAAAAAGGCCAGATTATTTTTTCTAAAACAGCTGTTGTAGCTTTTACCAGATGTGCATTGTGCATTTGCTGAGGACTATTTTCTTGCTTTGTAATTTTTTTGCTGTGTTTTCCATGCTCTTTTGATGATTAATTGAGGTCCTGACATGGGAATGACTCGAAATAGACCACAGTGAGCATGTTTACACTAACAGAATAAGATGCAGCAGTGCAGTTTTGATCATTTTTTTTAATTTCTGGACAGCAACTAAGGGCAAAGGCACAGAAGAATGAGGAATACAATTTGTTGACAATTAAAAAAATATGCAGTGCATTTTTGCTTTTATCCTTTAAATTTGAAAATCGTCTATTTGTTTTTTTCTTTTGATTTATTATTAGAGATGAAAGACAGGTTACTAAAACTAGAAATATGTTGCTGCACAGTATTTTTAACAAACATCTGCACTTTGACTGCCAGTAAACGTGCACTTGATTTGACTGTGCAGTGATAGCAGTAAATATACCATACTTTTTACAGTCTGGTTAAAGCTGAATCTAAAGCATGCACAGTCTGAAATTCTAGTCATAACAAACTGATTTAATCAGAAAAAGATGAAAAATAGGTTGCTTGTTGGGCATGTTAGGTAAGATCTTTATCATCTTCCCTCTGTTCACACAGACTCTGCGGCATTTTACGAGCACTAATCACACACAGACAACACAAAGTACAGTCAAATTGCCTGTCATGTCTTATTACGCCTCTGTGTCTGAAGTAGGCATTTATAGTAAGTTCACTGCCCTTTTCATTCCTGTAAGTGTCAATGCTTCATTGGTACAATCTAAACACACAGATGCATGAAACTGGCACAGCTGTGTCTGTTGCAAAGGTTTGTTTAAGAGGAATGCAAACTTCTTTCCTTTTCCTCATTCTTTATTTAATCCCAAAGACAAAGAGTTAGAAAAAATCAAGAATGTTCTGCTTGCTTGAATAAAGTAAACACAGGTTTTATAGGTAGTTGGAAGTCACATAAATACATAGCTGTCATTTTTCTGTGATGATTAACCACCGTTGATCTGTGTGAGCCTGACAGACACCCAGCTCTTCTGGTTAAACACGTGGCTTAATAGAAAGGAGAGTATTTATTGCAAGTGCTGTTTGGTACTGAGCCACGATAACAAATTAAGCAATAGAGTGCAAACAAATAAAGGAAGCCTGACAATGTTCTTAGAGATGTTTTTCTCAACATATTTGTCTTTTGGTAACCAGTTCATTATAAACAACACATTTCTGGACAAGACAGAACAAAACTGGCTTTGTTACTGATTCTACAGAGAGGAAATTCATGAGAGATGTCTAATTACATGATTTTAATGTCACTTGTGCATAAGTCCACTCTAATAGTTATTTTCATGTTTTTTTTTTATTTTCAAGGCTCTGGGCAGAGAGCACTACAGAAACCCTATTGTAAGTACTCAAATACTTGCTCTGTGTTTAGCAGTGCTATGACTCTGGCTCTGTTTCTTTGTTTGTTCATTGGTTGCTCCACTTGGTTGGAGTCCAGGCTGAAATATCTGAACATCTTATAGACGGATTATTACAAAATGTTATGTAGATATTCAAGAAGCCTTCTCCAAACAGCTTAATGCTAACACGCTAAATGAACTGTTAGCCTTGCTGTTTTCTGTGGCAATCCATTTTTTTTATGCAGCTCAAAGCAAGTTAAGCCTTACAGGGCCAGTAGCAGACGGCCCTGTAGTCTAAATAAGAAAAGTCGCTTCTTTTTTTATGTAAATATGAGGTTAATTTAAAGACACGTGGTTAAACTTGATTTAAATATTTCCAGTAATAAATATAATCACCACTGTGCCTAATGCTGTGTTTGTAATAGTGCATGTAAAATTACCTCTAATGTACAATACAGCCTCTATGATGGCTGTTGTAAATTCAGGCACGTACAGTCATAATGGCCTATTTTTAGTTAACATAATGCTGCCGCTGGCTCAGTGCTCTGTTTGAGCTTCATAGAGCCCCCCTCCCCAACCCCCCAATTTGTAAATATTCAAGCACCAACACTTGATTTTTTACACTTCAGGCACTGAGCCAGCAAAGCTAATCTTTGCTTTCACTAAAAATCGGTGAATCCACGTCAAACAGTTTAGGTCACACCAACATGACATTATATGATGACCTCAGGTGTTAATGTCACTGACTTTATATACAGCGCTTTACATATGTAAATACTTTGCAGAGAGTGTGTGACGGTGCAGGCTGCTGTCAAAAAAGGTTGCAAAGAGTCCAGTAACAGAAGTAAACGCTGTTAAGATACATTTGCCGATTTCTCCACAGCCACCAGTACCAGACGACCTGTCCATTGTGTGTTTCACCAGCGGGACCACAGGTAATAACTGTGCATATTACATTAACAATATGTATTATTTGTGTCCACAGGTCATCAGGAACATGTCAGGAACATGCGCAATAAGATTAAATCAGTAACTCTTGATACTAGTTAAAGTTATAAATTATTCAGTTACATTTTGCAGCCTGCAAATTTGATCACGTGTTCGTCTTTAGATGAGAAATACAAGACAATAGTTGTGATAGGTCAAAATATTTCCCATACTGCACCATGCCAAGTCAAGGAAAAATTACAGTTTGCCCCAATATAGTTACAGACATACACACTTTTAACAAGGTTTCGCTCAGTGACATCAACACAAAAAATGCTCTCGCCTTATTACAGCTGCACCTACATGGATACAAAGGTATAGGTTCACTGACCTCCAGTAAAACTGTACTGTACTGTACTGTACTGATATAAAATCAAAGACCCACATTCTTCTCCATGTCTTTCATGTGTATACAAGTTATAAAACAGAATTATGCAAGATCTTGGGAATGCAGATGAAGCCAGTAAAGAGGTCAGGCTTGTGACTTGGTGACCTTAAATTCAGTTTAATCAAAATAAAAATAAAAAAGGCTCTTAATCTCCATTTCAACAGGTTAAACAGGATAATCTTCCGATGACACGCCTGTTCTAGTCACGCTAGTCACAACACTTTCAACTAAATTCCTTTCCTGGCCAAAGCAGCCGTACCACATGCTTTAATTTTTTATTTATTTTTTTTAAAGACTGCTGAGGTCTGAGCTGAGATAAAAATCAATTATTCACTTGTGTTATTTATCAAAGGCCTGCCTGTTGCTCTCCAGCTGCTGATCTCATGTGAGTCAGAGGGCACCACCATTGTTTGAATTTACCATTTCAAACTGACCACCCATTACTGCCCTCTCATGGTGGTAGCAGGTACTGTTAGTGAAACATTTTATTTAAAAAAAACAATGATTTAACTAGCTGGTTTAATGCACAAAATGACACATAAACATTAAGCTGTTTTTGACACCTGATATGTTTCATCCAGTAACTGAATACTATGACTGTACAGCATTACATATTGTGAATGGCTTATAAGTTTTACAGTTTACAGGAACAAAATATCATTCTGAAATTTAATATGTAGTCAGTCAAGTCAGATGTATTTGAAGTATGCTACATTGGAAGTCACATTTCCATCAGGAAAGCTCTCTAATTGCTGAGTTTCTGATAACTGTTGCACTTAAAGCTGGATTAATTACTCATCTTTACAGATAGACAGAGGTGAGTATTTACTGTAAGCGAATCCAGTTTCTTCACAGCAGCAGAATGACTTATCAGTGAGAACAGATTCCCTTGTATGGCCGGAAATGCCAAAGGGCAGAGCATCAATCAGCCACCGCCGCTTATTTTGGGAGATCTCATAGCGTAGCAGCAGCAGCCCCTGAAACTGGCAGACAAGGAAACAAAAGCAAGTTCATTTGAGGACACACTGGTGTCAGTTTACAAATGACACCAGCTGCAATGACCGAGCTGAGAGAGATGCTGCCACCTGCTGGCTGTGAGAGAGACGTGTATCAGCCCCAATTGTCCATAAATCGTTCTGCATTTCTCGAGAACTCCCTCAGATGTTGTAACATCTCCTCAGGCCTGAACATAAACTATTTCTCATAGCTGCTGGAGTCAGATGACATGTCCGGAAAGAGGAACAGCTTTTTTTAGAGTCATTGCTTCATATAGACCACTGTGTGTGTGTGTGTGTGTGTGTGTGTGTGTGCTAAGAGGTCTGAGTGATGACATTGCGGTATTACAGTAACTGAGATCAAGATGGGTAATTTTGGTCTATTGTAGAAATTCACACACCAGCAAGACAGACTATGATTCATTGTTTTTTTGTTTTTTGTATTTTTTAAAACCTGTTTAAGATGGTGACACAGTAGATTTCAAGTTTTTTAACTTAAAAATAACGATGGTGCAAGATGTAAAAACACAGTCTGGTAATTAGAGGCAAAGTAACTTGGATAAAGAGAGAATATTACTGAATTTTAATTTTCCCCAGAATTTAATTTAGAATGTTGTCATAGTTTTTTTTAAAATTAATGGTGTATTATGTTTTAAAAAAGTAGAATTTTCAACACGTGTACAGCACATGTCAGTGCAAGGTGAAACAATTCGTCTCACTTTGGAAAAATCCCCATAAAATCAATTGCAATCAATCATAAGTTTTTGCTACCGTTGCCCTTGTAATCCATGAGTCAGTGGCCTACAGTGTATCTCTTTTTTAACGGCACAAAAACAAACTATAAAAGCTTTTCCAACACAAATCATTCCTGGTTTTCAAGACATGACATGAGGAATTAAGAGGAGTTTCTTGTAAACCCCAGGTTTGTCTTTCCATGTCATGTCCTTTTGTCCTCCCTCTGATGACAGTATGATCTTCTGACATGTGAGAGGAATTAATTTGTGTGATTTATGTGTGTGTGTGTGTTTTGTGTCTGCTTATGCAGGGAACCCAAAAGGAGTCATGCTCACCCATGGGAACGTGGTGGCAGATTTCTCAGGCTTCCTCAAAGTGACAGATGTGAGTGACCACTTCTTCAATTTTTAAGGAAATTTCTGTCATAACAATCCCCTAGGCATCATTAAAGAATTAGGAAACTTTTAATGAATTTTAAAAGTAATTCATCAGTCTAGTTTTTTCCTGCAACTTCAGTTTATCCCGGTTATCTGATTTTTGTTCTTTTCCTCTGTCTCCTGCAGAAAGTCATTTTTCCAAACCAAGATGATTGCCTCATTTCCTTCCTGCCACTGGCTCACATGTTTGAGAGACTCATTGAGGTAACTGGGATGAACAGGGACCACAGGAATGAAATAGCCCCGTCCCCTCAAGATGTTGGGAGATTAATGGGGGCGGAGGAAGGATGTTAAGGCATGACTTTGGATGTGGGCGGTAAATTGAGATTATTTTGTGTGTGGGATGAAGAAAAAGGGGAAGGGAGGGACTCTCCTCTCCACTCCTTGCCTTTAGTTTTGCTTTCCATATGTGCCATAGCTGGCTTTTACACCTACTGGTATGTGTGTTGCATCATTTCCTAGCATACTGAAGCCCACACACACATGCATATGTACATGTAAATGTGTGAGAATCTTTAAAATAAATTGCATGTTGAGATAAATATCATCATATATCATCAAGGACATTTTCACAAGTCATTTCCCATAAACACGTTTACATGCAGCAGGGCCCTCATCAGAATTCAACTCTACTGTTTCTCCCTATATACATTTGAACTAAAGCTGGTGTATTTAAGTATTTCCATGCTGTTTTTGTTGAGCTGATGTGCAGCAGTGAGAACATTCACTTTTTGTTTTTAACAGTGTCTGACTTTTACAAAGAGTCTACTGTTAAGCTGTGGAAAACCACCCGATTTTTAAGTTTCAGTTTTAGTCAGAGAGCAACAGGCTCATTCTTCTCGCATTTCTGTCTGAAAAAGGGGTACCTTCCCCCCCCTCCAGCGTCTGATTAGCAAACACTGAAGTCCCCTTTTAAAAACCTTGTAAAAAAATCTGTTTACTTGGCCAACAAATTAGGTCCCTTCTCCAGAAATGTAGCTGTTTTCCCAAGTTTTTCCAAAGCCCTCATCACAGCTGCAAAAACCAAGGGCCTTTGATGTGGCATTAGATAACCACTGCACAGGTTACATGCATATAGTAACCTGTGCAGCATATACATGTGCATACAACTTCCCCGGGAAGCATAGCGAATCAATTTGCTGAATAACTTAATTTATTCTATAAATAGTACAACAAATACCTTTGCATTTTAAACTAATCCTTTAAAAACTAGGATGAGAAAATGTCACTACGGGACAGGATTTTCCCCCCATCTTCTTATCCTTACAAGGACAACTGTTTCCCTTAGATGCAAGAAAACACAGACCCACATGCACAGTGGTACCCACATCAAACAGACATCAGCAGTAGAAGTTGCATCAGATTATCTTGGTGTTTGCAGTCATTGTGTTTCCTGCTTAGCCGCCTGTCAGCGCCCCATCTTAACGTAGTATCTTAACAACAATACCCAATCTCATATCAGACGGGAAAAATCTGCTCTGCTCTCAATGAGCCTGCGGGTAACCTTTTACAGCTTTTTTTGTTTGTTTGCTTGGTTTTTTTTTAATCATCAAACCTGAATGTGCTGCAGGTTTTGTCAGCTGCTCTTCATCCTGCTGAGAAAGAATGAAGAGCAGTTTTTTTTTTTTTTTAAAAAAGCCAAATTCTCCATTTTGAGGAATTTTTTTTTGTTCAGGGTTTGAAGTTCCACAAACACAACTGATGATATAAACTAAAATGTTTTGGCCTGAATAAATCCTGGTAGCTCCTCAGCTTCAGATTTTAATCCAAGATTTTAGTTTCTGCCTGCAGCTTCCATCCAAGTTTTGACCAGATGTTGACAGAGTTTTTCTCCAGACCTCTGACATAAATGGAGTTTGTTTTTACTGGAAAAGTGTGGCCAAAACCTGTCAATCAAGGCCTCTGCTTGCTAAGACTGCTTCTCATCACTGATTCAGGATCAGAATATGAGAAATCCTACATTAAACAACTGAAAGATACTGTGCTGAGAATGCAACTTTTGTCTCAGGCAATCACTGTGCATCCTGCTGAAGCTTCCTAATGATCAGTTTAATCATAGGTGACATTATTAAACTCATCATTAGGTGCGTCTTTAGTTGTATGTGTGTTTGTGCGTGTGAGTCGTCAACACTGGTGTCATGTGCCTTGTGCGTAAAATGCATTTGCAGTCGTGTTGCAACAGGTTAAACTGGCCTTGCTAGCCTGCAGCCGGGTTGTTGACAGCGTGAGACTCAGACACAGGAAACCACCCAACTTCCCCAGAGAGCATAGCGAGTCAGTTTGCACAATTGAAGCAAGTTGAGACCCTACACAAACACATACAAGTGCACATCTTACACAGGTGAAGTCTCAGTGAAAAGAGGGTGGGCCTTTTTGCTTCGCTGTGTCCTCAGACAACCTCCAAAACAGGAAAAGGGTTAAGTGCGCTGCATTTTTTCACAGACGTTTGACAGTAAAAGGAGGTGTGCTGAGCTCATCCTCAGATCATAGACCTTCTGTTGAGGTGTCCCAATCTGCAGAGGGCTGTGTGTGTTGGGACAGGTCAACTGAATATTAAGTCATTTTTATTCAAAAGACCTTTTGTGTTTGCACATGTCGGGCTCGTGAAAGTGCACCTTAGTTTTCCTTTCTTTTTTGATTTTTGTGGTTATTTATTAAAGTCAGGATTGTTAATCAGCAGTAACACCCCCTCCCCAGGGTGCAAATTCCTGAGGCATAAATGCAAGGTAGCAGTTAAAAGTTTCACTGATGATTACGGATAAATGAGTAACTTTATCTGTGAGTCAATCCCCCTGTGACTGCCGTCTTCTTCTCTCTTTATACGGGAAACACAGAAGTCATGCCTCAGCACATACAGTCCAGCACCACTTTTGCAACAGTCAGTCATTTCAATGACTTTAGGCTCAAAAGGCAAAATTACTCATCACTCATCAAGTTTTTTTTTTATATCCCCCCCCCTCCTGGTTGTAGCCACTGTAAAACGCTTTACAACTGTGTTACATGTTGTCGAACTGGTCCCAGTCGGCCTCGGAGGCTGAGTTCAGTCCCAGTTCTGCTGAGCCCAGTTTCATTCATCCTGCAGTGCAAACACCAACACTCCCTGGTTCTCCCAGTCCAGGCAGACTGATCAGCTCAAAGGGCCACTAGCTGCACATTTCACTGAACTAACGGGCTGTTTGTAAAAAGATTTCAGATAAGCTAATAGCATTAGGCTAACAACTTGTGTATCTGTCTCTGCAGTCTGTGGTGTACTGTCATGGAGGACGGATCGGGTTCTATCAGGGTGATATCCGTCTCCTCCCAGACGACATGAAGGCCCTTCGGCCGACCATTTTCCCTGTGGTGCCTCGACTGCTCAACCGCATGTATGACAAGGTGAGACGAACTGATGAAAGGAGGCCTTTGTAAGAAAGTTCAGCTTGAAATTAATCCATTTTGCTTGCTGAGTTTGTTAAAAAAAATCTGCTGGAATGTGTACGATTGTGAAAAACTGTCACCTAAGAGGACTCTGACAGAGATTTGTGGTTGGAAAATCTAACGAAGTTACTTTCCCTCTGCCATTATGAGTCATGTAAGGAGTATTCTGGCTGTGGTTTATGGATGTGATGAAGTGCTGTTTATCAACAATGATTAATGCTTTTAAAGTTTGGTTTCCTCATAAATGCATGTTATGTAATTGACAAAAACTCTATTGTAAGAAAGACATGTGACAGAAAATAATGTGGGAGAGAGAAATGAGCAAGAATAAAAAGAGACTGTTGCAAACCAAAAAAAAAAAAAAAAAAAATTAAAATTCCTGGGTCTCCTCTGCAGATCTTCAGCCAGGCCAACAGCCCTTTGAAACGCTGGCTGCTCAACTTTGCTGCTAAAAGAAAAGGTGCTGAAGTCAGCAGTGGGATCATTCGCAGCGACAGCATCTGGGACAAAATCTTCTTCAGTAAGATTCAGGTAATTAATTGCTGCTCCTTGAGCCAAATGTGCCACCCTTAATACCAACACTGCCAATTTCATTACATTCAGTGCACTTGCGAGTGCATTTTCTTAAAATATTTTATAGATGTAAGACAGAGTTGAGGGAAGTGATGCAACCTCACTGTTGCACCACAGAGAAACGTTTGTCCTTAAACATGGTGCATGTGCCCGTCACACCTGGGTGAAACTCACTGACTTCATTGTTTTACAAAGAGCAAGGCTGTTGGTTTATGTTTTTAATGGTTTATCATTTAAAAAAATCGGGAAAAGAATAATAGGTTTTGAAAGAAATTTCAAGTTTAAATGCACGCTGTAAGAAAACAATGTGCACTATAGTTACAAGTACCAAAAACAAAAAGCATCCAATTATTTAAGCTGCAAACAATCAAATTTTCACACATTCTTTAAAATTTAATGTAAACAAGCTGATTTGAGAGATAATGCACATTGATCTTTGTAAAAGTGTCAGCCAAAATGTCAAGTTTCAACTGCCTCTTTTTTATCGGTAATGATGAATGTTAATGACTAAAACATCTTCAGTTGTCATTCTTCAGAATTACTCATACACCTCATCAGCTGCTTCATAAGGGTGTAGTTTGTTTTAGAGTTTATTTATAGTGAAACAACCCCACCAAACTGCCATAAAATTTCTGACTCAAAAGTAGCTTTTTTCCTGCTAGGTGCTCAGAAACACATGACATCAAATTTCACAGGATCCTGTTTACTTTTACCCAATAAGAAGAGCAAAAACTGTCTTGTGAAAACAAACAAAAAAAAAACAGGTCAAATTTTGATAGAAAAATGTGTTTTCCTGTCGTGTTTTTTTCCGGAATCTTTTCAAAGGTTGATAAATTCCTGATTTTTTTTAATGTTATTTAAGAAAAACAGAAAAAAGTCCCCTTTGTGTTATTAATGTTTTCTCTCTCAACAGGCCAGCTTGGGAGGAAGGTTGAGGATGATTATTACAGGAGCAGCTCCTACCTCTCCCTCTGTGCTGGGATTCCTCAGAGCAGCTCTGGGATGCCAGGTCAGACACACACACACACACACACACACACACACACACACATATATACACACATGTTTGTACTCCTTTTCTTGTACAATATCTTATTCTCAATAAAGTTCTCAAATTTCTCTGAGCCTGAACCTTTACCATCACAACTAGAGGCCAAACCTGAACCCTTGTTTTGCCTTTTGACCTGAACCAAGTCTTTGGTTTCTTTAATAATTGTGTTTGAATTGAGGATGTATGAAAGAAAAGGTGAAAACAGTGTGGTAATTGAATGGGACTCAACTCTGATTAGCCTGCAAAACAATTCACTTGAATCTAAGTTTCAGTTCATGTGTTCTCTCAAATCGCTCACATAGTGTTGTTTGGCAGCTTTTTTGAGCAAAATGGCAAAAAAAAACAAAGATGCAGATGCTTTTAAAAAACACATTCACACCGAGATATAGCATGTGGGTTCACTTACGACCTTCACACACTCTTATCATCAGTATCTGTGCCCATTTGTAGGTGTACGAAGCGTACGGCCAGACAGAGTGCACAGCTGGCTGCACCTTCACCACACCTGGAGACTGGACCCCAGGTGAGCGTCACTGTTTATGCAACTGTCCCAGACAACAGAGACACGTCCTTATCTCTGTCTCACTCTCTGTACTCAGACTATCAGTTCAAAGGTCTAAAAGTGATGTAGATGATCTTAAGGAGTCAGAAAGTCCCGTGCTGCAATAGCGTTTAACTGTGGTCAAAGTTTAAACTCTCACTATGCACAAAAAGATCCCAGCTGTTCAGAAAATGACAGACACTCATCAACTTTGCTCCATGCAAACACTGTATAGATGACACTGAGAACACTGAGTGGAAAAAAACCCACGAGATGAGTGTGAGAAAACAGATTGTGGGAAAGAGAATAAAAGGAGAGACCTGGAAGGGTGAGACAGATAGAGACACACAAGCTGTCAAGCTACTCTCTTAACACTGTTAATTCCTAATTAAATGAATGCCAACATCAACAACTGAGCTTTAAAGATAAGCAGCTGCCAGGACTGCCTTTGTTTTCTCTCTCGTGGTACTGATGGTAATTTTTCCAAGTGACATTTATGTGGTCACGTTGACCTAAAGTCATAATTAGCTGTCTAACTATGTATAGAATATGTCTTTCATTACAATCATCCAAAAAATTTTTTAGAGAATTTAAAGTTTTCCCTGTCAAATAGCAACAAACTCTAAAGTGAGCGATGATTAGCGGTTGTGTACCTGTAAAACTGTCCAACATGGTGTCCTATTGATTTGTAATTAATTAAGGCTCTTCATCCATTCATGCCTAACTCCCTGCACATGCAAATTCCGAAAAAAACATTTAAAAAATCTTTAAAAAATCACACCACAAAAATTCACAGACGGCTCAGTGCTGCTTCTAGCAACCTAGTACACATACCATCAACTGTTCAGCCACTGTAGTTTACTCTGTGAGGTTTAATAGGTTTTATAAAAATTAGTTTTTATCTAAAATAGGCTCAGTAGGTAAACCAGAGTGAGCACTTGATCTCCCACTAAATTCATGAACTAAATCAACTTAATCTCAGAAGAGGAAGGTAGAGACGAAGATGATGAGTCAGGATTCTGGTAATTTTCTACGTCAACATAGGAATTCTGCATGCTAGGATGCAGTTAAACAGAAGGAGCTTTTTTTGAGTCATGTTCAACCTGTTGTGGTTGTCTTTTACATTTTATTGTTTTTAAGTTAAATAGTGAAGCCCATATGTCCTTCCAGTAAAAAGTATCAACAGCTTTAGCAAAAAAAAACCCCAACATAAAATGACCTAGTTTCTGAGTTGTTGTTGCTACTTACATTATTCTCAGATGTCCCTAATAGATGTAACTTTTAAAGGTAATGTAAATCCCAACCATGACCTTTGAACATTAAAACTCAAAGCAGAGCTCAGCATTTCTGTATCCAAGCTTTCCCAAGCAACTGGGATTAAGTAAAGAAAAGGCAATAAAAAATATTAGATTTCTTTGGGTTTGAATCAATAAACTTTGGTCCACTTTTCTTCATGTATTGCAAAAGACTAAAAACATGATTATTTGGAAAGTGGCATCAAATTCTGTACTTTGTTACATATGTGACATTGTGAAATAAGAGCAAAGCTAGTGACCTTTAAGTACTCTTAAACAACACATGAATTTAAGCAATGCAACAGGACTAAAAGTCATTAGTTGCATTGCTTAAATTCAAAATCAGCCTTTTTATCATCTCACATACACATATTTTTTCACTGTGGATGTAACAAACTGAGACAAAAATGTGACAGAAACGTATTGTATTACTGTAAATCAGCCAAAACCAGAGCATGACATGGTATGTGCCTTAGCCTGTTGTACTGCTTGCAGCAGGAGCTGCAGTTGAAAGAGTGTGCATAACAACACCTTCAAGCTGCAGTCCAACATCGCCCCCTGCTGGTCACTTCTGATACTCCAGAGGATCTTGGCATTTTTATGGGAAAACATGACAGTTGATTTTTACATTAAGATCAAGATTATTTTTAATTGAAGCAACTTAATGTGAATATCCTCCCTCTTCCTTACATTGTTAATTTAATATGAATTTGATGTGAATTTACACATTGTTGAGCTTAGAGTACAAAATGTTAGTTCTTATCTGCAGGAAACCGGTCAGCAGTGAGCAGTGTTAACAGTGGCAAAGCCCGCTGTGTGAGGAAAATCAGAGAGTTCAAGTTGCAGCAAAAAAGGGAAAAAAATATCAATAGTTTTTAATTTTTTTGTTTGTCTTGACCTCTGAATAGGTCACGTTGGTGCCCCGCTGCCATGTAACCTCATCAGACTGGTGGATGTTCCTGAGAAGAACTACTTTGCCTCTAAAGGAGAGGGAGAGGTGGGTAACTTGATTGCAAAAGAAGAAACATATGCTCTGCAAACAAAGGTGTTTGTTTATTTATTACAGTATCCAGACATGTCAGATGGTTCATTTTAAGCTCATTTAACAGTTTACAATGCAGTTTTGTCTGGAATATGTCTAGACAGAGCTCTAAAACACTTTTAAAATGCCAGAGATAAGATAGGCCAAGATAAAAAAACAAGGTCTAGACATGAGGTCTATAAAACAATAGCAACATTCAAAAAAACAAATTAAGAGAAAAGGTTCTTTAAAAAGTCCTCAAGAAATAAAAGTGTGCTATGTTTGTACAGGAAAACAGTTCATAGGTTTGATGTCAGACTTCAGCCCTTTTCAACTTTTCTATCTGCCATCCAGGTTTGTGTGAAGGGACCAAATGTATTTAAGGGCTACCTCAAAGACCCAGAGAGGACGGCTGAGACGTTGGATGCAGACGGCTGGCTTCACACCGGTGACATCGGCAAATGGTTGCCTGTATGTAGTTACAGCTCAAGTCAAACTCCAGTA
Organism: Acanthurus lineatus; assembly: GCA_029814665.1. NCBI lineage: Eukaryota > Metazoa > Chordata > Actinopteri > Acanthuriformes > Acanthuridae > Acanthurus > Acanthurus lineatus. The sequence continues at coordinate 17,241,622 of JAPZDV010000006.1, forward strand.
TTTGGTCAGATATAAAAGTATTGTCTTTGCTTTAAGAGATGCATTGTTTTTAACTCAAGTTCTCTCTTGTAGAATGGCACGCTGAAGATCATTGACAGGAAGAAGCACATCTTCAAGCTGGCTCAGGGAGAGTACATCTCCCCCGAGAAGATCGAGAACATCTACATCAGGAGTCAACCTGTGGCACAGCTCTATGTCCATGGAGATAGCCTGCAGGTAAGAGTACTAACATACAAACTCAGGACTTAGCATCTAAATGAATGGTATTACTCAGAGTATTTTTGTAGCTCCTGTTCTCTATTTCAAGCCAGTATAAAAAAAATACATGATCACCTACCCGGTCCTCTTTTTTAAGCAGAATTAGTTCACAATCTCTTGACTTCTTTCCGTTCTGTTTGTGTTTTTCTCTTTCCAGTCCTGTTTGGTGGGGATTGTGGTTCCTGACCCTGAGGTCATGCCTGAATGGGCCAAGAAAAAGGGCATTTTAGGCACCTACAAGGACCTGTGTAAAAACACGGTAAGAGGCACAAAGCTGAACACTGTGAAATCACTGTTAATAATCGATGCTGATAAAACTGACAAACTTAGCTATATTTCTTCTTTGGACAACAGGAATTAAAGAAAGCAATCCTTGAAGATTTGGTACGTCTGGGCAAGGCCAGTGGTCTCCACTCTTTTGAGCAGGTAGGTGTTTGGATTTGAGGCAAAACAGCCAATATTTGGTGGGTGTTTTACTGAAGCTGTGTTTTTGTTATTATCTTTGGATATCATGGAAATAACCTCGGTCTTACAGCTATAAAATGACCACATTTGAGCCAGCAGTAGCTCATGTTATAATCGGCAGTATATTTATATAATATTGCCTAAAATTACACTAAGGCGCGTCTATTCTTAAACTTATGTAAGCAAGGAAACTCAGAATAATCTGGGGGAGGATCACAAAGATCTTGGTCTCATTCAGAATCCTTATTATTGTTTTCCATTTTACTTCTACTAGGTTAAGAACATCTACATCCACAATGAGATGTTTTCCATCGAAAATGGCCTCCTGACGCCCACGCTAAAGGCCAAGAGGCCGGAGCTGAAGGAGTTCTTCAAGGGGAAGATTGACCAGCTCTACAGCAGCATCTCCATGTGAAGGCCGGCAGACCCCATCTTCCTTCAAGCATCTTGACACTAAGATCGGCTTTGACCACTGAGCTGCAGTGGGACAAAGATGTGACATCTTAGACTTAACATGCTTTGGGAAAGCAAGTCAAACCAGGCTCAAACAAATGACAGAAATAAATTGAATTACAATACACATCATTATGTGTATTTCCTTTTTATGTATGCACCCATTGTGTCATCATTACAGAAACTTGTTTTTAAAAGAAGATAATGTCACTTTTTGTCTGATTTTAAACAAATTAAAATTAAAAACAAATCAGACGACCTATTGAGGATGAACCCCTCAACCCCCCAATGCCAGCTTGGATTGGCTCCATAAAGGACAGATAGATGGATGGATAATTTAAAAAAAAGTGGTGCATTTCACTGTTGCCCAGCAGAGGGCAATGTGGACTACCCAATACAAAGTACCATCATCAGTTATTATGAGGCTATGCAAAGTACCTTTTTTAATGTTTTTGAAGGGAAACATATTGACTATACCAATATCAAAACACTCAGCTGTCCAATCACAGCACGAAAGGTGGGGGTAGGGGTGGAGCTTAGCATCCCCAGGGGCTGATGGCAGCCATGGTTAGCTAGCCAACCAAAGTCATGCAACTGTTAAGAACATTTAGTTTATTTGTGCTGCAAAAGGCTGCATAAACATTGAGAGGGATCTTTTTTGGCTTCTTTGCAATATTTGACAGTTACTGTAGTTAGCTTGTGTTAGTCAAACCCTGTAGTGGTTTAATGAAAGATAAGCTTTTACTAAAAAAAATGTGCAAAAGATAAATAGTTAGAATTACCAAATGGACTAAATGAATTTCTTTTTAATGCTGAATCTAAATCTAAAGACAGTCAGCCGTCACTGTTTCTTTTCTGATGAAAAATCAGTATTAAATTTCAGAAAATTACTGTAAAAGTGACGTACTGTGTTAGTTGTTCTCTGCTGGACAACGACAATGCAATTAGCCTCTTCTCTCTTTGTTTTTTTTTTGTAATTTTTGATTGTAATGCTGCATTGCAAAATTCATGTGACAATGGAAAGCAATAAATTTGGTTATTTAAGACGACAAAACTAAACAATTATCATTAAGTAATGACATAGAATGCATACAGAAAAGAGAAATATATATAACAATGTATTTTGTAATTCACAGTAACTCTTTGTTTGATTTGTTTTAATTTAGCCATTTTAAACATTCCATACATTGCTATCTGCTATCCACCCAGCCATCAAACGCTCTGTCCCAAGCACCAGAAACTCATCAGCACTTTTACGTTGAGCAATCCATTTTTACTTCCTTTCAATCCGCTTCTCTTGTGTCCTCAAACCTGTCCCTGAAAACCTGCCAGCCAAACACGACGTAAAATCCACAGTTGTACGACAGCAAGTGTGATGTCTTTGTGTATAGCGTAGCTCAAGGAAACTTTTAGATCTGTGATAATGTCGACACCTTGTGGGACAGAATGAACTTCATCCTCAGTGGAAAGCAGTAGATTTTCAGTTAATTGAACAAGCTGCTGACAGTGGTGCCATTTATCGGGGCCTAATAAATCACCCCTGGTCTGACACCACAAGGATTAAACTTGCAGAAATTGTGCAATTAGACCAAAGGTCTAAAGAGCAGAGGTTGCAATTATGATAACTAGGAAGGGGCAGTAGCAGCTCCTGCCTTGAATGTTTTAGCCAGATCCAAATCACAGTTTCTGTCATGTATTTACTCACTCATTAAATCATCTCCACACGGCTGTGACTGGCATTTTAGCATGCATGTTCCTGGTTTAAACGAAGGACTGCCCCACTGTAACAGTCATCAAGGGTCTAACTCTGCAGTTATTTCAACCGCATCTTCCTTTACATCCATTTTTGCACAAAGAGTATGTCAGGAAAGCAAAAAAAAAATTAAAAATTAAAAAAAAGAAAAACCAGGGCTCAGGGCAATGCATGCAGTTTGCCCTGCAAATGCTGGGACCATTAACATGTGACTTGACAAAGGCAAGAATTTCTTTGCGGCCATTAATAACAGGTTGTATGCAGCTGCACACAGCCACTGCTGCTTGTGCAAGGCTTTGTAATGTAAGCAAAGCAGATGAATTCAACCCACTGATGGAAAAAAGAACAATCATCTACTTTTAAATAAAAGAATTTTTTTTTTTGGAGGGTTTTCACATAGAAGTAATGTATAGGCTTTTTAAGTTGATTACCGTCCCAAAGCATAAACAACGTGGATGTACATAAACGAGGACAGCTAGATGTAAGCATATTTATTAAATCAATGGTTTGAATGGATTTTTTTCTCTCTTTTTGCGTGTAGTGAGATGAATTGTACCTATTTATTTATCTATTCTGCTGTAAAATGGAATCAGCACCATATCCTTGTAATGATTGAGTGCAGCAATAGGGACGAGGGAGGGTTGGGAATAGGACATGGGCAATGAAATAAAAGATATTCTGGAATGATTTTAAACTGGTGTCTTGCTTCATTTCTCATGGTGTTTTCAATGGGTCAAGTGGCAAAAAGGCTGGGAATGGCCTGTTTATTCCTCTATAATGTTTAATATTTTGTAAACATGCCATATGGCTTTATGTAAAATCTTAATCTTGAAAGTATTTTGAACCACTTCTGTCACACAGATTTGGCAAAAGGCAGACAATAACATTTCTCTCAGAAAAAAATGACCAAAGTGATATTAAAGTAAGTGAAAAGTACCATTTAATAAACAAGAAAGGAACTTTAAAATTGTACCTAAATAGTCTATACTACTTGAGTTAATGAATTTAGTTACCTTCCAACACTGAGGATCAGACAGCTAATAAAGCTGTATTTATACAGTGTGACATTATTGTTGTATTTAAAACAATGATGTGTGTTTAATGGCCCTTAAACGGACGTGCACTTTATTAATTTAATTTTAGTAAATTAGTAACCACTCACTGTGACCACTAGATGGCAGTGAGTGCTCTTTATAATCTGCCTACAGTACTTAGTACATTTATGATACCTTTCAATCTCCACAAGCACCAAGGCATAGGTGATACGGGCCTGTTATTTTAATAAGCTAAAAAATAAAATGTATCGACAGGAAGGTGTATTTCCCATGGAATGAATTTAAATCGTCATCGGCAGCTGATTGGTGAAATACTCTGCAGGTGTGCTCGGTTGCTAAGCACCGGAAAAGACCGAGACGAAAAGTTAAAATACTTTTAGCATCCATACTGTTTTTTAAAGGTCAGTTTCACCGTTTTTATTGAATGAAAACTGAAGACATAGAGAGTTAGAGTGTTAGGAGCGATTTTTCTGACGTTAGGATGGTGTTTGTTTTGTGTTATTAACAGAATATCGACGATAATTTGGACGTCTGATTTATTCAGAAATGGGTCGATTCAAGTGTCGAGTCAGATGCGACCGAGGATTACTCAACAAACGAGATACACCCGTGAAAACAACACTGAACATAGGAGGCAGTAAGAAAAAAAACATCCAAACACACACATACATAATATTAAGAATATATTAAAAGTGAGATATTTACCTTTAGAAATATCAGTCCCTGATATGCACCGTTACTTTAACTGTGATCAGTTCAGTTTGCAGCTTCTGTGCTCATTTGACATTTAGCTAATATACAATAATTTCTTTGTAAAATACCTTACTTCACTAAAGCGTTGCTCTATTTGTTAGCATCTACTTATGTTTCTCATTTTAGTTTTTAGTAACTTAAAATCTTTTTACGTAGCCTATATCTTACATTTTACCCCTTACTCTTTTTTTTTACATCTTTAAAACTTTTCAGAGTGCAGGAGATTTCTGCCTAAAAAACACTATGAAGCACTTCCAGAGGAACCTGAGGAGAGCGAGAGCGTCCACACAGTCAAAACAAGCAATCATGTGTTGGTGGGTTTTCTGATAGGTGAATAGACAGTTATATGTTGTTATAGCAAACTCAGATGTCTATTTTCTTATTTATATAATATTTTCTTATCATAATAAAAGTGGCATGCAGAAACTTTCCCTTACCTCTATGAGAATGCTTGATAAACTGTTAGAAACACTAAATTCTGCCATTTTGCTATATTTCTCACTTTTGGGATGCTACAATTTTAAAATTCAAGTTCTCTTCTGTGGTTTCTCAAGCTTTTTATTCTCTCCTCATTTCCCATGCTTATCTTTTACAGACAAGCACTAAGCCCATCCACAGCAAACTTTTGTTACACTTGAGCAACTCTGCTTTTACTGAAAACCCAAGAGGCAAAACTGTCTCGCCTGCTGCATCAGCTGGGAAAAAATATGGCCATAAAGTGCCACCAACAGGTCACTCAACCATTCAGGAGACTCCTGATGAAGAGGCTTTTAAATGTGCTGGAATGCAGATTAAAAAAGATGAGCAAATCTTGGCAATGACTCCAGAAAGCGTTACATCTTCTAGCATGGAGTTGGACACAACTTTCAACTCTGATGATGATGGTGATGATGATGATGATGATGATGAGGAGTAGGATGAGGAGGAGGAGGAGGAGGAGGAGGAGGAGGAGGAAGACTGTCACTCCTCTACAGCCTCCAGCA
>JAPZDV010000006.1:17252632-17350438 GCA_029814665.1 Acanthurus lineatus
GACACCTGCCAGGAGGAGGATATACTGTGTGTGTGTGTGTGTGTGTGTGTGTGTGTGTGTGTGTGTGTGTGTGTGTGAGTGTGTGTGTGTGTGTGTGTTGGCTGACTTCAATCCTAGAACAAACAGGCACACAGCAGTCGTTTCTGTTAACTCTGTGGTCAGCTGTTCACTTCATACCTCCGGCATGAGCTCCCCATTCATCAGGCATGAATTGCCTTGGAGATGGCTTAACTGTGCGAAGACATAGGCAAGGAGAGTGAGAGATAGATGGAGAGAACACTTTGGTAGTTGCAGGATATGAGTAGAATACATCATTCAAGTAATAACAGAGTCTCAGTGAGATGAAATTAGTGAAAACGAAGAGAACATCTGCTACACAGTGAAAAAGTAGAGAATGGATAGGATAGGTAGATCCAGCCAGAGGAAAAAGAGAGCTGGAATTACAAAATTCTACAAAGGCCCTGGTTGATGAAAGAGGGGAAAATAATGAAACCAGAGATGAGGGTTTGGGCTGTTGGGAATTGAGCAGGCAAACTTGGAGGATAGACAGAGAAAAGAAGGATAAGGTGTGACTGAAGACCACTGGCACCTGAAAGGACCTGGTAGATGATGTTCACAAAAAATGAAAAACAATTCCTGACTCTTATTAGAATCTCAATTCTTCTGAGAACTGATTTTCTTTTGTTTCACCGCTAATTCAGAATATTCTGATCTTTAGAAAAGAATGAATGTGTTAAAAACTGCAGCTGACCTACCTGTCTTGTATTTGTTTGCGCTCAAGACTGCTTATGTAAGAGAGCAAATATTATGAATTGAGCTGGCTTGGTATGGTGTCTCAAACTATTTAATGTGAGACTTTGAAGACACTTAGAAACCTCTGGCAGGTTTTCCCAGAATAATTAAGTCCCTAATGAAGATAACAGAAATGAATCCAAACACTTGAATCAGGGCTCCCTTAAGCTTTATTCGCTAAATCTGATTTTCTTTTAGCGAGCTGGTATTATGAGCTTATGTTCACTTGTCACTAGTAGATCAGAGATGGTATGTATAATGTCATAATATAAAGCACTAAAAAAGCACCCTTATCTGTAAATCAGACTTTATTGTATGAAGTGCTTTACAACCCCTAGTATATTACATCTGTGTTTTTTATTTTGTAGTTGAATTACTTTTAGTGTAACTTCATATTCACTGAGGGAACTTTGCTACAATGCACTGATGATTGCCTGTTTGGGTGTGCTTGTGTGTGTGCCCGTGTCTATTTCCACGAATCAGAAAAGGGATCTGCCCAAAAGATTGGGCTTTATATAGTGTACTATTAAACTATCTTGCAGCTGATGAATAAAGTTTTTTTCTAAGTTGGTGCCCTGCATAATGCATCATCCAAAGCTCTGTCACAGCACATCACTGTGTCCTCCAGAATTCCACAGAGGGCAGCAGGTTGGCTGACCCTGGGAGGAAAGCCTAAAAAGCCTCTCCTGTTTCCCTGGCTGCAGCACTTGACAAGCTGGACAGCATACTGTACATTACACTGAGAGCTCCTGGCTCATCCTGCAGAGAGTCAGAGTCCTGATTGTCAGCCAATGGCTTTGTCCTCCCCACCCACAGCCAGACTGCTTGCCCTGGCCATCCCCTGCCACTGCTGCCTGCAGAGGAAACTTCCTTTGTGACCTGGGCCATACAACTCAATATAGTTGTGCTTGTACTGTGATCCGAAAAAGAGGGAATGTGTGTAGCTGAAAGAGGATGGGATGGGCGTGTGTAGCCTTTTTGTTTTTACAATCCATTTTGTCAGAGCTCAAAACTCAAATTTGATGTTTTGTAAAGGATATAAAGTGATGGCAGAAAGCATAGTATTTTTTCTTGGTTTCTATAGTACTGAAATGACAAGGACATTTGTAAGAAAAAATGTGACTTTTTGTCATTCATTTTATAGATAAGGCCACTGTATGTCTTCAAGATAAACCATCATATTTTTTGAGGTACTCATTGCGGTTTCAAGTTGGTACAAAATGGACATTGTTGTTTCATAAAGTTACAGCTCCTCACACCTTGGGGTAAATTAAAAATAAAATGCAGACTGCACTATAACTCTCAGTGGAACATACTTCAGATTCTATCTTCATCTGGGAAGAAACATGTCATTGCATAATTTCAGAATAAAAATATGCACCTCTTCTGTTATATTTATAGTGATACTCTTCTTGGTAGATTTACAGAAGAAGTAGTTATCTCAATTTCCTTTTGGGCATGGTGTCCTTCCTTCACCGCGTACTTTCATAACTCAGTGTGTCATGTGAGGCTTTCATCAATCTCAGGCTGTCATGTTTGTGGGACGATCACATGGCTGAATTCTCAGTCACTAGCATGAAGCTGCCAGCTGGATAAGTAGAGTGTGTGCTTGCCCAATATTCTGTATGTTTTCTACTCGTGCATATATTAAGGATGTTAGTGCAATGGTTTCATGCATATATTGTAGTTTTGCATTGCAAGGGTGCTTTCTTCTCTGTCTGTGTGTGCTTGTGTGAGAATTCTGCAGGCCTGCCAGGGTTCCGTAAAGACAGCGGCTGTCATCAAGTTCCTATCAGGGCTATTTTAAGTGGCCACACTCAGGCTTCTCAGAACTGCAGGGTCATGGTAAAGATATAGTTTTACTTAAAAGCTGCACACACATACATAGTAGCATTCTGGTGAGTGCTACTATGTCGGCTTAACATCTAGTTAGGCCTGTATTCCCTCTCTTGGCAAGGAAATCAGTTTCAGCTTTTACCACGTAACACATGCTATTCGGCTCACCTCTGGTTGTTGGTTGGCTGTTGTTGATTTGCTTTTGTTAATTGTTTGGTTGTCGGGACTTTTTAGATTATAGTGAACTGAAAGATGACCACACCAATACCTGAGAAGTTGTTAAAATGGAGAACTTGCCAAACAAATTTAATGTAGCTTCCACAATTCCCAGAATCACAATAATCACTGAGTGTTTTTTTTTTATGATTAGTTTCTAGTTTCACAGCTGATGCTGTTACTTGATACAGGGGTAGCAGGACCTCAAAAGATGTGCAAAGTTGCAGTGTTAACATACTACAGACTGCAGATTGTGTTACTATACAAGTGATGTCTAAAGGTGGGTATGAGGTATACCATGAATTCAGTTCAGAGTATGCAGAAGTCCTTATTTTTGTCCTACTTTTTGTCCAAACATTTACGTAATGGCCTGCGTATTCCCGTGTATTGAAATGACCTCCTCTAAAAATGCGTCACTGGATCATGGTAAGGAGCTGTGGTTGACAATCTTCACCGAAAGGAATATATATGGCATATTTGTTTACTCTATTCTTTAATCTTGAAGGAAAATTTAAGAGTTAAGTGGCTATATGCCATCTTGTTTAGTAAAGTACAAAACCCTCATTAGTACAGGGCAGCCAAAGTGACATGGCACAGATAATAAACACCTCGATTAGTTTGTCTGCTGGGATCCTGAAAGTCAAACCAAAAAGTCAGATCACCTAATTAGCCTACTTTCAGCCTCTAGATGAGCAAAGGAGAGAAAGAGAGAAATGACATGAAGGAAGGTGGGGGAAGGGATTTGACAGAGAGACAGGATGTGCTGACTGACAGCATAATCACTTTTCTTTAAGGCTGGGCAATTAATCGTGTCTATCATGTCATACTGTCTGTCCATTTGATTACTAAATGAAGCAAAGAGGAAAGGGAAGTTTTATTTTTATGTGTCATACATTTTATAACTGACAAATCTGCTTTGTACTTTGGAAGCAAAATTGACCTTACACCTTAATTTCTACATTACTCTGATCACTCCTGACGAAAAGTTCTTGTGATTCTTCATGAGACACAATCATACACTCATTACTCTAGTAACTCCCTTTCTGTCATATGATGCTTACTCAGAAGTTGTGACACAGGAGTGAGCCATAGTGTACACGGAGATAACACGCACACGTACACACTCTCTCTTACACACATACACACACACAAAGTTTAAAGACAAACACATAGTATGTAGGTATAACTTTCTTCAGGACCTATAAAGGATACTAAGCAGGAAATAATGGCAAAAAAGTCTGCCCAAAGGATGAATACGTTTCGTAAAATTCTGAAAATCAATTTGCAGATTTTATTTTTATTTTTTTAAATCAATTTATTTACAAGGTGTATATATCTTTTGGTATTTTTTAAAATGTACATTCATGGCTCTCATCTCTTTTTTACCTAGCCTGTCTAGGTTTGTCTTTGTCTGTTATCTTAAACTGCAGTAACTTGGACTTCTTTTGACTCTGAAAATTTACAGCTTGATTCAAGCTGATATTAGCCTCTGACTAGATGAGTCTGCTCAGTCAACCACTTGAGGTCTGACTGTGAGTGCAGCAGCCTCAGGCATTGCAGCATCTACACACAGTCAGAATCATGTGATTGCTGGAATGCAGAAGTCCTTAATGCAACGTAACCTGCAGAGAAAACAACAGGTATGCGGGTAGTCAGGTGCTCTCAGGCCATGTGGGCCAGCTCCTTGAGGGATTTGCTGTCAAAATTAGTCACAGCAAAACAATGGTTAGCTAAAGGAAGAGTTGTGCTTTTGTCAGAGTGACAGGAGGTATATGCTTTGTGTTTCACTCTGTAGAAATTGGAACTTGGCCTCTACACTAGTAAAAGAGTTTTACTTCTTTTGTTGTTAATCTTTTAGCACCTGTAGCATTGTGCATGTACCCCAATCTCTACATAAAAGGTTTAAAATTGTACATAGACTTTGGGAAGTATTAATTAAGAATGAATTCATCTATGCATTTTTGAGAAGATAGCCCCTGAAGCTTCCCAGTGGGGTTGGCAATGTCTAAAAGACTAGATGTGTAATTACTGTTGTCTAACTTTAGGGATAGTGCTAGTAATGCACTTCCACCATAAGGGAGAAGCATTATTGCAAAAAATGAGCATCAGTTTGCAATTAACAGTGCTGAAACTCACACAGCTATATTAATTGAATGTGTTAAACTTTTAATACATCTGGCAAGTCATCAAGGTGCAGGGACTGATGTGCGACCAGTTGCAAAATACACATTTGCTTGCAGACATTTTAAGAGTGTTGTGATATCTGTTTGGCAATATTGCTGTGCAGCCGTCTCCCAGGACATGCCACCTTAACGGTTATCACCAGATCAGACAGCCCTGATGGAAACTCAGCCTCGCTTCATTTAAATTGTTCTTGTTGTGTTTTTTGGATATTACATATCCAAGTTTTGTGAGACAGATATTACAATCTGTTCTTTGTCATGTTTTACCTTTATGCTTTCCATCTGTTCAGCAGTTATTCAACATAGAAATGCAACTAATTACTATTTTTTGTTGTCACTTCTGCAGATTATTTTCATGATGAATCATTTGATCTATAAATTGTCCAAAAACTGTAAGAAAATGCTCATTACAATTTTCTAGAGCCCAAAATTACATCTTAAATTGCTTTTTTATCCAAACAATTTTTTTCCCCTAAAAGAAGACTTCAACAGTGAATAAATTCTCAGAATAATCAGCAAATAAATCTATTTTTTATTGACTAATTGATTTATCATCTAATTGTTGCAGTTATAGTTAAGTAATTGAATATAAAGTGTACGATCCAGCACAGTCAAACCACCGGCAGTAGCTGACAACACAGAGGCCAGTTGTGAAATGCTAATTACCCTAAACTGGTGCAAAATTTTACAAGTAAAATGTCAGAGTGCAGATAAGCCAGGTCAGTCTAAATGCTGAATAATTGGTTTTCTTATTGTGATAATGTAGGCATTTCGTTATTGGTGTACAGTCAAAATCTATTTTGCAACAACATCAAGCGTTAGCTGTTGTCTGCAGCAGAAATGGTGCAAAAATGTCTTTAAATATAATGTGTTGTGGCTTGAGGACAAACTGCTGGACCTCTTTCACACACACAGCCGGAAGAACGTCACACAGCCTGGACTGAGGTGATTTTTATGTAACTGTCTCTCTGCCTCTGACAAACACTAACACACATACATGCACAGATGTTTCAGTGGCAGTGGAGAGAGAGCAAGGGTTCTTTGAGGTCAGTAAGTAGGCTGATGTCAGACTCGCTGCAGTCAAGGAACCTTCATTGCTTTGTTGTGATCTTTATCCGTATACACTCTGGGCAAGAGCAGCTATTGGTGCCTTTGCATCACAGTTGCAGACTTTGTAGCACTGTAAGGTTAAATTGTTTTTCTAATTTCTCCAGGAATCAGAGGTAATATGTTCCTCTAATTAGTATGCAGTTGGACTTCTCGTTGCATCCCAAGGGATGCATAGCTGCTTAAGTTGTACTCTTCTTCTGTCGCACTACTGTTGTACAAGATCATTCAAGCTTTCTGGGGAACAGAAAAAACTACAGGCCAGAAATAAAAAAATATCACTGCACTTTGGCCACTGAATATTAGATGTTGGAATTTAATTGAGATCTTATATTGTTCTTAAAGCTTTAGTTACAGTAATTTCTTTTCTATTTTATTTAATAAAATTTTTACATGGTAGAACTCTAATCTACTTTTTAAATGATGCCGCATCACTCAACTACAGATAGAGTTCAGGAGCGTGCGGCAGATCTGTGATGGCATAAGTTTCAGTTCTCCCTGCAGATCACTTTCTTACTTTCCCGCAGACTTCAATAAGCTGCCACAAAACTAACCACTTTGCATTTATTTTTAAAGGAAGAATTGAGAAATCCTTATTTTTGGATACTCCTTACGAGAACAGATAGCTAGTTTTAGTGTGTTTTGAATTTATTTAAGATGTAAAGGAGAGCGAGAGAGAGAGAGGACACAATGGAGAGCGGAACAAACAGAGTGGGATTAAGAAACAACACACAGATGCCCACTGTCACTCTCTTATCACAGTGCTCTCTGGCAGCCAGCAGTCCGGGCTCACTGCTGTTGCTGCCTCTGCACTGTCCGGCACACACAGTGCTCCTGCGATCACCTGACAGTCTCATGTTGTTGTGTGAATTTAGTTCAACGCTATTCTTAGATCCTGCTTTGGCTGAGAGAGTGGAGAAGAGGAGAAGCGAGAAAAGAGAGGAATAGAGGGAGAGGGCCAGGGAAAGACTGGCAGACTCGCAATGATGCCCAGGTAGGAGTCGGTAATATTTAACCATGCTTACATGCATCCAAGTGCGCTTAGAACTGTCTGTCAAAGGAGGTTTGGGAACGATTTTTGTGTATTTTTTGTTTTGTCCTCTGCCTTTAGTGTTGGCAACCTGTGGCTGTTTTCAGCTGGACAGAATTTGCAGTCAGAAGCGGGCTGTAGTCTCTAAGTGCCAGGCGTTGGAGTGTTGACAAAGATTGATTCTAGCATTTGAGGTTAATGTTATATAATGAAAAATGGACTTGTTGTTAAGCATGCTTTTCTTTTTAAGTTTTGGATGGAAAATAACTGTGTGACATATGAGTGTTTGGGTGGAGTTATAGTTCAAAGAGTTTCTGTTTTACATATCTATGATCTTGGATTGGACAGCTGTTGTTAAGGAAGTCAGTAAATTATTTTGAAAAACAGTTAAGGCCCTTCTGTTGTCTTTCTAGAATTTTTAAATCAAATTTTTGCCAGGGCTTTTCCTGTAAGACCAACCGGTTGTATGAGGAAATGAATATACTGTATGTTCATGAGTATTTTTGAGTCATTTTTGGTTCAGACAATAGAGGTCAAAGCAGTACAAGTATGTAACAGTCATGAAGTCATGTGCTGCTTTTATGAATGACTCTCTCTTCTGTCAAAGCTGTGACTGTCACAAGCTCACCGATGGGATACTTCCTCCTTTGCTTTTGCCTCGCCTTTCTTTCAAAAGTCTTTCCAATTGTCTATTGCAGATACTTTTGTATTTTTGTTTTCCATTTGACAGTTTCTCTCGTTATCCAAGCTTGTTTCTGCTTTTTTCTTCATCTGTGTTAAATGTTAGACGCCTTTTCGTTCTCAGCTCTTGTTCTTTGTCTCTGTGATTTCAGTCCTGCACTAGTTGTGAGCCTCATCTTTATCTTTGCTCTTTTTCTTTTCCTTATTTAAGTAAAGATTTTTCACTATTTGCTGTTGCTTATAAAAAGGTTTTGTCTGCTCTGCTGTCTCTCTAGCTTTCTGTCCTGTGTTTTTCTCCTTCTTCCTTGCATCTCTCACTCTGTGTTTTCTCTGTTATGTTTAAAACAAAGGGAGCAGTGAACTTGGTGTCCAATTATGCAGATCTCCTCTGGGCTGATCTGAAAACAACACATTTCTTATTTTTGCAACTGTTGCACCCATATTTGGCCAAAGAGGAAAATAACGTAGCTCCAGAACATTGTCATATTTTGGTAATTCAGAATTGCAAAAGAACAGTAAATATGATCTTAAAAGGGTTAAGTCAACCAACAATAGTTGCAAAAAGGATTATTACACCTTTTTTTTCCTTAAATGTAATGCCTCTGCATCAACCAAAGCTTACAATGACGCACAGAAGCCAAACATATTACACCTTTAGAGATGTTATCTTTAGAAATAAACCGCTCATTAAGGGCAGTAGTCTCTTTGCAGTTGGCATGTGGTTTGTAACCTTACACACAAGTCTATGAGCAGCAATATCCCAGTCCGATACAACACAATTTGAGCTCATTTTGTAAGCCAGGCAGGCATTATGTCACCCCTACTTGACACTCAGACTCAATAAAGGTTTGGTCTCCCCTCTGACAGGAGCCAGGAAAAGAAAACTTTGCTTTTTGTGAAGTGATCAAACTGTTACTTCCATTAACTGTTTGTTTGAAACAAAAAAGCAGGAGAAAACAATAGAACAGCCATTCAGCACCCTATGCAAACCATGAATGGATGATGTATGTGATCAGATCAATTGCCAACACATCTCTTTATTAGTCTATAAGGATAATAAGATAACAATCGGGCAGTCTGGTCACTGACATGTCATTGAATTATAGATTAACTGCCTGACTGTCACCATCAGTTTGTGAACCTGCACAATACCAAGCTTGGACAAATTTAACGTTGCATCCAAATTGTAAAATCACAACCATAGCAGGAGGCATCTGGAAGTTCCTCAAAATGGTGATTCTTTTATTCTCTGACAATAGTGTCAGAAAGCCTTTCAGACAACATGTGGCTAGAATACTAATAACCTTTTGAAGAAGGCAAATAATTTGCATGGTAGTGCTTCAGATCCTAAAACTCAGTGTCTACAAATGATGCATGTTTTTGTTAGCTTGAGAGAACTAGTTACATTCCTTAGAGGTCAGTAATTCTTAGACTAGGTCAAAGAGTACTTATTAGACCCTCACAAACATGAAGTTAATGTCACTAGTGACACAAATAATTTTAAAAATCATAATAGTCTTTATGACAATCATAATCATAATCATCATATTAAATAATATAATGTTTTGAATGTGTGTCTGAGAGAGACAGAGGTTTCTGTCAGCTGAATCCCTGACAGACACAATGGAAGTGTTGTTATCCTGCAGTTTCAGCACTGGCTTGACCTCAGGACAACCCTTACACCTCTCTTCCAATTCAGTTTTTTTGATGCCAAGAGCAACATATCAATAGTAGTTTGACATTTCCTGCATGTGTTTCTTGTTTATATGGAATAGAAGTGGTAGGCTGCTACTGTAAAACCACCTCAGAAAGTGTTGACACTGCCAACAAGGTTAGCTAATGATATAATGCAGCTGCATGCGAGCTGCTGAACGTGCAGGAGAATGCAGGCCATGAAAAGCAGCTCCTGTTCTTGCATGTCCACAAATGGCAATTTAAATTCAGATGGTGTTTTTGGTCCATATTGGTAGGTTGCGCTTCTTGTAAAGAAGTAAAAATTCAGCTGCAGGATTGAATGCTGGAAATGCTTCCATGCAGAACTAGTGAGGCAGTACAATATTGCCCCAGAAAAGTTACTCGTGTGTGCTTGCCCCTCACAGCCCCACCTTACAAATAAATTTAATTTAACAACTTATCACTGCAGCAGGTTGCAGCGCGTGACTCCCCCAACCCAGTTCCCTTGCAAGACTGAACCCTTTGGCCTCCAAGAATGCCGGTCATGCTTTGACACCAGTGTTTGGTAAATAGTTGCTCTCATGCATAGAAATATACACATTGACTTTCTATGTGTCACAAACACAAAGAATTATATACTAACACAAAAGCATTCCCTTAAAATTTAAATGCTGTTTTTTTTTTTTTTAATGAGGGCTTGTTTTACTGTTGAATGAACTTGACTGCTCTTTTTCCACCCCTCCCCACCAACCCATTTACTATAAACACTTGTGTTTAGGGAGGCTCCATGCTCCCCAATAAAAGGCTATAATTAGTTCCAGCTCTGTGTCCATCTGCCTGACCCATCTATCCATCAGATCAGACAGAAATCCTCAACTCTCTGTCTGTTGGTCCAGTCTCCTGTCATCTTTATTGCCCCAACTAAATCAACCAGGGGATGTAGTTTCCCGAGAAACAGAGGTGACTGACAGAGTCTCAAGGCTTGCTTGTATCTACAGTGAGATGTATATATAACAACATATATCCATCACAACATCCATTTTTATATTACCTGAGATGAACAGCATTAATAAGATGAGCCAAATGAAACCCCATGTTACCTAGCAACCGCCATGAAGCTGAGGCTGCCAGTAAGACAGCTCAACTGTTACTTAACTGTAGACAGCATTTCCTGCCAAAATAAATTTAGCAATACCAAAGTCTATCACAGTTTAAAATCCAATACTCCAAACCGCCAGTCGGACTGTAAATCTAATCCATTATTTTTCAGCACTTAGTATTTATTAGGCAGTCTTTATAGAAACTTGAACTGCCACTATCTTTTATTTATAAGATAAGTCTTATTTGGCTGTGATTATTTGAGAAGCCACTTTGAGAATCTGTAAATTCAGATAGTTTGCAAGTGATTTCATTCTAGTTTTATTTATATTTTACAAGTCCCAACTTTTCTAAAGCAGGGTGAAGCTGCAAACAGTATATGTTAAGCGGAGGTATATATTCCCTGGAGTGTCTCGGGGCAGCTGCTTGTTATCATGGTACTCTGTGAATCTGTCGTAGTGGGTGGTAGGCTGTCTTGGCATTATTTCTTTGCTCCCTGTTGATTGAAGTATGAAATGGATGAATGGTAGCTACGGCATGGAGCCTGCTGGCTCTGCCATGCCCACTGGGAGGGATGACGACTTGAATGTATTTTTCAAGCTGGGAAGTGCATCATTTCTTTCCTTACACCTTTTGCTCATTGCATAACCAGTTTTCTGGTCATTTAGATAATAGGCAGATATCTTACAAAAATTGGGTACTCAAAGCTCACTGAATATGGAGAACCTACCCTGAGAAAAGTTGGTATTTAAAGTGGACAAAATTGTATTATTGCTCCAGTCCTGTGCTTTACGAGACTGTAGCAGAACTTTTAGACCTCTTTTCTCAGAGGAAACACTCTGAGAAATGATGGGAAGATATTGAGGAGAATGTGAGATTTTATGTCACATTTTCAGTTCATCTTACTGATATTTGTCACTTTATCAATTTATTTAACTATGTGCATTATTTTTTTCACCTTACAGCTATCCTCCTTACCCACCATCTGCCTTTTTTCTACAATAGTCTGCTTCACCTCTCTCATCTGTCCGTTCTTCCTTCCATTTAGCTGGCCAATCCCCCAGCTGGAGCCCAGTCAGATCAGACTGATAGTCTACCAGGACTGCGAGAGGCGCGGCAGAAATGTCCTCTTCGACTCCAATGCCAAAAAGAGGGGCACGGAGGAAACCCCTATCACCGTGAGTCACATGTTGGTTTTGTGTGTGTGAGTGAGAGTGTGAGTGACTGTGTGTGTGTGTGTTGTAATTGCGAAACCCATTTTTAGTTTTGAGGCTGGTAAAGAAAAATTCCTCAATTTATTCTGAGGTTGCATTTATTTTCAGGTCTGAAAATCTTAAACTTGGCATTAGCAAAGACAAAAATAGATAGAATAACACAAGTGGTCTGGGAGGCCTGACATGCAACAGAAGTCATGTTATTGTTTCATGGCATTCAGAGGACACAAGCTGACTTATCCTGCTTATCCTGCAGGACGCCTCACTGCCCCACAGTGAACAGCGTCTGACCAAGGGATAAAGCGTGGAAAGCATGCAGTGTGTCGTGTTTGACAGTGTGCAAGTCCTTTCCATGGGTGTGTTTGTTGTTTATGAATTAGACTTTAATATACTCATTTTTTTAGTATTATAAAGAAGAAAAGAACCATTCAAAATTCTTTAAACTATTAAAAAATTTCTATATTGTAAATTCCAAACACTGCAATGTTTGGATTTTACAATATAGCAATTTTTAGCTGCCTAACAAGGACCTATCTGCTCAAGTCACTCATTGATGAATAACATATGTAGATGATTTGAGTGTTTGCTTGTTAGATAAGACTTAATACACTCACCATTTTTTCTTTTTTATTCAATTAAGGGAAGCATATTCAAAGAAAAAAATGCAGATTAAAGTTTAGAATTAAAATCAGGACTTGTAATTAGTTGAAAAAATCTTTTTGGTGTGTCACCCTGCTCTACTCAGCGTTGGTAATTGTCACCAACTCACCCATGTTAGCCAGTAAGACATGGTGATAACAAGTGTCTTGTTACAGCGTAGCAGTCTTTATCAGGGTGTGTGCAGCAGTAGTTTTAAAGTGTATCAATAATGCCTTTTGTCTGCCAGCTTTGGGCGTAAGGCCTCTCCCATGTTTCACCTGACAGCAGACATAGTCATGTTTTACATTTTTTATTTGGATTAACATGTCTGATTATTTTTCATAACTCCAATGTGTGTTTCTGTATGACCCTGACCGGTTTGTTCTGGTGCTCTTATCTCCAATAATAATAGCCTCAGCTGACAGCCCATGTGTAAGCAGCATTCTTTCATCCTCACATGACAGCCGTGTCACTCGCTGTCTGTCGTTCTATCTGTCTGTCTTTGCCTGTCTGTACTCTCGTCTCACCCTCTCTAAATTTTCCTCCCAATCTGGACAGTGCTCTTCTAAAACTGCTTTCTTTCTCTGTGTGTCTTTCTGTCTCTCTAATGTCCTAATTACTGTCCTTTGCCTCTTGAAGTTTATCTGGCTATCTTGGTCTTTTCTGCATAAGCTCTATTATTATTTGATTATGCCTAATTGTTTACAAATCATCTCCATCCTTCTTTATCTTTACCTGCCTGTCCTTCTGTCTTCTCTGCCTCTATCTACTTATTTCTAATCTTCTCTCACTGTTAAAATCTCTCGCTAACTCTATTTATGCTTTCATAACCCCTTTTCCTAAATCTTTCATTAGCTGTTTTTATCTCCCTATAATTCAGCCCCTTTTCTTATGTTTATTCCCCTTCCTTCCTGCCATTCTAAGCCTTTCTTCATAGTGTGTCACTGTTTCTTAAGCTTTTCACTCTGCACCTCCCGGTCCCTCCAGTCCTGTCCTGTCTGACCTGCCTGTTTTACCTTTTTGTTTGCTGCCTCTTTCTCTACTGACCAGGTTTTCTGTAACTTACTTTTGTTATCATGTCTGTCTAACCTTGCCATCACACAGAAAAACACATACACTGTTGCTATCTGATGACACTGACATTGAAAATTGGATTGTCTGTTTGCTGAACTCTCTCAGCTCATACATGTGGATTTACTGAAGCTGTACATTTGAGTTGGACTGGTGCCAGATAAGAAGAGCTATGCAGTATATGTGTGTGTTTGTATGTGGACACTGTGACATTTGTTTGGAGTGAACTCTAAAAGCACGTGATAATACATAGAAAAATGCAGCATCAGAAGCCAGTGTGGTGTATTTAAATGTTGCCTGTGCTGATGTCAATTTTTTTTGGTGCATTCTGCACCGTAAGGACTTAGCCAGCCACTATGTGACTCCCGTCACATGATGACTGTTTTTTTGTTTATGGTTTTTCCATCAACTCAGAAAAATTTATTTCAGTGAGATGAACAGCTGGAAGAAACAAAGCACAGAGGGTCAGAGAGAATGAGAAATAAGAGAAACAAGGGATGGACAGAGATGCATTAGATAAGGGAAAATGGGGGGGTTGGCGGATGGACAGTGGACACAAGAGAGATGAAGAATAAAACAAATCGGGTCCAAGAAAGAAACCCGATTTGTTGAGGGAAAAAAAGCTGCAGGAAATAGAGGGGGATGAAGCTGGAGTGGTGGACAGAAAGAGGGAGAGAGTGAAAGAGAGAGAGAGAGGGAGGGGGAGGGATTGAGTGATTGCAGTGCTGCTGGATCACGAGTTCCCGAAAGAGTCATATGACTGGCAGTCACATGCTGCTTGCCTCTGTGTACACACCTCACATTGCACTGCAGCGTACACACACACACACGTACTCAAACTCACACATACTGACTCAAACACAGGCTTGCTCAGAGTCTGCATGGCTTCATTAGCATGAGTATATGTGTCTGCATGTACTGGAAAATCATTCATGTTAATGAGAAAGAATTAAAATTATTTGAAGCAAATTACATGCATGTTTACAGTGATAACCAATGTACTTTCTTGCAGAAAGAAGCAAAAGCAAAAAAATCCTTTTTCTGTTTGTGTTTCTTCTCTCCTCAGTTCATTCTGTTTGTCTCTCTCTCATTTCCCTTCCTTTCTCTTCATCTTACAATGGCAGTGACAGAGGTTTCAAGTGAGCCATTACCAGAGCCAAGCTAAAACTCACACACACACACACACACACGCACACACATAAACACACACACACACCCTCCCTCCGTTCCTCCCCACCCTCCCAAATGCATTCCTCTTGAATAGTCTGCCAAGTTGAGAAGGCACATGACACTGGCTGATCAAGCTCACATTGCTTTTAGTTTGCTGTTTACATGCGAGCCTCTGGGTTAGGTTTCTATGGTTTCTGACCTGAACAATTTATAGTCATGGTTTTCCAATTAAAAGTTGCTTGATGTGGACTGATGGCTTTTTATTTTTGGGAATTATTAAAATGTTGGAACATTAGTAATTAGACAGAAAAGGGTGCTCTGTCAGTTTGTCTCATTATGTTTATGTTTGCCCCCCTGCAATAAAATCCTCTTGACTTTCTACTGACTATCCATACTGACTATCTACCTCCATTTTTTTCTACAAAACCACTCATAAATAAACATATAAATGTCTTCATCATTCCTGACAGGTCCATGTAAATAGGCACATTTTTTTGCTGCTTTAAATGTTGTACAGTCTTTTTATTTTGCTGTTTCTTACTTTTGAGAAGTAAGTACTGAGCATAAAGGAAATTTAAAAGTTTAGCCAATTAGTCAAAAGGAAAGTATTTTTGTAGGCTTTTCTCTATATTTTGCAAGAACAAGGAAAAAGTTTGACTTGGCTGATGGAATGATGGAAGTGGCTGCATTGCTTTTTACCAGTTGTTTAAGTAAGATGCTTTTTCATCTCTAAGTCAGAGTCTATGAGATTGAATCTGTTAAGGCACGGAAGGCATGAAGGCCTTTAAGGGAATTTAGTTTCTTGTAATTTTTCTGATGTAACCTCTGCGAAGTCAAGTAAGCTTGTGTTTATGGCATTTTTACCAAAATACTGTTGCTTAGAATATTTTTTGTTTTACCCCATAGAGCACCGAAGGTCAGGTGAAGATGTTTGGGAAATGCTGCCAGCTCCGTCCTACAGGAGGTAGCAGCAGCTCCCTGGACAGCTCCTCCTCCTGCACGTCTGAAACGAAGGAAACTAAGGAACAGGGCCTGCGCTTCCAGGTAACATGTTTAAGACTTGCAAGCAAAATGTATTAATTTTCGCCTCAGCAGTTATACGTATGCAAACCCCTACATTCACGGCTGCACAAGCAGTTAATCACATGAAACGCTCACATATGCACACATAAGTTTCTTGTGTTTCCAAAATTGCCAAAAAGTAGATAACAAATATTTAGTTCATTGCTCTTTACAGTTAACAACAATAAAAGATGCATGCTCCTTCTTCTCTCATCTTAAGGGGTCAAGGTGTTCGTCTGATGTGGTAATGCTGGGAGAAATGATGTTTGGCTCTGTTGCAATGAGCTACAAAGGTTCCACGCTAAAAATCCACCAAATCAGGTAAGAAAGAAAAGATTTGGGCTGAAAGAGACAAATGAGGTTAATTACAAAAGACACACAAAGATACACAAGCACATGAATTGAACACACATGTTGATGATCTTTGTCCCTATGCTATCATTGTATCAGATCGCCACCTCAGCTGATGCTGAGTAAGGTTTTCACCGCCAGGACGGGAGGCAGTGTGTACGGCAGCCTCAACACGTAAGCACACACACACACACATTTATCAACATGTACACACCCTTTCCATGCTCTGATTCCAATGGCACCTTTTTCCATAAGCCAACACATGCAGATCTCATTCCATCTTTATGTCTGTCTCCGTTCTTATCTGTAGTCCTTATGCTAAGGTCAGCTCAGGTTAAATGTTCTCTGTCCGTCTCTGTTTCTTAATGTCTTTCAGTCTTTATTCTAGTGCTTGGCTGTATTAAGGATTTTTTTTTAATCAAATGTACTTACAGTGTGTTTACAGTTTGATAGTGCTGTGGGTACATATTTAATAAACCAGACTTTAACTCCAGTATTTCTTCTCCTGCAGGTTACAGGACAGCCTGGAGTTCATTGGGCAGGACAGTAACACTCTAAGGCCTGATCAAAACACCGGGGCCAACAGTCTCTTAGGGAACATAGGTAACGTCAGAAACCCAGTGACAAACCAGATCTTCTTAACCCACAGACGAAAGCCCTCCTGTGTCCTTTCAGTTCACTTGGGAGTTAAAAGAGCACCTTTGATTCCAAAAAAGTTGACACGTTGTGTAAAACATTAACCAAATGTGAACCCTTGCTAATCTTTTCTAACACAAACACGATATAAAATGGTACAGAGGCCATATATTTATGTTTTACCTTATCAGCTTCCTTTATTTTTATAAATATATTATTCTGATTTTGATTTCAGCAACACATTTCAAACAAGTTGAAACAGGGGCAGCAGAAGACTATTAAAATTGGAAAAAAAAACACCTATTAAGAATAATCCAGAAATAAATAGGTTAAGAAGTAACAGGTCATAATATCATGACTGGGAATGAAAGGGGCGTCCTTAAAAGGCTTAGTCACTCACAAGCAAATATGGGTCAAGGGTCAGCACCTTGTGAAGCACATGATCAGATAAATAATACTGTCACATGGACTTAAGAACACTTTGTTAGCACCTTTTTTTGCAAATGATTGCATTTTTTTTTCCATTTTACACGATAGTGAAACTTTTTTGGAATCAAGATTGTAACAAATGGGTCAATTGTTTTAGTTTCAATCAGACACAGACAGCGCAGATGTTTTCTTCTTAATAGGACTTTTAGGGAAGATAACTACATATTAGTTTCTTATGTTTCCTTAGTAACGGTCAGTACTTATAACTCTTTTTGAGATTAACCGCCAAAATACTTGACTAATTTGAATGCTTGATTGTGTGAAAAATTGTTTTTGCAGTTTAAGATGAAGTGTAATTTTGCCTTTTGTTAAATTTACACAATTGATCTGCATTGGTAGAACTGCAAGGAAGCAGCTGATGTTGTTTCTCTCTTGCTGAGCCTTTAACATTCCCCTTTTGAATACAAACCAGGCTGGATAGACTGCCAACAGCTCTCCTTACTCCTCCCCTACATTAACCTCATGAACAGCTAAAAGACTTTCGAATTGGCCTTGCAAGCACAATTGTTCTCAGCTACTTATCAGAATCAACTGTTAACCTATAAAACACTCAGCATTTCTCTGCTTGACTCATCTGGCACTTCCCTGAAACTCATGATGACTCCTGATGTTACTTGTAGTGAAACTTCAAAGTGTTTCAGACGGAGCAACAAGTCTGGCTTAGACTAAGACAAGCTCCGAGTAGAGAGAGGAATATGAAGAACTGTTGGCAAATTCTGTTCTTTGTGGATTTTCTCTTCCATCCTCACAGAAAGTACAAAAATTACCTATTTGCTCCCATCAGAGATAAAAACCCTGTCATAATTTATGTATTTGATTAGCTGTGTTTTCTGTGAGTGATACCATCTTTCTTGTTTTGTCTGAATGACCGACCGACCACCCAGATAATGTTCATAATTTCATGCTAGACTAAAAATCTCCCATAACTCAGTTGTTTAAGACAGTCGAACAACAGGAGGCTGCCAGCTTTCCTCCTTACTCATTCACTAACTATGGTTCATGTTTTTTTGTCTCCTGTCTCTCTTCCTCCCTTTCTTCTTTTCCATGTTTTTGTTTGTGCTGCGCAGGATTTTCTCAGCTCTGCAGCCCTCGACGGGCCTTCTCTGAACAGGGCCCTCTGCGCCTCATCAAGAGCGCATCTTTCTTTTCAGGTTGGCTCTTAAAACTGGCCATGACTGATGAGGGCCAGTTGCATGGGTGTGTGCAGGCTGTAGCAGCAGTAGTTGTGGTTGTATAGGCCTGGACCTTAAGCGGCTGCATGCCTGTGTGGTGATTCTTGCACTAGAAGTGGTAGCAGTAGTCATAGCATGTAGTATCACGGCATATCTGCAAATAACTTGAGTCAGATGGAAGCTGCAGAAAAAATTCTTTGAAGTGGTCCAGACCAGATATTTTTACTATGTATTTCTTCAAAAATAAGATGTCCTCACTTAATTATGATGATTTTGGCAGGTTAAAACATTTGGTTGAAATTTATTGGCACAAAATTTAAGCAAAAATGCAGTACTTTTCCCTGCTTGAAGACATCCCCTCTTTCAAATGAGCTACATGAGTTCAAATAACAAATAACGGCTCACTTAAAAGTGACAGATAATATTAATAACACAGAATGTAGGTGAATTATTCACATAGGCATATTTATGGCTTTGAACGCCTTCTGTTCCTTTATTTTTGCTAATGATATATGACATTGATTGTCATGTAAAGCAACTTCATAAAATTTTTCAGCCATAAAATTTTCTCTAATAAATCATTGAATATATCTGCCAGCACTATCTGACCCAGGCCTGCATGTGTATCACACCCTCAGAAATGGTGTGCATGGAGTTCTCACTGGTGTTGGTGGCTGTAGTGGCATTTACTATTACTACTTTTACTTCTAGTAATAGTTCTTCACTCTTGTACTTTAACTAACTTGTCTTTGACAGTGACCGTGATACTTGGGCAATAAATTTAGGCTTTGAGTCTGAGCCAATATTCAGTGGGCTGTCGTACTAAATTCTTTTGTTTTCTTTCTTTTACCAGCATTTTAATGACGCTGTAAAATTGCATTAGCTTGCATGTGCACATTCAGTAACATCCTAACTCGCATCCATACTGCTACACAGTCTGCTGTGGGCCACTAAGGTGCTCCACGTTAGCAGCTGGTGGTAAAGTGCCTTGTTCAATGGCACCTTTGCAGTAGCTTTTAAAAAGAAAGAAAAGTTTATTTATGTTTCCCTTCATCTGCTGTCCAGTTATTATAGTCACAATCCCGTTTCTTAAAACAATGCAGTAAGGAAACCCCAGACATCCATCATCAGTGACATTGAAATAAGCCAAAATATGAAACACACTGCATTGCCCATGTATCCTCACTGTGAAGAAATGAACTGAAATCTCTTCTGATGAGCCTTTTGATCAGCTGGGTGTTTTCTAGCAGAAAGTTTAATACTAGACAGAACAATCAAGATGGCTGCACAGTCAGTCATTAAAGCAGGTGTTTAACTGACACCTCTGACTGAGTGCAACAATACAATAATGAACTGTAGTAAACTTAACTCAAATTACTATCATTCATTGTACCATGCTGATCAGAGGGCTCCTTTGTCAGAAGTTTTTACTGGTGTCTGACCCCTTCTTCTCTCTCATGGGGTGGTAAAAACTTTGTCTTTGCTGTAGTGACATAGTGATGAATTTATGGCACTCCTATTGCATGATGTGTGGCTCTTTGAGTGCAATGTTGGTATGGTCATAAAGCAGTGTGTCACAGGAGTGCACGGAAACAAACAAAAAGACCCAGGTCCTTGGGAAAAAAAGCTTATGTTGACTTGCTCATTAATCATCTAAGCTGCTTATTGAAGCCTTTCTGCTGTGAAAAGCACTGATATTTTTTCCATTTTATGCAAGTGTTGTAGAAAAGGACACATGAATGACCAAAAAAAGTCCCTGTGACGTAATTTTTAGAAAATCTGTTGTAGAAAGTTACATTAGAGGCTGTATAAGCTGTTGTAGATGGTGACAGAGAGTGAGTCAGTGAGTGACAGCTTAGTACAGCAGCAGCGCTCTTTGCTGTAATTGTTTTGCTTGTGTCACTTCCCGTTTTTTGGTGTTACCAAACAAAGAGTGCACTAAGAGCATGAGAATCAATCAGTAACAGCCAATTCACAAGAGAAACTAGTATTTGGTGCCTTAACTCTGGTGACCTCACATGTAGGAGTTGTGTGGTTTACAGTGTAGGTGTGCTACAATTTTGAATCAGCCTTCAGGTTTCCTTTTGCTTTATTAAAAATCAAATTTCAGTTCAGTTCAGGCTTACCTTCATGCACTTTGTGAGATGTTACATGTGTTGACAGTTGCAAGTAAAATTATTTTTTCCCCCTGGTTGCATGTCCTACAGTTGTATGTGATGAAATGAATGATTGGAGCTTTTGGGGGTCAGACTGAGATCTTCTTGCTAAAGCTTGGACATGGATGCTAAGGCATCTGAAAGCTTTAGCCTCCTAAAGTAGTACAAGACTCAGCCTGGGTGGTGATAAGAGCATCTTCAATATAGCTGGTGTTTCATTTTTCCCATCATATTAATTGTTTCTCACATGTTTTTTTATCCTGTCTGTCATCCTTCCTATTTCCCTCTTTCTGTTTTTTTGCTTTCCTTTTCTTTCATCTTCACTCACTCTTTTCTTTCCCTTAAATTATTTTCTGTCTCTTTTTTCTTTTTACCACCTGCCTTTGACCTTTGCCCCCTCTGCCCTCCCCCCAAACCCTATTCCTTTATCATTAACCTAACCCTTCACTTTCTTTTTCAATTTTTTTATCCTCCTCTCCTCTAGGCCACAGTCACCCCATGGACATGCCAGGCCGAGGGCTTTACGATGAGAGGGACAGTGGTATCGCCAGGTCAGGTAGGTTAATGAGACTAGGAGCAAAAGCCTGGATTGACCCACACTTGACAAAGCTTTTAGCCCTGCGTCTGAACTTTGAATTGGTTTCACATTTATTCTTGTCTGGACAGAGGGGTTCAGGAATAGAGAAGTCAGGAAATCCCTGGACTACTACGCTTCCTAAAGTGGTATCTTAACCACATTTTCTGCGTAAAAACTAACAGGTTCCCAGAGATACTATCTCATATTCCAGATTACCAAAACATGAGGGATGCTGCTAATAAAACACTTCCTTGGTCAAAATAGATGACCTGCTATAGCTATACTGTTCAAGGTGAAGAGAGAGAACAGTTACACAAGCACTGGTTACTTTAAGCCGAGGTGTTTGAGCTGCGACTTCACTAATGTGGTATGCAGACGCACATGCACACAGTTTTCCATTCATTGAGACGACCAGTAGGTTCACCCTCTTAATGCTGTTCGTGATGTGGATGGAAATAAAGAGTGACAGAGGTGAGAAAAGCAGCTTTGGAGAGACGACAATCCTCTGTCTCCTAGAAATTGTCCAAGCCTTTAAAGTTTGAAATATTTTGGCATAAAACCAATAAAAAAGTGACAGTGCAGGGTTGGAAGAGGTGTGGAGGTTTTTTACAGGGCCTCTAGGGTCCGGAAAACGTTGTGCAATGGAAACTGACCCCTGTTCCACCCACACACCCCCTCGCACTGTCCCCTGCCCCCCTCTACAAACACCACCATGTACCACTGGCATGACTGGCATGAGGGGAATTGTGCTTTCTGCTCAAACCCAGGTCACATGCAGAGGATTAAATATAGCGGCTCCCACTAGTAATTGAGCTGCTAATTCAAGCATCGTCCTCTCATCTCCACTCTCTCCACCTCCCCTCTGCGGTTGGGCTGGAGAGCTCTTTATCAAACTCTGACACACACAAATACATACACGTCCCTTTGTGACACTATCCTCTATCTTCTTTTACTATACCTCCTCTGCGATGTCTACAACCCTCAAGCACAGCTTTCTCTTTATATGTCACACACACTCCCAGCCACTCACTTCTTAATCTCTTATCTCTTCACACACACAGGTGATCACACACCATTTAAATGATTCATGTGACCATTGATCAAAGTCCTCGTGTCTGGGCTGTAAATAACCCTGTGATCAGGGCTTATATTCCCTGGGTGGGTTGTTATTATCATGCCAGTCTGGTGTAAAGCCAGGTTGTCAAACAACTGCAGCATGTGACTGTTAGTAGGCTGGTTGACATTAGATCTCATATGAAAGGGGTCCAGAATGTGTTAGAAAAAGGGGAAAGATTGTGTTTTAAATGTGTTTCTGTGTCTTTGTGTGTTGTATTTGTTCACCCTTTTTAAGTTATTTGTCTCACTAAGAACAATAATTGTCCACCACATTTCACTCTTTCTGTGAATCAGTGTGTATGTACAAGAAGTCATTCAGAATGAGTAACCCCACACACATGTTGTCTGACTCACCCTTGTGCTTTCTCTCTTCTGTCTCCCACCATTCCCTCCATCTCTCCCCTGTTCACTTCTGTTCTCCTTCTTCTCATTCACTCCGAAATCCTCTCCTCCTTTTCCTCATTTCTCACCTTTCTCCTCCACCCCTTCAGCGTCTCTGAGCAGCCTGTTGATCACACCTTTCCCTTCACCTGGCTCCTCCTTGAACAGCAGCTGTGCGTCCAGCTACCAGCGTCGATGGCTTCGCAGCCAAACCACCAGCCTGGAAAACGGAGTCTTCCCTCGATGGTGAGACATAATTCTACATGTATGCACCTTTTGTGCAAAGTGCATGTTCAAGCAAATTTAATGCCAGTGAATATGCTTATAGATAAAGAAACTTCCATGTCATTGAATGGCATGACAGAGTCAAGGCCTATACATGCATATGTAGAGTAATAAAAATAAGAGATGCTTTTGAGAGGGAGACAAGGGTTTAAAATCTTTGGTTTTCTGCACAACTTTTAAAATGCACTCTTAGCAGTCTCTCCCAAGCACCCACTTCCAATTTTTCATCCTTGATCTGGGCCTCTTTAAAAGTTTTTGTAAGCTCAATACTGCAAGGACTTCCTCAGAATCTTGCAGGCTGCTGGGAAAATGACACACACTGCTGCTATGCACCAATAACTGAACTCACATACAGGCACAAAAACCTACTCACAGTGCTGTGACTAGACAGGATGCTGTGTTGTCCTGTCACTGTAAATGCAGCTGTCGGCCTCTGAATGCTCTAATCTTTTAGGCACTGCAGTGCCAAAGCATCTTGTTTACCAGCTGCAACAGTAAAAAAAGGCTAGGATTAAAAGTCTCATGATATGTTTTCTTTGCTTAACAGATGTACCTAAATATAAGTTCTACTTAACTGTTGAAACAGATAAAATGTTTGTTGTATGTACAATTTTAGTTGTAATATCTAGGCAGAAGATAACACAATTAACTTGGTGGACTAGTTGTATGGGGCTGTATGTGTGATATAACTTAATGATGTTCATATTTAAAAATACTGAAGCTCTGAAACTGGCTCCCTATGTGAACCCTTGTGACCAGGTCAGTCGAGGAGAGCTTTAACATGTCTGACGAAAGTGGCGGACCAAGCCTCGGCGTGGCTCGGAAGAAGAAGATTGCTATCGGGGTCATCTTCATGCTGTCTCCTAACCCAGAGGAGAACAACCGTTTCCAGGATTTCTTTTTCTCTCACTTCCCTCTGTTTGAAAGCCACATGAACAAACTCAAAAGCGCCATTGAACAGGTATAGTAAAATCTGTAACTGTTATTATTCACCAGCTAACATGATTTATACACCAAGAGCTGAACTTTCTGATTTCCCTTTTTTAATGTTGACATTAAGGGTTTTTATTTACTTCAAAGATTATTTTGTATTGTGTTAGAGGCTTGTTTCCTCTAAATCTTTTCCTGTGTTTATGTTCACAATCACTTCCCTGATTGACATGGTGAAGATAAGCCTTTCAATGGAATCCATTTAGTAGTGACCTATGAATAGTTCCAAATGTAAACCTTACACCCTTTGCTGTGGTAATGAGTAGAGTTGCTGTCAGATTGACCGGTCAATAGTCATACCTTGTATGTCTGCATTCCTGTTTATTGGTGCCCGTTGTTGGCAACACTAAAGCTCTGGATAGTGTCCAGCTTTAGCCTCCATCTTCGCTTGTGCTCCCCTCTGTCTCTTTTCCCTCCCGAATTCCTAGCTCCACCTTTCCTGTAACTTTGTTTGTCAGCTTGAGTGCCAAATATTTGTGTTGTGTCACTCTCAAGGCCATGAAGATGAGTCGGCGGTCAGCTGATGCCAGCCAGAGGGCCTTGGCTTACAGCCGAATGGTGGATGGACTCAACGAATTCAGGTTTGATGACAACTCACATTCACAGACTGCGACACTGACGATAATCTTACATTAGTGTATTTTTCTTATTTCCCACATAGATAAACTTGCATACATTTCATTAACATCTTAAAACATAGCTGATTTTTGATGGAGTGTCACTTCCTACAATAGGGTAACATCAGATACTTCATAAATATTTTTTTAACCAAGACCATCCTGTGGTATACCAGGCGTATTTAGTAAATAGCATAAATAGGAAAAATATGTTTTCCATGGGATAAAAATAAGTAACACAATCACTCAGTTTTCTGAGAATATTCACTGTCTTGTTTCTGCATGTTTATAAGCAAATTCGCAAACACACCGCTCTAGCCAAAATCAGTGTTTTTCAGTTTTTTATGTGGCCGAACAGTTGTTTTCTCCCCTGCTGCCCAGCAAAGTCTGTACATCATGAAGACTTAGGAAAAAAAAAATAATTTAAAATCTTTTTCAAGGAAATGGATTCTACACTTTAAAGATGAACCTGGTATTCATGTCATAGATCTCTGCTTCATAAAATCTGAAAAAAGAGCTAACTTTGAATGAAGTTTTGTAAATTCTGTTCTGTCATCCATAAGCTGCCGTTCCTTACATCATGAATCATGCAAACTGCTGTTAATATTGAGGAAATAAAGTAAAAACAAGATGTAGGAATGGCAAGACTGAGTGAAAGAACTGCTGCACTGGGAAAAGAACGAAGGAAATCTAGGCTTCAAACAAAACTTATCACACGCCAAAGAGTAAACAGTGCCATATCTTTTCAGTGATCTTTTCTTTCAACTTTTGTTTTTTTACCTTTTTCAGTGTAGGAACTCTTAGCAATGCCATATAGAATTTCTTACAGTGCAAAAACTTTTCACATAAAAATGCCCATATTGAGGCCTCACAACTTCAACCTTACGGGAACAGCATAACATACATTTTATGCCAGGCCTTGTCTTGTTAAATTACAGTTGCGTACATAAGTAGTGAACTGTTAATGATCCCAAAAGTAGGTCACCAAGTCCTAATGCTTATCCTGTGTTACTTATGCTGTGGCACTAATATTTGGGGAGCTTTATTGACCTGAGAAGTATTTTGCACATGCCTTTCATTCCAAGTATAGGTTGCAAAGCAACTGAGTTACTCAGCATCAACTAGAAGTGCTGTTCCGTAGAAATATTGAGCAGACAGGAGACTGTTTTTTTGCCGCTAACATCTATCACAAACCAGCCTAAAAGGGTCTGATCTTAGTCTGAGTTTATAAGAAAATGTATTTTATTTCAATATTTATTGTTTACTAGGCATGAGAACGATCAAACAATTGATATTATGTCATAACTGCAGTGCATGCTGGGAGTTCTTCAGGGCTTTGGCTGTGTTTAAGCAAGCTTATGTGACCTTTAGAAGCTCTCAGTTGCTTCTCAATGCTGCACTACAACTACCCTTTATTTGTCTTTAATCATTACTTGTGAAATCTAGTACAAATGATGCATTTGTACTGATAAGGTTCCAAAATTGTATTCTTGTGCATGTGTGGACGGGTGAGACGTGCCTATCTATCCCTATGACGGTGCTATATTGGTACTCATAAAACACGCAAACGCTCTTATGTGCGTTGTGTGTGTACACATGCCTGTCACCACCACTACTTTCACTTGCAACACACAAGCTTGCAGGCAGTCCCCGTCTGAGGTCCCCTCATTGCTGCAGTCATATGCCTGTTGGCAGTCGGCCACAGCAACCCAAGCCTCCTGAGTGGCAACCCTATCTTACTCAGACACTGGCCACCAACACCAGAATAGTAAATAATATGTGCGCTCCAGCAGGAGGAGCTCTATTGCTCAGGACAAACAAAATATCTGTAAAATCTCACCTTCAGATATCAGCTAAATATAAGTGTAACCACCTTTGCCATTAAGGGGGTTTTGACTTCATGGAACATTACAGAAGGAAACTGTAAGAAATGCCTTTGCTTGTTGCTGCTTTGACGTACTTGGAGGGTGGGCATACACAAATGCACACGCATGCAGGCAAAGATAAGCTGCACACTTAGCAGAGGCATGTGTACATTCTAGTGACACCAGCCTTTACTGGGGTTACATTACAATCTGCAGTCAGAGTACAAGCAGAGATACTGACCCTTACCCCAAAACCACTTTTACAACTGGGATAGATGCCTAATTCCCTTTTAACCAAATGTATATTAAATGTGCCATTTATATCTTACAATAAAACTTAAGTTTTTAACTACACATTTTACTGAGATAGTGGATACTTAATTTGTTTTGATTGAAAGAGTCATTGTTGAACCTATTGATTCATAATGAATCCAAATTGCAGTTGATTAGCTACTGGAACCACATCATGCCATTGCCAACAATTGTGTACCTATGACATGCAGACCAGGCAGAAGTCAAAAGTTGCAGATGAGGTCTGATGGTCGGAATTGCTGCCCTCCATAGTTAGGTCATTTAAATCTGTCTCTTTAACCTGACACATCAGTTAAATTCACACCACAGCTGCGCTTCTCAAAGTTCACCTGAACAGCTGCAGCAGAGAGAATGAGACTGGATCTCCTGCTCCTCTAGAGCTGGCTCAGCCTCAGACTTCTTCCCCAACAGAGACTTCACTAGGTGAATGTACACCAGACACAGCAGGGTCAGGAGTGGCTGAAAAAGGTCATGGATAAGTCAACCCATTTATAACGCTGGATTAAATAAAGCATTATTTAATCATATGATGCAGCGAGATGAAGTATACTGAAACATGTTGAACAGAGAGTTGTGTTCAAAGTTTCATTCAAATGAAGAAAAGAGAACAACTTGCAACAACTGTATCACAGTGCAGTTTGATTTTTATGTTTTGTTCTTTTTTTGCACTCAATTTGTTACTAACTATAAACCACCAAATTAAAGACTACTTATGGTCTTCCTGTTTTTCTGCAAAAAAATGTGTCAGCCTAACATAGCTTGATTACCAGAATGCTGAAGTTTTATTGGAGGTTACTTTCATTTTGAGACACCTGTGCTTTTCTCAGCATACAGCTTTATCTGCAACTCCTTTGTCACTTGTTTCTTTATAGGTCAAAGAGGTTGTGAGTTTGCTGCCAGATTAACCACTATTTCCAGTTAGAGGAAATCTAGCTTGTAAAACAGCCTTTAGTTTTTATTCTTTATCAGTAGGACCTGCCCAAGTCTTGTGACAGATCACCTGAGGTGATAGCAGATGGTTAATTTTTTACAGTTTATTGTGTTGTGTTTATTTGGTTATTTTAGTTGGCCTGGTTATGAGGTTGCATTAGCTTTGCTTGCTGAAGATTATTGTTGTATTTTGGGATCGGTTTGTGTGTTTACAAGGAATTAGCAGATAAAACCGTCAAACAATTTGTCCTCTCATAAAAACTGACAGCTGTACTTTACATTTCTACTTTAACCTAACCCTGACTCTAGCAGCTGCAGCCCATATTTTAGCTCTGACTCAAAAACGCCTGATTTTCCACATTCCTCAGGCTGCAGAGATTCCCCTCTGCCCCTGTGTCAAAGCTTGGCCTCCAGCCGAGACATGCTCACCAACACACCCCATGTTCTATGGAAACTCCAGTCCTTCTCAATGGACAAATGCCCCAACTGAGCTGCATACAGATGGATATGCGCACAAGGACACACTTACACTGTACAGAGCAAGAGGCAGAGTTGTGTGTGAGTGCACGCAGATTTGTCGGACAGCTAAACACACACACACACACACACACACAACCAAGAGGTCTCCCGTGGTCCTTAGTGCAGACAGTGAAGCTCTGTGAACTGAGATCTCTTTTGTTTACCCCGAGAGACAATAACGTGTCTGTTCTGTCTCTGTCTGTTTTCTCTCTTTTCCCCTCCTTTTCTTCCCCTCACTTTATCCATTCCCTTTCCCTCTTTAATCTCCACGTTTCTTGCTGTCCCTCACCTCCAGGATGACCATCTGCGATCTCTACACCATGCCCCGTGTGGCTGAGCCCGTATGGTTGACCATGATGTCAGGAGCATCGGAGAAGAACCAGCTCTGCTGTCACTTCATGAGGGAGCTCTCCCTGCTGATGGAGCAGGCCTCCAAGAACCAGTTGAGTGTCTTGTCCTCACACATGGTCCATCATCAGTCAATTAACTTCTGATTATGTTGCAGGCATTTAAGATATTTTATCCCATGTGGGGCAAACTTCATTTGAATGCCTTTTCATACATACATTTGTCATATCAGGAATTGCATGGTCTCAGAAAGCCCATGTAATTTGGAAACCAAACTGATCATCCCAACAGATCACCTCTGTGCTGAAAGTCTTAAGAAAGCAGACAGGGATCAAGCAAGCTCACAGATATAAAAGGAGAAAAGAGCATATTACATGCTGAGCAGCACTTTGACATAAAGAATTATTAAACATGCATAGTTTTTCCACTTCTTTTGTTGGCTTGCACTTCCTGTACCAGCACATCAACAGAAAAACACATGAAGGTTCACACACACTATTCATCCCGTCTCCCACATACACACATTCTGGTCTGTCTCTCCTTTTCTTACACTACAACACACATATACACACAGAGTGAATGTTTGACCCTCTTTGCATTTATTTGTCTGCCTCAGAGGGAGCTGTGAATGAGAAGACCACTGCCAGTCTCTAATTGCTTATTGTTGCTGTTACAAAGCCGCGTCAAAACACAGCTAATTGTACATTTATGAATTGGTAGCAAGGCTTATATTGAACATTGCATCCGCATTTAGTACACTTGATTCAAGTAGCATTCAGTACACTGAACTGAATCGTTACATCAAGTCGATCTTAAAGGACAGGAATAATGCTTACATTTTTGAAAGATATATTTTCCTAGTCAAGATCATTGAGATTAAGCTTTTAGTTGGTAGACGCTTTCATGCTTTTGTAAATATTAGGCTGCAACTAACAATTATTGATCACCAATCCCTCTTCCAATCAATTTTTTTCAGCTGATTTGTCATTTAGTTAAGCCCAGTTCAAAGTTCCCAAGGCCATAAGTTGATTTCTTCATCTTTTCTATCAGACCAGTTAATAAACAAAAATATTTATTTTACAAAGTTGTTATTTCCTTTATCCAGTCACTTTATTTACACTGCAGGTCATGGTCTTTTGCATGAACACCATGTGTACACAGAACAAAAGGAACAATCCAAGTATTAGGCAACAAACAAACTTAAAATAAAATATTTTTTAACAATAGAAATCAAGGATGACCTAAAGAAATTATGCTCTTCATTTAACATTTATGCAATACTACATGTGCTGATGTAGTTTCTCTTGTTCTCTGAAACCCTTCGTGCTCTTTAAATGTTAACCATGAATAGAAACCGTGTCTCCAAGGTAACCGTTGGGGTTTCTCTATCAGTATTGCTTCTCAGTTTAAGTCAGTTTTTTCCACCAGCACCTGTTGGAAATACTGTCATGCAACTCCTTCTACGTGATGTGGACCTGAGAATAAAGCATCTGGTTTCCCTAGCAACTATTTACTGTACAACATCAGGTCTTTTCTGAGGTGTTCAGTCAGTATTCCCATGACTGTAGCAGTCACATCTGCGTTCTAGCATGTGATTGAACTTGACTTCCATGACCGTGTTGAGTCACAAGACAGGAAGGGAAGTAGCCACTTGTGGTCAGAACTGAGAAGTGAATCATTTCAATAGAATGTGTGTGTATGTGTGTCTCATTTATTTGTGCGTCTGCATTCATCTTTGTGTGTGTTCGTGTGGTGAGCAGTTCAGAAAGACACGATCTGACCAAAGATTTCCGAACAGTGAGAGAACTTATGACCTCATGAAACAAAGGCGATTGTAATTTCTGAGTTCAACCGGCTAGGAAGGTACATTTTTGAATCTTCCGCTACACTCTGCTGACAAACCCATGTCTGATATTCCAGATTCCTTCCAGCATTACTGACAGCCATCCTGACCAATCATCTGGCCTGGGTGCCCACTGTCATGCCCAATGGGCAACCTCCAATCAAGATCTTCTTCGAGAAACACTCTTCCAAGAGCGTTGACATGCTGGCAAAGACGCATCCCTACAACCCACTCTGGGCACAGCTGGGTGAGAAGTTCACACACACGCACACACACACAGGATGAGCCTTTATTTTATGCCAAAGTGCTTGGGGAGTCAAAACACCATGTGGTTCAGCTTCATCCCAGCTGAACCTTTCACACATCCTAACTTGCCACTACAGCACAGACAAGTTTGGACCTAACCAGGTGATAGTAATATGATTGGGTATGAAAGAGGTATCCTCAAAAAGCTCATTCCCAAGCAAGAAGTGCAAAGTTCACATGATTAAAAACACAGGAGTGTATCAAAAATATTTCTACATAGCCCCAGGAACACTTTTTAAACTATTGTCAGTAAATAGTTCCTTTTTAAGTCAATTAATTCATTGTTTTCTGCTGCACACAGTGCCTTAACTTTATTGAATTGGGGTTATGTAAAATTTTCAAGTTAATATAAAATAATTTTGCACCATAATGGTATGAAAATTGGATTTCAGCTTGACACTTCCCCATCTATACTGTTAAAGTGTCCATGTGTGTTGCCTTGTTAATGAGTGCAGCGATCATCACGTTGTCTTCCAGTGGAACAGGTGGTCCCAGTGGAAATCTATAGGTCACATTGCATAAAAAATAGTTTCCTCATATTTAAGATGCAGATTTATGGGCACATATAGCAAAACTATGTCCTATAAATATACAGACATCCTAAAGAATACGGTTAGTAGTCCACACTTACATCTCCAGTGACACTGAAAACACAGTGAGTTTATGGTGACACCTAGTGTTCATAGCTAAGAACTACACAACAGAACCTGATACGTCACTGCTGAAAAATGTTAGACATAGAGGTAAATAACACTGTTGTTAAAAATGTTCAGATATTGTAATCGTTGAATCAGACTTGTGCATATTTAAGAAATTATTGCTTGTTTTACTAAAAAAAAGTGTTTTGTGTGATTACTCTCTCTATCACATCATTTCAGAGGGAGAACAGTAACTCTCACTCTGAAACTTGGCAAACTTTAAAAAAAGTACTTTTATTTCCAGATTTAACTAATTAATAAATCAACAATAACTGATATATTAAATTAAATAATTTAAAGACCTGTTCAGAGATGCTCATATTTTTTCCTCACTGTGTTTAGGTGACTTGTACGGCTCCATTGGGTCACCAGTGCGGCTATCAAGGACAGTGGTAGTCGGCCGCAGACAGGATCTGGTCCAGAGACTTCTTTATGTTCTTACCTACTTCATCCGTTGCTCCGAACTGCTGGAGACCCACATGCTGGACAGTGCTGAGGATGAGGCCATTGTAATGCCTGGCTCACTCATTACAACCTCCCTGAGGAAGGGAGAGGTGGAGGAGTCGGACTATGTCCTGGTTACTGTTCATAAACCCAGCGATGACTATTTATCCCAAGGGGCCCACAGCCAACAGACCGAGGCAGAGGACAGCAGCTATCGTTCGGACAACAGCCTCCAGAGCAGCACATACACGGACACAGAGGTGGAGCATGGCACTGGGGACACACCGAAGGAGGAAGATGAGGAAGAGGAAGAGGAGGAGGACAGCAGTGAGAGTCAAGGGTCCAGGAGCAGTGTGCTTCAGGCGGAACACAGCCAGGGTATCAACCCTATTATCAGGACTACAGAGGCAGCTGAACCAAGGGAGCTGCATAGAGAGTCAAACAGCCCGCTTGCCCCGGAGGCTCGGCTGGAGACTGTGCTGCGTGTTGGCTCGGCCTCCCCCAGGGAGCGGGTCTGTGTGCTGGATACAGAGACCAAGGGCTCATCCATGCCCACAACCCTCGCGTCAAGTCCACCCTCAAATCCTGTAACCACAGAGAGTAAAAACTCTGGGGCAGAGGCTGGGATGGATGCAGAAACGGGAAACCAGCCCACCACAGTGCTTACTCCTCGGCCATTAGGGATCCCTATAGAGAAGAAGCCTCCAGATAAGAGCATGGCTTCTACACTGCCATTTCCAGTGGGGAACACAGTGACGGGACCCATGGCTTTGACTCTAACAGATGAGGAGGAGCCAACAAAAGTCACTTTTCTCATCGGAGACTCCATGTCCCCAGAGTCGGACACAGAGAGCCGCAGAAGGAAGGTGGAGGAGGATTTCAAAAAGCACAAGAAACACCTCAAGGACAAACATCCGCTCCACCAGCAGCTGCTGCTGCATCAGCAACAACAGCATCATCAAGGGCAACATCATCAACAGCAATCACAGCAGCTGCAAAGAGGAACAGATTCAAAAACCAGCAACACCAGTAAATCAGAGGACCAAACCAAACAGACCAAGGGGGCTCCAGCCCTGCAGCGGGTGTCCAGTAAGATGCCCCAGTGGAGCCCGAACTGTATGGACGATTTTGATGAGTATTTCAGTCTGGAGAACCCTGTGGAGACTAGGACTATAGATGATGTGGCCAAACGACAGGAGGCCATAACTATGGACAGTATGCACAGAGACTTGCTGGACCCCTCGGGAGTCTCTCGGCCTAATGAAAGGAGGAGTCACAGCTTTCAGGGTGCAGTCAGGAGTCAGGGTTTGGGTCACTTTTTAGGTTTAGGTGGTGGAGATGCAGGGTCCAGCAGAAAAGGAGACACTTTGTTGGATGTTCACAGGAGGTGCAGGTGTGGGTCTACGGATTCTTCTGACAACTGCTGCTGCAGGGGCTGTTCTGCTGAGCAGGACAAGGGTCTTCTGTTGTCAGTCCCCATCCCCCAGGATGGGAGTAGCAACAGCAAAGAGGACCAAAAGCGCAAAATGGTGCCCATCAATGACTGGGAGATACCGCGCAACGAGAGCTCAGACAGCGCGCTGGGGGACAGTGAGAGCGAGGAGACAGAAGACTGGCAAGAGGAAGTACTGGTGCCTTTCCCTGGGTGAGTAGAGGACCATTTACAGACACACTTCTCTTCCTGTTCATAAACTGTGAGCTGCATTGGTATAAAGTTCTTTGGTTGTAATCAATAAGGAAATAGCTTAAAAAACAGTCTATCATCATTGTTTGAAAAAAAAAAAAAAGCAAAAACCAACGTTTGTCTCCCGTTGTATGTTTCACTAATAGGTCAAAGTTGGTGGAGAACTACTCAAAGCCCACCATTGCCAATTTTGGCCGGTCTTTGTTTGGAGGCTACTGCCCCACCTATGTGCCAGACTTTGTACTGCATGGGATGCCCAGTGATGAGAAGCTCCGGCAGAGTCTTACAGCTGAATTAACCCATGCTGTTCAGGTAAAGGACTGAAGTGTTTAGACTCATTTTTAGAGAGCCATACCTTTACATTACCAATAAGAGCTACAGAACTATGAGTACTGTTTTTAATTTATTGAGTAGGGGCAATCTTAACTACCCATTTGTAGTAATTGGAGATAAATATCATTATAAGACAGAACCACTGGAATCCCTCTTTGCCTTTGTCATGTGTTTCACTGGTATATTTTACTATTCTTGTTCTCTGCAGCATCCAGTTTTGGATGAGCCCATAGCAGAGGCCGTCTGCATTATAGCAGACACAGATAAGTGGACTGTGCAGGTGGCCAGCAGTCAGAGACGAGCCACAGACATCAACAAGCTGGGGAAGGAGGTCCTGGTGTCCAGCCTGGTTTCCAGCTTATTGCAGTCCACACACCAGCTCTACAAACTCAACCTCTCACCCAACTTTGTATGTTGCACTTATCACTCTTCCTGCTTTAATGTTGATACAAGTGGAACAGATTTTATAGCTTTTTGCAGTCAAGATGCAGTAATCAACACTTTGATTTTTGTGCTTTACCAACCATGGTTCTATCTGTCTCTGTCTCCTGCCTCTCTTCTTTAGTGTATAATGCACCTTGAGGACCGCCTGCAGGAAATATACTTTAAGAGCAAGATGCTTGCTGAGTATTTAAAGGGCCAGACAAGAGTCCATGTGAAAGAACTTGGCATGGTCTTAGGGTAAGCAGTTAACCCTTATTCTCAATTTACAGCTGCTGTTAAGGTGTTAAGGTGCTCTGTGGAGTTTTTGACCTCTGTATAGCTGTGTTTATATCAGCTGGTCGCTGTTTTGTTTGTCTCGTGCGGATACCTAATACCCAATCATCAGGAAACTACCATGTGAGGATGCAGATGCACTCACATGCACGTGGATGACACAGTAAACAGTCCAGCCAGTGGCTTCACACCATTTATCTGATCAACAGGTGGCATTATTTCTGAAAGTTAAGAAGCCCACTGAGGCAAAGAGGAGGAGTGCTAGCTGGTAAACACTGATTGAAACGATACAAGATTTAAACTTGAAAAAAACAGTTTTGCAAATGTTTTAAGAAGAAGAAAACATGTTTATTATCCATAAACTGTTTTGGTTGAGTAGCACATTATAATAACTTTGGTTTTTAATAAGAAAACTCCACAGGGTCGCTTTAAAGAAAAGTCTCTTTTCTTTCTTCATGAAGTGCAGGTTTCAAACATCAAAGTTCTGAAATGTTGAAACATCTCAGTATTTTCCTGTTGTTTTAATCAGGGTTCTTAGATCTCATCATAACCTGACCTTTACTCTGGTATCTTTGCAGAATCGAATCCAGCGACCTTCCCCTGTTGGCTGCAGTGGCCAGCACTCACTCTCCCTACGTGGCCCAGATCCTGCTATAAGGCTGTAATGGAACTGAGGTCCCATGCCAGTGAGCTGCCCGAGGAGACCAGTCAGATGTAGGTGGTGCCACCCTGGCCCCAAAAACGGCCATCCATGCTCTGCAGCTGACCCCCGACATGGTTTCCAGACCCACGTGCCTGGGCTAAGTGGGATCATTGCCCCAAGCCTGGGCAGTGCACATATTTACGGACCACAGCCACAGCCAGCGCCTCCCCTCACCAACACTGCTGCTGAATTTGTTGCAATGCTGATGTTGCACCACAGGGGGGAACCAGAGACCACAGTCCCACAGATGGAGCGAGACTCTGAGAATGACTGAAGCACCCCTGGAATGACCTTCTCCTGTTGTATGAATGTTTCTTTTAAAACATTTTTGGACGCAAAAGCCAAAGACTTTATTAATTTTCCATTTTTGAGAATGAAACTTTAAAATATCTACAGTGTAATAACAATGAATTTTTTGTTTCTTCCACTGCTTTTTTTTCTGTACAATCTTAAACCTGGTCGTTCAAAGTGACAGACTACGAGTTTAAAGGAAACACATGGACATTTCTAAACATTACTTTGAGGTAAATATCACTGATAACAGTATCAATCTCATGCCAATTATTTTTTTTCATTTATCTTCATGTATTTGTTTACAAGCCAAATTTCCCTGAGATATCTCGATGACAACTTTCTCTTTTTATGTTAAATTGCAATGCACACCTGACTTAAAAGCCTATTTTCTGATCACATGAGGGTAATCAATGCTCTCCCTGATTTTTGGTTCTACAAACTGGTTTTGAAATGG
Organism: Acanthurus lineatus; assembly: GCA_029814665.1. Taxonomy (NCBI): domain Eukaryota; kingdom Metazoa; phylum Chordata; class Actinopteri; order Acanthuriformes; family Acanthuridae; genus Acanthurus; species Acanthurus lineatus. The sequence goes on from JAPZDV010000006.1 coordinate 17,288,626, forward strand.
CTTTGACATTTTTATCATAGGTACAACACTACCTCAGATCTTCATATGGGCAGTACATGACACACATTTATGAAAGCCCCATAGAAAACCCTGAGGTAAACTTTCTAAGCTATTTTAATCAGAGGAATGTCAGCATCAACTGTGTGCAGACTCTATGCTGTGTTCTTTAAAAAAAAAAAGAAAAGGGAAAGCTGTTTAAGTCCTTAGAATGATCATTACACAAAAAAATGTAAGAAAAATAACATATTTTTGCTTCAGAATAGGAGGATAGATTAGGAGAAAGGGTCCCTTTCTACTGTTGAAAAGCTAAAACACGCATCATCTACTTATATTTTAGAACCAAGATGCTGAAATATTTTCACACTTTTATAGCTTCCCCACTTTTATACAGTGTTTACGGCTTCAATGTTTGCTGCAGAGAGGAGTAGAGGAACACAGTAGGCCTTATAGTGGATTAAAGTATGTATTGGTTAACACTATTTTCTATGGCAGTTATATTCAAAAAACCCACAGAAAATACAGAACTATAGTGGCACCTTTCCTTTTCTTTTGGTTTTCCATAACATCAACAGATAAATGGTTTTGGTTGTTTTGCCATATAACCAGGGTGCGATTTGCTGAGCTTAAAAGGGAGCTCGAGTTGCTTTTTAAACCTTTTATTTCTGGGTTCTCTCCAGGGCATAAAGTGTAACTTGCAGCGGGCCAGTAGCACATAATTTTATTGTACTTATTATTACTTTTAGTTGTCATCAGCTGACAACATTGAAATTAATTTATATTTTCTCTATTTGACTGCACAAAAACTAGAGCAAGTTTCCTAAAGACTGACTGCAATGCATATTATAAACAGTCGAAAGCTATAAGCAGTGGGCCTTTGTAGCTCACCTCTTACAGCTTGTACCATTTATTAAAAAAGTCTTTCCTGCAGAGGTCCAAGTTTGATTCTGCTGGAGGTATTTTGCTGCATTTTATCCTGTTTTTCCCTCCTTCCTTTCCTGCTGCCAGCTGTCACTTTCTGAATAGAGCAGTAATGCCAAAAAATAATCTTAAAAAAATGTATGTGTGCCCTTACAGTAACCTTATTGCAGGCAGATGGATGAAATTTAATTTTTTTCAGTATCTGATTCAAAAAAGGGACTTTTTCAAATTTCTGCTTTCATATTTGAGCACCTCTCATATGAAAAGCAGAAATAACTGGCATTGTAACCCAGAGAACAGTGTTTGTTTCTTTCTATAAACTCAAATCGCACCCTGTATATGACCCAAGTCTTAAAGGAGAGCATTAATGCATCACAGGCTTTTGAAGAGCTCATTTTGCTGGTGAAATTGGTATATACATGCTTGTTACTGTATTAAAGATGCTCCGCTGTATCAGCCTACATTTTGTACAACTCAGCCATTACGTTTAAAAGGTAAGAATTTATTTCCCTCTTTGTACATAAATAAATTATTTACTTGCCCATGGTATGTGTAACGGTTCATGTAAACTGTACATACTCAGTTTATTTCCATGTATTTGTACAGAATGTCTTTTAAGAATTGTTTCCTCAAATTATTTTTTCCCAATTTTATGGGAATGTTGTGCAATAAAGATGCAGATGTTATGAATTTAATTGTCTCTGGGGATGTTTTTTTTTTTTATCTCAATTAATTTGAAAAAGTCTTTAAAATGCAAAAGTTTAATATCAGCTTTGACTGAAAGTTTAAAAGAGGGTCCGTTTTCAAACCGACAGGAAAGTAACTACGAATCAGTGCAAAGTCTGAACAAGAATAGCACTTTTGTTTAGATTGGTGATTTGGCTTCCAATGTCCAACATCTGGATCACACATTTAAGCCACCTTTGAATTTACCACCCTGAAACTTGCGGTGACTCCACCCCACTGTCGGCGCAGCACAAGAGGCGAAACGAAACGAACACACACACCGCAGTTATGCAATAAGGGAAGGAGTGTCCCAAAGCAAACAGACTGTGAATGCGTCCTGTCCCAGGGAACGACGCTATGATCCCACTTTCTTTGTGTAAATTGCGTTTCGGGTGATTAAAATTGTGACACAAAACACTGAATTTAATTTAAGTTTGGATAAAACAAAGAAGGATGGATGGAAACCAACCATGTTTTTGCTGTTTATGCTTTTTTTAAGTCCAAGTTTAAACTGTGAAAAAACAGTCAAAAGAAGGGCGTAACATTTGATTTTCCATTAAACCACAACATGTTCAGCGTCTTCAGTCGGCTGTCGAACTTAAATGCCCTGCAGTCATCTGATTAGTTCGCATTTTGAGCAACAGTCGTCGCAATCTGACTTCAGAAGCGTCTGAAATCACTGGGAGGATCTGTGCTGCATTTAATGACTCATTTCAAAGCTCGTACAGTCGCATTCCAAATATAACAAAAGCGCTGTTAATGTCATTAAAGCTAGCTTATTTAACATTTTAAAATAAAAAGGCCTTATATATTTCTTATACAAATCAAAGATATAAATCATAAGCAGTAAATGAGCCAAATTCATGCCTCGTTTGATTGAAACCCGAGACTTAATATCTTGGTTGCTAATATTAACTAATGTTATTTTAGGGTACAATAGATTTTGCTTTGTAATTGATAATTAAAAGCAAAGTCACTATTTTCATGACGTTTGTATAGGCAGTTTTGCTACTGTTAGAGTACTTTATGGCTATGCATTAGTTATCACTTGTCCAAAAGTTTAAATATTTCAATGCCATTAGTAATTGTCTTTGATTGCACCATACACTTTTGCACTTTTGTTTTGTTACCCTATGTTGCCAGCTTATGAAAATATAACATGTTGTTTGGTCTTTCATATGGAAAAATCACAGACAATAGCAGAAATGTGTTTGGAAAAAAACAGAAAAATGGCCTTGAATGCTGTGACTTAAATATCTCAACATAAAACAAGTCGAAATTGTTTTGTTGCCTTGCGATATACTGTATAAATATTAGACAATACCAAATTGACAATTTATGAACCAAGTCTACAAAAGTACCTATTTGGTTTTTGCGTGTTTCTTTTTCATTTATGAGGTTTGTTTTTCATTTTGGTAATTTACTCATCTTTTAATAGCAAAATGAACATATTAGCTTAAGTAAATAAAATATAAAATTAGTTGTAATTTTGAAAAATGTTATACCAAGTTTACTTTTCTTTAGCAAATGAGTTCATGAATAAAAGAAAAGAAAAGAAACATTAATCCTAAATCGCACACATTACGTATCCACCGCATGAATTGCAGTATTTCCGACAGCCTGAATGCATCATCCTCTCCGTGCAGACAGATGTCGTCAACTCTCCGCATTCAGATCTGAAGAGGAGGGATCTAAATCTGAACTCCTGGATCTGTCAGGCGCCAGCTACCGAGGTGGATGTTTGCTTTTCCAAAGATGTACAGAATTCAGGAGCACATGTCCCAACGACTTTCCTTTCTGTCACACTTTAGTAGTATCTACTCTTTTTCGGACGCGCAGTAGGTAAAAGTGAAGTTTCATTGCTCTCCCGGAGAAGGAGCTCCCGGTCGGTCCTTTCGGAGTAAACTCCATCCATGGTCGGCTCGGCGAGGACAAGATTCGCGGGGATGTGAGTTTGTTCAGCTAAAAGCGACAAGGAGACGTGAAAGTTTGAGTTATCTAAAAGAGAAGGTTAAAGTCCTGAAGTGGATTTGAACCGGAGTTATGAAAATGACCGGAGCCATGGAAACTTCTTTCAAACTGGCTTTGAAGAAACCGCCCTCGCTGCGGACAGCAGAGGTAAACAAAACGATTGTTTCTTTAATTAGCATCGCCCTGCTAATGTTAGCCAAATTCAAACAGTTGGCTCTCTTCACTGTAGGAAAACTACACTCATCTGTTAGAGGAGTCTCTAAAGCAGTTACACGTTGTTATTTGAGTACAAAAAAACTAACAGGGACTTTTCAATAAAGTCACATGCTAATTAGCACAGACTGTTCATGCTTGAACTGACAGCCTGAAACTCTATTAAAGCTAATTAGCTTGTTAGAGTCATTCAGTTATCATATCCAACAGTTACGCAACTTTATCTCTGTGCCCTGCTGAAGCACGTTTCTGCCTAATTAGCTCAGTAATGTCACGTAAGATTAAAAAAAAACCTAGAGCCAAGTAAAAGCTTAAAGGCCTGAATGTTTTAGAGCTTTCATTGGTCCCCAAACTGGGGTGCGGGGACCTTTTGGGGCCATTGGGAGAGTGTAACCGTTCCCCATTGGCACGACGACGTTTTCTGTCATCTAAAATCTAAAGAAAAACTTGTTTATTAGAAAGCTCTCAGGCCAAGAACTGGCTGGTTTTTGATCCTTTACACGGCTGCGTTTGGAGAAATGACCTTTTTACGCATTGCAGCCTGCGCCTTCAAACACAGTCCTGCAAACTCTCGCAGCGCAAACACAACATCACAGCTTCTCATTAGAGGGTTCATGCATGAGCCCAGGAGAAAGTTTGTGTAAACTTTGACTTGGATGAGGCCAGTTAAATTTAATAACTGCTGCCTTCTCATCCCTCCTCCTCCTCTGCCTCCTCCCTACATGAAGCTGTGGAAACACAGCTGGCTTGTCATTGCTTTAGTTACGCTCTCTGCCCAAAAATAGCTCACGCTGTCTACTCCCTTCCATGTTCAGCTGCTGGTAATAGTTTTGAAGTGCAAGCACTTTTCAAAGCTCTGTCAGAGTACAGAAAATGTTTCAGAAATCCAGCTCGCGTTCAGCTTAACGTGACGCTTTTGAAAAGGTCCCTTTCTGTGGCTCTGATCCTCTGTTTGTTTGTGGGTGCATGGTAGGTAGAAAGCCTCTTTCACACTTTAATAGAGGGCTGTTGTGCGCACTTGAACAAACCATAACAGCCCTGTTTAGTCCACAAATACGTGACACAGTCATAGCAGTGAAGTGATTCTGCCATTTGGTAGTCAACCACATGATAGGCAGCGCTTTGATAAAGTAACTAAATATAGCCTCATACTTAAAAACGCACGTGAAGAGTCCTACTTTTTTTTCATAGCATGCTGAACACTTTCTCTCCCTCTTTCAAAGATCAAAACCACTTTTAATATAGCTGAGAAGAAGACAAAGAAGGTGAAATATGCCCGTGCAGTCTTGTTTTGCAAGTATTTGTCACGAGAAATGTTCTTTTTACTGACATGGGTAGTGTACAAGTACTTCAGATAGGATTAGTGTCTGCAATTCTAAAAATGCGCTACACCTGTCATGGGATTGTGCTACACCTGAAGTAGACACATGCAAGAAAAACAGAACCTGATCTGAACAAGATGCCAGTAAGAGGCTGGACACACCTGATATTGCAGTCATTTCTTAGTGATCTGATCATAAGTGGACAGCTCTAAGCACAGGTGTGTTTTTTAGTATTTTCATTTTCTTCACATTAATAATCATCCAAAATCCAGGTGTGAACTGTTGGCTTGTTGAGCCCAGATGCACTTGTAGATCTCCTTTAATTTTAATTTAACATTAGATGACAGTAAACCAAAAATATCATTAATCTCTGACTGTGAATTGATCAAAAAAGCAGTCTGACTGGGCCATGTTTTAAAACAATTTTCCCAAATTTTAAAGATAAAATGATAAATTGCTTAACTAAGAAAATAATGAGCAGATGAATTGATGATGAAAACAAATTTTAGTTGCTTTACTGCTGTTTATGTGTTACTGGTAATATTCCAAGAATTTAAACTTAGTTAGGATGTTTTGGTCGAATCAGGTGTTCTTTTCAAGGTCCTCCTTCATTGAAAACCTTCCTGGTTGAGACTGTCAGCCTAATTTCTTCAGACGTGCTGTAGGTACGTCTGTCTCCTGTGCAGATGCTTGGCTCGGAGGGTAATCTCTCCTACCGCAAGTTTTATGCCTCATCAACCTTTCCCAGTTTCTTGAGTTTTCCGTCCAGATCTTCTCCCTTCCTTGCCTACCTTTCTCTGTGCCATGCAGACAGACAGACAGACAGACAGACAACAGATCATGCCAGGTGATTTATAGTGGTTTCAGCTGTGCCCAGTACAGATTGGACATTTATGGGAATTCCAGCCATCACAAAGCCACAGACTCCCAAGGGAAGGTGCAAGTGAGCGAGGGTAAGAGAAAGACAGACTTAAGTGGTGACTTCTTGCTTTCTAAGCAAGCAATGGAGCCACTATGAGCAGAGTAGGAGATGCAGACCAGTGTGTGGTCGATGCTTTTGGGAGTGTGTGCAAGGAAACCCATTTTTAAAAGAGGCTGTGTGTCTGTTTCAGCAGAAGTTACCAGAGAGGGTGGTTTTCTCAGTGCTGACACAGCTTAACAAATTAAAGGACAGTATGGGTGTATTTTTGTTTTTAAAGTTTATGCCAGGTTGCCCATCTTGTTTGACCAAGTCCTGGTGCCATCCGCTCACAGTCAGCACAGAGATGTCATTATTATGGGTTTTACTGTCTGAAGAAACCTTTGGCTCACATTCATTTCTGCACTGAACAGCTGCCACACACCTGGCGCCTGGAATTAAGGAGCAAGATGAGTCATCACTCTTGATATGATAAATAATTAGTTTTTTTCACTCATACTTTGTCTATTTTTATTCTTTCACTTTCTCTAAGTTGTTAGTTGAGTTGTTCTCCCATATGCACATTGTGTTGAAGTCAAATGATCAATTATTCTTACCTGCATAAGGCATTAAGAGGCCTGGCTAAGATATAATCTTTAAACAAAATAAAACAATTTGTCACTTCATCTTGCTTAGATGAGGCATTTTATTTGAACAGGATTTACAGTTTACTGTAAAAAGACTACATTTTAAAACTCTAATTGTATGGCTTATTCTTCAAAACACTTCAGCCAAACCTAAACTCTACATCTGTGTTCCTCTTTTCTGAAAAGGAGAAGACAGACATGTAAAATAACTATTCTGAGGTTAGAATGTGAAATTTGAAACCTTATGGTTTCAGATGTTTCACTCTGATGTTGACTGCTTAAAGAAGTGGATGTAGGTTACCAAGGTCTATGGGAAACAAGAAGATGTTGACCCGTGCATGCTTTTGTGTTTTCATAGTCCTCACTGCCTGTGTGTATGTTTGCTGCTGGATATATATGATTATGTATACAGTAGATATACATACAGTAGCTTAGCCCATGTGTGTGTGAGAGACTGTATGAATGTTTTAAGTTGCGTAGGAAAAGGCGATGTGTGTTTTTAGATGTTTTTCATTACTCGTATACATCAAAATATGGCCATCTGCTTGTCTCAAGTTCAATTTCCTTTTTTTTGTTGGCATTACTTTGGCCAACTGTGTTGCCTGGGGCATCACTGGGTTTCTGTTATCGGATACCTACAAAAAATTTCTGCCTACTTCACAAGTAGGGCATTTTAGGTCGCAATACTAGTCAGTAATCGATGTAGAATATCTGGCCATTTATCAAAAATCTCTGCACAGTTCTGTTTTTAAACTGGCATCCATCCAATCTCACAGCGATGTACCAATGCTTGATTGTTACTCTTGTTTGGAAAAGATAGTGTCGAACACGTTAAACTGGTGCCTTGTGGAAGAAAAATCTTTATCTGTAAAAGAATGCCTGAGAAAAAGTTTGGTTACCACTGACCTGAACAGATGCTGTGTTATGTGCCTACGGATATTTACACATAATTGTATAATTCTTATAATGGATCCATATTTAAAGCTTTTTTTGTCCCTCTCTTAATAGAGAGATTATAATACAGTGCTCTGATTGGCTGAAAAGCTGATTGGCCACTGCAGCGTGATGTCAGGTTGCGTTCCTCCCAAAAGTTGGTTCTGCTTCAACTTTTCTGCTACAACGCCGCAGTAAAATGACTGAGTGAACACACACATTTTACTGGTTTGATCTGGAATGACCTGGCTGTTTGTGCAATGTGTAAAATACTCAATTCAGGTAAACGCTGCCTTGAAATGTTAGCAAACATGCATGTTAACACACAGCCAAGCTGAGAACCAGTTGGACACCAACGTCATCTTGACTAAGGCCTGAGGGCTCATCTTCGAAGCTTGGTTCAAACTCAGTGTTTCTCATCCAAGGGAGATGCGTAAATATACTGATCAAGCTCCGAAAATTGGTTGTTTTTTCTCTGCCTGTAGCTTCTCAACAGAAGTTGGATCTCAGAAAAAGGTTTTGTATCCGTGCCTTTAATGTTGTTGGTCACAAATTGGACCAAGTGAACAACATTTGCAAAAGACACTGACAAAATGTTCTGTATATCTTCTCAGCAACCTGGTGTTAAATGCTAATTACTTACCCCTTTTAGGTTATTTCTACTGTGCCTATGAACTGTATTTTTTGCCCAGTAAATTGAAAGGAATCTCAGTCAAGCAGATCATGAATGTAAGTTTTTTAGTCCCTGTTTTATTGGTGTCTAATAGACCCACTATTACATTGTGTTGTGTCTAATTGCTCTGTCTTTTTGCTCATTTGGCACCAGTTAGATCAAGGATGACTGTACTGGGATTAAAAGTATTTCTAATGTTTGTTGCGACATGTTTAGGAATTGGGTCATGCTCAGGTGTTTTGCTTCACCTGGCTTTCACCCTGAGGGCAAAGTGCTTAATTTGGATAAACTAGAAATGGTGTTTTAGGAGCGAAAATAACCCTTGAAGCCTCAAGTGGTAAGTAGTGTTTCTGAGAGCGCATATGAAGTGCATTGTTGGCTTGTTGTTCTAGAAAAACGGTTTTATTAAATGACGTATGCCTAGAGCTGACTTCAGTCAAAATAGTCTGTCAGATGAAATTGTGATTTAATGCAGACCTGCTCAACTTGGAACAGTATTAAACGCTCATAACGCTAGCTTGTTACACAATGTGCAAGCTTGCTTACTTGTTTATCCAGCATTAAAGAGACTGGTGGGAGGGAGGATTTGGTTGAAAAAGCTGGAGAGTCAGAAGAGAATAAGAGTCCATGAATTCATGATTTTGTAAGGCTTTGAAAATGTGTACCTGTATATGCTGATTCAATAACTAAATTATTGAATTAGATGAAAACTTAAAACAGAAACTCGGGTTTTTATCCATAACTGACAGTAATTTCCATTGCATATATGTTTGGATCATTTTCCTGATAGTTGGTTTATGTGTTGAATTGATGAAATGAAGGCAAGTGGGGAAATGGCCGTATACAAAGTAAAGTATCATGAAGCAAAGTGGTGCAAAAGCGTGTGAACTAAGCTTTAATCTGTTGTGGCATCAAAATGTTTTCTCAACATTTGGCAGGTCTGCTTTCATGTTAGTTTCTCACCCAGACTTGTGGGTTAGACAGCTGTTGATATGAAACTGACATGGTGACACTTCCTGTCACAGTAGCATTCTTTTAACCACGGCTAATAATTTACTAAAACCTACAGGTAATTAGACCAGTGGAAGATGATAAAACAACAGGTTGGAAATATTGTAACAGAGGTAGAAGAAGACAGAAAAAAATTATCAGTGAGAAAAAGTGGTTGTCATACAGACAGCATGGGAGAGATGCTCTCATAGTTAAAACAGATCTAGTAAGATATAGGAGGCTATCACCTGAGATACGGCACTGAGGAAGAGAGATGAGGGAAAGTGTGAGAGAAAGATACGAGCAGGTAATCAAAACAGTGTCTTAGAGGTTGGCGGGAGGGAAGAAATGGATGTCTAAGTTGAGAAAACTGTAGAGTCAGAAGTGAGTGAGAGCAATGTTGCTGAGCATGATCAAAAGCAGGGCTGAGAGAATGAGATGAGAGCTGCAGGGATAGTTGGATACTGAAAAAACTTAAAATGAAACTTGAGAGTTGGCAGAGGAATTTGCTGTGACATGTTGTTTTTATGTTATGAGGTGAAAGAGTGTGTTTAGGCCAAGTCCAATTTGCCAAAAACTGTTGATCCCAGCAGTGTAGACACTTAGGAAAATAAATCAGCATCACAGTTTAGCACAGTGCAGGATGAGGTTTGTTGTGTCAAAGTGACATGATAGGAAGTGTCTAGCACTGATTGATACAGGCAGGGTGTTGAAACTGAAAATAGCTCCACCCTTAAGAAAACAAGGTGTTAGTATTACATTCATAGGTTTTGCAGCTTGTCAGACAATAAATGCATCATGGCTGCTTTAAGGAGCCCTCCACTAATTCAGCATTGCACCTTAATTACTTATCCTTTGACTCAGGCTAAACAGTTTGCAATGAAAAGATCAGAATCTATGCAGCAGAACTTGGAGTACCGTCTTGTTTTCCATGCATTGCTTGACAAAACATGAAGCCTGTATTACCCACAATGCAACTCATACACACACAGTTTGGTTGGAGATTTGGGCTACTAAGCTAATTGTTGCTAGTTGTGGCTTCGAACTTAGCAGAGATGAGAAGAGGACACAGAGTTCTGGTATTCCCACTTTTATTTTACTCTGCACTCAGAGGTTTTTATACATTTATTTATTTTATTATTTGGCCCCAGCTAACTCAAGTAACAGCATTTGAGGCAATTTTTTAGACTTCACACTACTTAACTAAACCACTAAAGCCTTTACACAACTTGTTTCACATATACAGCAAGACCTGCTTGCAGACTTTGTGGAGTTTCCCCGTGAAGCGCTGTGAAGAAAGATCATGGCGATGATCATTTTATCTTTTGTTTTGACAATTGTGAGTTGAAGAAAAGATGCCACATTCCCTCGAGGGGGTCTGTGTTTTTACGTACTGGTGATGTCGGTCTGAACATGGCCTTTTTAAGCTCTGGTTGTTGGTCGTTGGATTGGATGTGTAACTGCTTCAAAGCTCCTTAAAACTTGGCTTGAAACCCAGCTAACTGTGTGGGTGTGATTTAATTAGGTCTGACTGACGCTAACCAAACTACTCATCAATCATCAAATTCTGCTTTGAGTATTACTGGATCCTGATTGGTGCAAGGCGGAACGTGACATCCCTTCTCTACATTAAGCTCGTGAGAAAAGCACGGACACGAAAAAGAAATGTAGAAGAAACCAAAACTTTGGCAAGAAATTGTAAGGAAATAGATGGAGATATCTACAGACAAGCTGAGGCTGAATTTTCCGAGTTAAGTTACAGTAAATCCAGCATGACGTAAATGCAGCGCAACTTCACTCTCACCTACAGCACACACACCCACAGTCAAAACACACACTCACATACACATACATGCCAGTAACAACATCAACAAACCTGAATGTGCCAACAAACTGCTGGGTTGAGAGAGAGAGCCCAAAATTAAAAGGATACAGAAGAGTCAGTGTGTAGAACAGACAGAGAGGAAGACAGTGTGCATGTGTGTGTTTGTGTTTAAATGTGTGAATAAACACAGCCTTCATCTGACCCAGAACACTGAAAGCTCTCCTTGTGAAACCAATAAAGGCTCCTCCTAATGAACTGAAGGGCCTGTGGACTCGAGGGCAGACAGAGGCTGACAAACTGTAGTGATTCAAGTTTTGTGAGCGAGTTCTCAGTCGTCTCTGCTCTGCTCTGTGGCTTGTGGTTGTTGGTTTCAAAGATCTGGGACACCAGCCCCCCACATATATATATAAATATATATATATATATATATATATATATATATATATATACAGCACCAGGGCGACGTTACACTATTTTAAAGACACACTACTGAAGTAGTAACTTATCACGCAGCATGTTAAAAGAAAACTTAATTTTCTGTGTGCATTTTGAAACATCCAAGGCTATCAAATGCAGACCCATCTCTCTCTTGTTCAATAATACATTGCACACACATTTGCAATGGAGCAAAGGCCTTTAAAGTCGATTTGATGCACTGTTTGGCAGGATAGACTGCATATGGGAGTATATGGGCTACCAGAGATATTAACATTGCCTGCAGCCCACTGATTTGGTTGAACTAGTAACTCTTAACCTCATAAAAACATGACACCGACAGAACTGTTCCAGATGAGACACTGTTTCTTGGAAGGTTTGGTTAAACACACAAATATTTTTTTGTATAATATTGTTTTGTATAACATGACTTCACTTTGATTAATTCAAAAGATGGGTCTGATAATTTGTTTTTAAATTGATTAGAATATTTGATTATTAGACTTTTACACATACAAAAGTAAAATAACAGTCCTCCACTTATGGTCAGGTGTGTTTGGTTGCTTAATCCTTGTAAGAGGGGAACGTAGTTTATAATGCAGTAATCCACATTGTTTACTGTACTTATTTAATTATCAACTCGTCAGTAAAAGAGAACCACTTGCCATGTGGCTTTTTAAAACTTGTTTTGAAGTCCCTCATTCGCACAGCAGGTCCAAAACAACAGCCGGGCTTTGTCTCGCTGGGCATTGTTTGAATGTAAACACGTCAGCTTTTCCTGTGGGTACCACCAACCTCACAGCACAGTGGGCTTCCCGGTGTGCGCGCATGTTTGCCTGCGCATGCATGTGTAAACAGTGAGAGCATCTGAGTGCTACTGCGTACTGCGTACTCTGTGTGTGTGTGTGTGTTTTATGAGATGTGGGAAGTGTTGCTGCATACCATGCATGACAGCAGGCGTGAACAGGCAGATATCGTCAGCTCTGAAATGTTTCCTTTGGTGGGGATTGCAGAGAAAGGCTACAGGTGGACTCACCTTACATAGTTTAGTCAATCAGTGACAGAGTTACCTTGACATTTTGAGCATCAGTTGATCATTTGCTTTCCTCACAAAGTTGTAGGGCCTGACAAAATCAATTTGGTCAATTATTTTGAATTCTGGGTTTTAGGATTTCAGCATTTTTTGTCATCAGACAAAATAATTGAGTGGTGGATGAATACATCTTGAAGTGGAAGAATAAAATTTCAACATTTTGATAAAAACAAATTCAAATGTCTGACCACAAATAAAATGACAACTTCATGTTTTAAATGTGAATAAAGTTGAATATTAAAACTATTGTCGATAAATTCTAAGTGTTTTGGCATTAAAAGGGTGTGATACAGGAATCATTCAATCACAGCCCTTTACTATTTTGGATCTCAGTCCCTCTTAGCACAAGTAGGCCAGGAAGCAGTCTGCATTAAAACTTGTTGCCACAGTGCTCTTGTTAAAGCAGTTTTTTATTACCTTGCAAAACTGGTCTGGAATGTGTGTCAGAAAAAAAGCAGACACTTCCAGCAGGGTGTTTGTAAGTGTGTGCTGTACTGATTGTGCTTTAAGTCTATTTATAATAAGGTTTATTGCTTTATTGAAGGTAACACAAATTTGGCTGCGACTCTTTTTATCATTTGCCAACTATTTTGTCAATTGATCATTGATTATTGTTTGGTCAGAAATGTCATCATAGTGTCCAAAACTCAAAGTGTTCAAAGTTTCTTAATTGCTCGTTTCATCCAACTGGTTGTCAAAAATCTTTTAAAAGATTTTCTTTGATCTTCTTTCTAACAATTAATGTTTTATCACAATGGTTTTCAATTTTTTGATTGATTTATGAGCTCTAAACATTAAAGATGAAAGATGTTATATTTGTTGTGTGCTCATGGAAACTTAATGAATTATATCTTTTAGAGATCACAAAATAGATATTACTTTAATGGCAGATTATTTGGGAATGCTAAATGTTTCTGTCAGCATCCAGAAAAATCACTGTTTAATTGTTTGCTAGTTAAAGAATCACAGAAGTTTTTTCTCTCAGTTTGATGTTTTATTACCTCGACCTCACAGACCCTGGCAAATGTTGGCATGAGTGTGATTTGTTGTAGATAACATTTAGGTGCTTCCATGCAGGAGGATCTTGTAGACTTTATTTTGAAAATAAATTAAAATTAAGCTCTTAGTAACATAACAAATTCAGTAATTAGAATTAGGGAACACATAAATGTTTTTCCGAGTATGTCCCTGAACTCAGTTGTGATTGTAATGTCAAAACATTGAGAAAAAAAATGTTTCTCAGAGCGATAAAAGTGAGAGCTTGTCAAAACAAGAGAGTAATTCTCACTTCTCACTCAAAATATAAAACCTGTGGTTGCGTTGGTTTCTTGCCAAAGGAGGCCCCACTCTCACAAGAGCTTAATTCATACAAAAAATGGGAATATTTTTTAATAGTTTGTGTGTATTTGCCAGATTAATTGGATAAAAGGACTGTCAATTGGATAAAACATTGACCTAAGTGCAGCTTATCTTAGATAACACATGAGGTCAGTTTCAGTCTGCTAACATAAAAGTTTATATGGCAAACCTGTTCCTGGCCAAAAAAATTCTATAACCCACTGAACAACAGGACACAAAAATGCAAAGAATCGCTTTCACTGTGTTACTCATGTGGCTTCTTGTTTTTAAATATTTGTCTTTTAGTACTTTTGCTTGTTGCTACAGCAATAAAGCATGTTCCTTGTGTGTGGAGGCAGGCAGTATGTAGCATACTGGCCTTCAAGCATACTGGCCTGTAAATCCCTCAGAGACAAGGCTCTAGTCAACAGCAGCAACATTCCTTATGGTAGCTAAGCAGTGCTGATGCACGAGGGAGTTCATCCTGGAAAAAGAAATGATGTGCTTTCTTATTTTAAACTTGTCCCTGCCTTTTTGTTTTGCCTATGAAGAAACTCCCTCTGGAGGTCAGAGCTATTGACTGTGAGTTGTGCAGTCTGTTGAGATGAATCATAACTTCGTAGACTAAAAGATTAGAAAGTGCCTTTTTTTTGTTTGCCTGTCTGGCTATTGTGTGTCATTTTCACTGCATATGTGGCCGTGGTTTGAGTTATGTAAAGAAGTAGTACACACTAATACAATTGGAAAGCGATTTAGAGCAGGTATGGTTCCCTAAGTTTTAAGTATTTTGCAATACAAATCATTACTAGACATAATGAGTACCTTCTGTTTATCCTTACACCGGCTCTTGCAACAAGGTTAGGCCAGGACTAGCACCAGCATATGTGTGGTATGTGTAGAAGGATGTGATGAGTCAGCTTTTGGATTTGTAATCCAATGGAATAAAATAGAATCAAAATATGTCTCTCAATCAGCCTTTTTTTAATACTGGTTTTGTTTGTCCTAGGTCTTTAATACCCCTTTTGTACAGGACAAAAAAACTCAGAAATGCCGACTTTCATTTGGCTTTGTTTTTCAATGGGAATGGATATATCCGACATCCATTCATTGTCAAATGACTCTGCAGTTTTCACAGGTATTTATCAGCTCTAACTTTGATTGGTGGTGATAAAAACATGGCATCTAGGTCAACACACAACTTTTTGCTCTTTTTTTCAGTGAAATGCTGGCCTACGTGCTTCTTTCTGCTGTTTCCTGGATTTGGGGCATTTGTGACACACAAGAAATAAAAATATTTAAAAAAAAAAAAAAAAAAACAGGAAGGCAAAATCCTCTGCTGGCAATGTGAAAGTTATCACTTGCCAATTTTTCGTGAATCTACCTGCATTAAGAAAAAAAAAAGGATATACATTTTGAAATGGCTTTATAGGTTATTGCCCTGATGAGGCCCAAACTCCTGACTTAACCAGTCAAGTAACAAAATGCTTTTACTTGGTTTGAGTCTTCTTGTTTAGTTTTTGAGGGCTCTGCCTTTCACATACTTTTCATGGATTTTTTTTGGAAGCCACTTTGTAATTCTTGGCAGAGTGCACAGGTAGAAGGTTAAGAGGCACACCTGCTACACATCCTTTAAGACTTTGTATATATTCTTTAACTTCTTTAGTATGGGACCTTAGAAACATAGTCTCACCGAGGGATCCCAGCTCAGTTACTGTTATTCTTGTATGTGGTCACACATTTTCAGATGACCATGACCTGCTTTTCACCTCGATCCATAGCATTTATCTCTATAGGAGGCAGATACTATAACTCTAAGGGGGCTCAGAATAAGTGTATTTACAACCTGATAAATTTTGTGAGCAGGTGAAGTTCTTTAGCTTTTCTTCACTGTTCATCACTGCACAACAAACTATGTGTCATGCATCATTGATGTTTAAACAGTTAAGTAGAGTAATTGTAAGCAGGGTTCAGTGGGAAAAAGATAAGATGACATGCATCAGTATTTGTCTTCAAATCTGATGGCAACTGTGTGGCTGTTTGCCGGAAAACTGTCAGCAAAGTCCAATAAAACAACATTTCACACTGTCCTGCTGGAAAATTAGCTGGGTTTTTGATTATTAACTCTCTTTTGTAGGGTCCAACCCATGATCTGAAAATTTAGGATTGTGAAAGTATGCATCAGTGGTCTCATCACTTCCATTTTAAACTTACGACTGCCAGCTGCTGATTGGGTCTGGCGCGCTGACAGGAGCAGTGTTGTGGGAGGTCTACAGATGCCACTGTGGAAACACTGAGTCACATTGCAGCAAAAACTGTGGGCTGCTGACACCGTCTGATCTCCCCCCCTCCTGTTTAGCTCTCTGCCCCAACACCAGATACTTTACCCACACTGTGTATAGAGAAAGAAAGAACAAGCCTTTCAAAGTGTTTAATGTTTTGCTTTTTCTTACTTTGGGTTGTACGTTGCTTTTTGCAAATTGTTGAGAAAGTTCATATGAATGCATCCACATGCATGTTTGGTCTTTTTCACCTTATTATTAATCTCATTTAATGTTGGCCATAGAGTTTAGTGTGTAGTTTACATTTTCTGCCCTTGGCTGTGTGAATTTTCTCTTGATCATTTGACTTTCTTCCAAAGTCAAAAGACATATACATTAAATAGCAACTCTTAGTTGCTCATAGGTGTTTTTTTTTTGGGCATGAATGGCTGGACAATTTGATTTGTCAGTCATGTGATTGACTGGCAACCTCTCATGATGTTACCTGCCTTCATCCAGTGTCTGCTTGAAAAATGCAAAAGTAATACAAAAAAGTATAGAACAGCTACCAGAATGGTTTAAGCAAATGTGTGCGAGATTTTCAGTATAACACCTCTTTTTTCAAAGGCTTGAAAACGTTTAAGAAATATATATAAAAAAAAAAATCAAACACTCCTATCTTCGACTTTTTATGAGTGACTATCCTTATGCTTCTTCCACTTCAACCCATGATACACACACTGAATGTATCACTTTACATGTTATTTCAGTATTCAAATCCAAAGATAACCTAACCTGTTTGATTCAGGTGATTAATCAGGTGAAGCTAATTTTGGACATGCAGATAAGAGATCAGAATGAAATATTTTGTAAAGTGAAAACAAGACACTTGCTGCAAGAGCTTGTACTGACGACATTCCCATCCGAGTTAATGACGACATTCCCATCTGAGTTATTGACGACATTCCCATCTGAGTTAATGACGACATTCCCATCTGAGTTATTGACGACATTCCCATCTGAGTTATTGAAAACATTCCCATCTGACTTTCCTCTGTCAAACTTCTTGAAAGTATGAGGCTATACTGTAAATAACAGATGCAGTTTTCTTTCAACTTGTCACTGTTCAGTCCTGGTGTGTCACAGTCACTTAATAGCTGGCAGACCTAAATACCATTTATAAGCATTGGATATTAAAGTGTGAAGAAGTATGTGCTGGTCACATTGGTTCAGGAATGTTTCAAATATTTTATCACCTTTGTATATACAGTACTAACATGTTACAGGAACAGAAACTCATATATGAGATCTCAATATCAGCAGGTTTGTGCCGATCTTCAACCAAAGCCACATTTAGCCTACATTAGATTCAGCAGCATGCACTTGAGGCTAGCAATGTGATAAAACCACATATGGTTAAAGTGTGAGTGTGAGTGCATGAAAGTTTGTAAGCATACATGAAGTTCCCTTTGGCAAAATTGATTTGATTTACAAAGAGCAATGACTAGTGAATGTTGTGCAAGCTGCACAAGATGATGATAAAATACATACAAACGTAGTGACATATGTAGATTGTGAAAGCAACACAAGACGGGAGTGGAAATTCAGTCAGTTCGATTGTTGAACTATTCATTATTTTGACTCACACGTTCTTTTACTCAATCCCTTGTATAAGTCATCCATTTTGCTCAATTGCTGACTTTCTAATTTTATGAATCACACATTTGTTCACTTAAATGTTCAGTCAATCTCTTGTTGATGCAGCCCTTTGCATGCTTAATTACCTATTCCCTTACTCACCTTTTGACTTGTGCCCTTGTTTGGTCAGAAATTCATTCACTTATTCACTCATTTAGCCACTTGTCTGCACGCTTACTCAAGTTCTTGACAGTCTTTCACTTACTGTAAGGACTCTGTCATTTACGTGCTCACTCTGTCATTCTTTGAATCTCTCCTTTGCTTGTTCTGTCGACTCCTTTGCTGACAACTTTGAAAAGAATGCAGAGTGCACACCTCTGGAATGCTGGGAATGTGACAGCTGGATTCACTGAACTTCCCGTCTGCCTCAGTAGCATGATTGTATCAGGCAATGAATCCAAACATGGTGGTTTATTTATAACAAAATAATGCTCCTCACTTTAAGCAAAGGCTGAAAAAGTCTCACACACTTCACACCTGGGTGACTACATTCATACTGAAGAATTTAATACTGTATTTTTATGAGGCTCTCTGTATCCTATTATACTTGAAATATAATCTTACTAGATTGAAAAATAGTCACTCAGGATGGAATGCATTATTAACCGCCGTATACTTTAAAAAATGATTTTTGTGTTGCAGTTTATACTGAAATGTGAGAGAGAACCTTCAGGCGAAAGACTGATTGAAAAAGATCTTGTGAAGGGAGAGAAACTTGAAGTAAAGAATGGGGTCAGATGTTGAAATGTCGCCTTAAGAAAGAGATGTGTGTAATGAAAAACTTGCTTATCTCATTTTAGGGCTGGAGCATTGCAAACTTAGTGACTTTACTGAGGATACACAAGTATAAAAATGGTGGGAATGTATTGTTTTTTTCAACAGCCATGAGCCTTTTAGGTTTTCGTCATACTCTTTACTATTGCTCAGAGCTAGCAAGCAATTAGAGCAAAAGCATTGTATCGATGAATGAGTGCAGTAACAAGAAAATTAGAGCCACAAAAGTTTCATTGCTTTTTGGCAGGAGGAAGAAAAACATCATCGATCAGCGAGAGATCAACATTAAGAAGGCACAGGAAGTAACAGCAATTTAAAAAACATTAAGAGCTGCAACGATCAGTTTATCAATCATGAATCAAACTAGCACTTTGAACCTGGCACTGAAGAATGAAGACATAGAGGCAGTTAGGCAGTACACATAAAGTAAACAACAGCAATAAACAAGTTTGCTGAGAGTAATGTTAAGTTTCACACAAGCACATGATGAACTCGCACTATGAACTTGCACCATAAACCTGCACTGAAAAATAAGGACAAGGAAGTCGTAAAGTAATACAATATGTCAGCTGAAATGTGAACAAGTGCACACCGTACAGCAATAATCAAATTTGTATGTGTAATTTCAAGTTTCTTACCACTTTAACTTCGATTTTATATTCACATACAAAACAGCATCTGAGCTCAGTAGACCAACATAGCACTAAAAGATTACTCTCTTTTATTGTAATAAAGAAAATATATTTACATATCTCAGCATTGTTATGCATTAAATGCTGCCAATTGATGGCACAAAAAAAATCGGATCCGCGACCCATTTTTTCCCAAAGCCTGAGTTCAGGAAACACTGTTTTAAAGTACTATTATGCACTAGGTTGGGGTTTTGTCCTTCAGGTTTAACTACTGTGCATTCTGCTCTTATCTGCACAATGCCAGCCTATCCTTCGACACAGTGAGCATTTATCACACACTTCTATCAGGAAAATAATCACTGGTGCTCATTCCATTCTTATCAGACAGTTACGCAGTACTTAACCAACACATTTATGTAACCCTCCTCAACTTGTTTGAAACCTGTTGCCAGTGTTAAATTCTGAATAAGTATGTATTTATGTGGTTTTTTTTTAAATCTGGGTTGTAACTGTCATAAGTCCATGCTTAGTGATGTGTGAAATGAGGTCTAATGCAGAAAAATACTAACCATTAAAACAAACTTATACTAATATGCTATGAATAACACTAATAAAAAAACACTGATTCAGCTAACTTACAACAAAGGAGAAAATTTGATGAAGAGAAATAAAACTAGCTAGCACAAGCGTTTTAGTTTGGTTGTGGAAAAGTGGGATCAGTGAAATCAGCAATACAGTGTAGCGACACTTGGCTGCCGAAAGCTACCATTTTAGCATTGTAGATACACATTTTCATGGAGAACCAATAAAAAAGTGATCAATCTTGCAGAACTAAGAAACATATAAACACTGTGCTAATGTCACTGTCAAAATAAAACAGTCCATGTATTTTTGAAACCGTTCCTTCAAAGAACATATGCCTGATCCCATGACAATCAGTGGAGGTCATGACTTGGAAGTCACAATGTTTGCTTTCCGGTGGAGTCCCAGGTGCCCACCCGGTCCAGTTTATTCAAAAAGGTCAGCTCAGTCTCAATGGTCTAATTGATAGTGTGTTTCAGAGAAGGAGGGCTGGAGTGTGCTTCATGAGAGGTCCATTGAATCAGCAACTGTGAGCAGATAAGTAGGCATGACGGAGGATCAGATGGAGACAGATTGATCTCTCTATATGGAAAGAACTTCCTTACACATTTCCTTTGAGACTGTTAAAGTGAGGTTAGGTTTTAGTGATGTCAGCGATCACTTACTGTATCTTCCATCAACAAAAAAAAAAAAATTATGATGACTATGCACGGCTGTGTCTAGCACGTTCTTTAAAATGCTTTTTGTACTTAAGTGTTATATCTGCGTTATCATCAAACCACGTTTATTGAACTGAAACTTAAACATTGTGTATCTACCAAAACAAAAGCTGATTCTGCTCAGGGTCACAAGAAAGAAGGTTGACTTTATATCACCAACTCTGCACATAAAGACAGCCAAACATGAGGATGTACCATTTGCCACGATTGCTTTGACATACATGCTCCTATAATAAGCAGTTATTTTAGGTATATTTAAGAAGCTATAAAATTTTTTGACAGCTCATGAATAGATGACAAGAAGAAAGGCTGATGATGTGTTTGTCTTACCCTGATGTCTAACTAAAGTTCTGTACAAGTTTGGCCTAAAACTGAGACTTAAACCCAGCTGCTATACAGTAAAACAGTCGGAGAAACACTAATTTGTTAGCTTGTATATATACATTCCCATTGTTTTTTTAAATGCTTCTGGATTCCATCTTTTTCTGTCTTGTCTTGATTTTAATTGCAGCATGGCCAAATACTGGCCAAATAGATTTGTTTTTCATCAGGGTGGTCTGGACTCCATTAGCCTTTTTCGTTTGCCTGTTTTTTAAGGCAAAAACTATACTTACCCAAGGGCTGAGAATGTTTCGAGTGGAGTTAAGTGAGTGAGAGAACTGTTTTTTTCGCCAGCCTCCGTCTGCCTTTGGTGAGCTCAGTCAATATTCCTACGCCGAGTCAGTCTACTGTTAACTGAAAAATACTTTGGGTTATATCCCACAGATAAGAAGCCATTCACTGGCTGGGATTTGTGTGCATCTGGTGTGTGTGTGTGTGTCTGCGTCAGTATAAGTTTGATGTAGGTTTGGCTAAGTGATTACAAGATGTGTTGGCTTTCAGTGTTGTGATTCACTGTGACCCACCACTGAATTTTCCATGCAAACGTATTCAAACTATATGTGAATGTTAGCACATGTTCATGCACAGGGTTATTTTATTATCAGGGGGTGACAACCAGTAAAACTGGATTTGGATAAAAGTGTGCCTCAGTCTCTTTTCTCTGTGTAGTTTATGCTTTTACACATTTAAAAGACTTCTATTGCGTGCACACACTGCCATTTTTCCCTGCATCTCCATATGCGTTTTATATAAGCATGTGTACTGAGTATACATTTTCTAGGCTATGGCTTAACTGCCTACAATCTGCACTAAATCCCTCTTCAGCCCCTGTGCCCCCCACCCCCAACATAAATGGTGGCTTTTAGGCCAAACAGGAAACTTTTACAGGGTGACTGCTGTGTTTTCTTCCAACCAAGAATAATGAACCATACATATGATTCCCATTTCTTTAGTGTCAGTAGTGGTTAAATTTCGCTGATGTTTCTATTGCTCTCACCAGAGAAACCATGCATTCCACGTTCACCTGGTCCCGTACATGACCCCAGGGGCTTCAGGAAACATCTGAGGCTAGCATAAAACCAAACCAAACAAAAACAGACTCATTCTTCATGCTCCAAGGGCTCGCTAAAGCTAGCGAGCCCAGCTGTAAGACCATTTGTGCTTTTTGTCTTTTCGGTTTCATCCCATGTCCTGTACAAACTCCAAAATAGTTTCAAAGTACAGAGCCGTGCTTCTCAGTTCTGTTTTGAATTTATGGCGCTGCACTGAGAGCGTAAGAGGCAGAGAAGAGCTGCCTGTCTCAACAGAATGGTGAAAGAGATCAGCTATCTGCTCCATATCTTGGCTATCTGACAGCCCGCCTGCGGTTATAAGGCCATGCAGACGACAGCTATGGATAAGCCAAGTGTGTGCGTGCTTCAGCTTCACTAACTCTTGCAGAGAACCAGGCCTGCAGTATTCATTTGCATGCTTCTTCATGTTTGTCTTCGCACATTTCGGTTTGTGAGTCTGCCTAAACTTAGCAGCCCACCCTCAAACTTTGCCCGTCAGCTGAGCACAATCTGGCAGGAACCGGCAATGAGTTCAGCTTAGTACTGCATGTTCAATCTCTAACATCTGCTGCTTTAAACATACATAAACGGCTCTGGCTGCTGTCCTCCGCTGCTAAGAAGAGACGGTGAGGGGTAATGGGAGAGAAAGAGAGGCAGAAGCATGAAAGACAAATGAGTTTTTAAACTGCAGGTGATGAAAGCTTAGTCCTTCAGCTAAATGCTTAACTCTCAAAAGTTACAGCTGAAAAAAATGGGATTAAGTATGGAATATTAATTTGAGTAAATTGAGGCATGTAATAAAGGAGCAGACTGTATTCTCGCCAAACACATGAAAATGATGAGACAAAATAAGTGGACATGAATGCCGGACTTAGTATGAAAGCATTTTAAAGCTGTTTAAGATGCCTTCGAGCTCTGTGAAAGCAAACGGCTAGTTTAGGCAAGAGGCACAGCATGATTAGTGCAGAGGAAACATTAATATGTCCACAACTTCAAAGCATGGACTGTAACATCTTTTAAACTCATGGAACATAACAATAAGTCTTAAAAAAATAACATCTAATTTTCCTGTGTGTCAAAGGACAGTAATGAGGCTGAAAATGATGATGGGCTGCATCACTCTCAAGCAGTGATATAGATTTCAACAATAAAACATTTTTAATTTGTTTTTTTGCCCCTGTAATGTAGCTGGTAGCCAAAACAATAAAACTATTGAATGAAACACTTTAAAAGTAATTATTTCCATCCACTTGATGTCTTTCAGAATTGAAGATGTTTCCAATTATATAAATGCTGTACCTGAAACAAACTGTCACTTGTGAAATGCAATACAGAGCAAAAACAAAATCCATATGTGAATAGACACTTTTCCTCCCGCCACAGAAAGTTAATTGCAGACAACAACAAAAAAAAGCCCCAAGCCTACTTCATTCATTCGGTGTAAAACTGTAGTTAAGATTACACTGTTGGTCAGGTTTTCCATTTCTTTGTGTGGCAGCGTTTCTGTGCGTATGTGTGTGGCTGTTTGGTTTGGCTGGTGGAGAGATGGCAGCTGGTGCGGTGCATTTTGGGCCAGACTCGCTCTTCGCCCTCTTTTCTAGTAGGAGTAAAAATGAAGCAAATAAGCAGACCTTCCCATCACAAAGTCAAAAATTATAGTACAGCACTTCCAAGGTGGCATTGCGGACTTTTTTTGAGGGGGAATAAGTGGTAAAAATGTGCAATGCTACATGGTTGACATTCTTCCCAGGAGGAAGTGATGATTCATCAAGTGTCATTCACATCAATATGGGTTGTTCATTTCCTGTTTGACTGTGTTTATGACTATATTTTCTTCAGCACCACATGTTTTACTGGAGATTTGACAGGCGTATACTGTAAATTTAGTTGTCCTGTTCATGTGTAAGTCTGAGTCAAGTACAAGTCCCTTTCATGGTCATGGCTGACGCCTCCCCTTGCTCTCCCTCCTACCTTCTCGCTGTTTCCATAACCCGCTCCACCACCATCACCACGACTGTCGTCACTGGGCTTTTTATGAACCCAACTCCTTGTTTTTTTTTGTGCGGAAACTCTCAGGATCCAGGACTTGCACTGTATTTGTTTTCAGCTTTTTTGCTTAGCACACATTAACAAGTGTCTTTCCATACTTTATATGATTTACCCGATGATTAGACTCATGTGTGTTTAATTCTGCAGGATCACATTGTGGTGAAAGCCCGACAAAGGGTCTTTGAAGCTCTCTGGACGAGCGCTTTCAGGCCCATTTTCCTTGACCTGGGTTTGTTCCTGAAAATGATTTCTTTTTGAGTAGAAAAGCAGCTGAGATGTGAGCAAAAAAAGGGGATTTAAGATTTAAGTGCAGGAAGTGTACTTTAAACCTAACACTGATGCTGACAGTGATGAGGCCATACAGCACAGTGGAGCAGGGGATTGTCAGCGAGCTTCTGTGTTGTAAGGATAACGATCCTGTCTGGAGTTGTTAAACCGTGGGATCATAGCTGACCCTTTAGGTTTAAACCATTAAAGCTTTAGGAATATTAACAGTATATCACGCTTGATGTTAAGCTGAAGCTTAAGCTTGAGTGTCTAAATGTCTGGTAAGGAGATTGAACAGCCGTGAGTAATGACCATGCAGATCTTTTTCTCTGCTTTTGCTTCTGCTTTATGATTCCAGCATGATGTTTTATCAAGAGCAAATGTGTAGCTTTCTCCAATAGCTTACAAACAAGAACCATTACAGTGCTCATAATCACCATGATGTAGTGAACATGACAAGCCAACTTATTTAATTCTTTGTTCTTGGCACACACATTTGAATTTCATGTGCCTCAAATCATGTCAACTCCTCTTTGAGACACACCTTGTGTTGAGTATGAAGTTCTCATGGCGAGTGTCACCTTAACTATGCTAACTATGCTGAACATGAAGCACACAGACATCCTTTTGTTATTTATGTGTCTCGTCTGTATCTTTATGACATTGTAGGCTTTCTAAAATTGAACTGATGGAACGCAGGCCCTTCAACTGCTTGTCACGACTTTCCTTTAAGAGACAAGCATGGATAACTCCCTCAGCTCACTCTCCATCTAACTCCGTTCAAACTGGCTTACTTAGGTTTATGGTACAGTAGAGAGCACTCTCCCTGATTTCCCATCTCATGCAACCTCTGACAATGAGACATTTCTGTTGAAGGCTGTTTGCAGTCCCTTTGTCCTTTACTGGGAGTGAAACTGAGCGTCCCCATTCAGTGCAGATGTCTGATGGGTCCTTTCAATGGTGCAGTTTATAGACTAGAGCTAACCTGTTTCTGAACACACTGAGTATTGCAACTTAGGTATAAAGTCTGAGTATAGAAAAGTTTTCTGTTAGATGCTCTAACTTACCCTGCAGAGACACTACAGGGGCTGTGTGGTCATTTATCTTTTGTCCATATATTTAAAAATAAACAGGCTAAATTATTGTTATAGAGGAATTTGTCCTGTTTGATCTGCATGTTTTAAATGTAACTAAATGTAATTATTGCCTGTGATTTACTGCGTTTACTGAGTTTCCTGTATGTGCAATCTATAGAAAACAAACTTTGATTCTGAGG
Source organism: Acanthurus lineatus (assembly GCA_029814665.1). NCBI lineage: Eukaryota > Metazoa > Chordata > Actinopteri > Acanthuriformes > Acanthuridae > Acanthurus > Acanthurus lineatus. Next base: position 17,314,296 of record JAPZDV010000006.1, read on the forward strand.
AAGTAATTGCCTGTGTTAATATTTACGGATGCATTTCTTTTTGAACTGTTAATCCTCATTTTAAAGCCACTGTTTATTTTGTGTCCTCTGATCTTATAATCACAAGACTAAAGACTTTTCTAGGTATTAAAATATGTGTGTTCTGAATGTCCTGTACACATGCATTGCATTGTGGTCCCTGGCTTATAGCCCTGGTATGTTATATATCCCGGCACACTGTTGACACAGAGGGAAATCAGCAGTCTATGTAATGTAAATGTTAAAGGCTAGCTATGCAGGCAGGATGTCAGCCAAGCTGTTTGTTCTGTCGGCTTGAATGGACTTGTTGTATCATTTGTCAACAATATCCTCTCTGTATCAGTGACTGACTCGACTGGCATACTGTACATTCTGGTGGAGGCGGGTGTGGGCCAAGGGATGATAGAATTATCTACAAAGGCAGGCTGATGTAGAGACAGCTGGAAAAGTCCATTTTTCACAAAGATTCAGAGGAAGAATAGATCGCATATAAAGAACAGCTTAAAATACAACCAGTTAGATATTAAAAGCCAGACTCTCGTGTTGGAACTTCAAGGTTTTTGCACAAGAATATCATGGTTTGTTTCTTAGTCATGTGGGAGTGCCTCTAAATATCATGAATTCTGTGTTAATAGGCTGTCTCTTGATGGAAATGAGAAATGCCGTGGGTGGGACAACAGCTTCTGTACTGCAACAACTTGCTTTTTGTGTGACTGGTCCTGGTTCCTTGCTGCCACAGCTTGTATATGTATGACTAACACACACATACTTCAGCGGGCCCCATGTCAACAATGTCAGTATCCTGTCAGGGTTACGGGTGCTAGAAACAAACAAACTCAGATCTACTGTTACTGTTAAATGTGGATAAAAAAGCGTCACCACATTAAGATGTTCAGGTACAAGAACTGTGGTCGGGTCATGTGACAGCTCTGGCAAAGGTTTCAGTCCGATTTCACTTAATTTTATCTACCGCTGTAAACAAACAAAACAGTACAGTAAACAAATGTTTCTTATATCTTTTTAGTCAGTGTATTTTTATTGTTCGGATAGCTGCTGCCCTGATGGAAAATATAACTTTTCCTCTTTTGATTAGTTAAAGTAGTAATGAAAATATACAGTGTCTGCTGGATCTTATATGTGATGAGTGATGTTTGTGCCAGGAGGTGGCAGCAGCAGCACTGTATCTACCTGAGTCACACACACGCTGTCAGACAGCACATACACCACTGCATACAGCACTGCAAGCTCATAGCACCACTGATCAGCTCCATTTGTCATCCTTTGAGTTTGACAGCAACGCATCTGAGGATGGTATTAGACTCAATTTTTAGATATTTCTGCAGTTAGTTGCAAAAAACTTGCACCCAAGAATTGGAATTTTATTTACTTAGAGTACCAGCATTTTTCTCTCACCTGAAAAAAATTCATCCAGGTTGATTCTGCTCATGTACTTAAAGGCCATTTGCAGCTTCAGATACAGAATGAAAATGTAGATACTACTGTGTGATAGTAATATTTGAAAAAAGTTAAGTAATTGGTGCAAAACTCTTAGAATAACAGGATACAAGCACAATCCAAGGACCCTTAAGGATAGTTTGCCTTAAAAACCTACACTACCCAAATGCCACAGTCGCAGCTGGTGATGAGTTAATAGATGTTTCTCTTGAGGTTGTAATGTCCTAATCACAGATGGGGTCATCAGGTCACCAAACAAGCCCCCAGGGAGGAAAAGGCAAAGGTCAGAGGTCACTGAGGAGGGTTGCTCCGCTGCCCCGTGCTGTTTAGAGGCTGGACAATCATACAACAATGCCCAGCATGTAGGCTTGAGTAGATGTAAACATGTAAACCTTGATCTAAACAGTTTGAAAAATAATGAACATTTACATTTTAAAACATAGTTTTCAGATTTTAGATGTGCAAAAGTTTTTACTCTAATATTTCAAATCAGAGACGTTTCGTTCTGACACTTCAGTATTGGGACACCAGTGTTTTTATGTTAAGCCTCAAACCTTTTGTATGGAAATTTCTATTAACTTTAAACAAAAGGATTAATTTCTGTAATACAGCTTGCAAAATTAAATCATGTCCACATTTAACAGCAAAAACACGACTGGTTAGATTTTCTATGCTGGAGGCATCACTGCAGGAGAGAAATGTAGATTGACCCTGCTACATCAAAAAACAGGGATCGCTTTCTAAAACCACACCCACACACCCTCAATTCAAGTCCAAACAGTGTATGCATGGAGAGCACAACGAGATAGAGACTGATGAGGGGGATGTACAGATCACATTACCTTCCCCTCTCTGGGAGATGACCAATTAAAACAACAAAGCAGAGCTCCCCTCCTCGGACATCCTGCTATCTGTCTATCTGTCTGTCTGGGCGTATTGATGACCTGCTTTCGCTAATCAATACATGAAAAGGGAACAGTTGGCTTCATGGATGTTTGTCGTAATAGCAGGAAGACTTTGTGTGTTGTTTTAAAGCTACACAGAAGAATAATCCATATACTTGCAATATGAGGTGCCACTGTGCAGGTTAAGCTATTCGTGGGTCATCTCAAGACTTTCTGATACTGCTGTTGTTTTTTATCTCTTCACATCAGTTCAGCTACATGGCATGTTAGTCATCTTCAAATTGATTTACCTGATAGGTCACATGACCTCAGGAAATGAACATGGCCAAGACCAACATACAGACCCAACTAAAATCTTTGCACGGGAAGAACTATGTCTAATAAACTATTCAGTTTTCATTTTAGCAAACATTCCAGCTGATTCCAGCTTCACAGATTTTAAAAGTTGCTGCTTTTTATTTTTAAAAAAAGCAAAAAATTGTTTAAATCACGCCATTTTCTTCTCTCTCAGTACGAATCTATAATCTACAGATGAATGTACAAACAGCCTTTAAGCTCTGCACACATTTACATTCCTGAGCAGAGGGGGACTTTATGGAAGTTTAATGGCCATTTGAGACCAACCAGGTGTTGCAGCGAAAACGCAAGTTCTCCCAGTTTTTTTTATTGTGAGTGGTTTGAAAAGGCCAAAGTAATGCAGACTGCAAGGGGTTGCGGTGGAAAATGCAGCACCCCTACAGTTGCAAAATTGAAGCATAGTCAGTTTTTACAGAATTGCAGCCCCACATCATACTATGGCGGCCAATTAGATGATTGACTGATCAAACTGAGCAACACTGAACAACCCAGCCACAAGGGAGTGCTAAGACTTGATTTGCATTTGCAAAATTTGCTGACACTCCCACACCTCTGCACAAACCTGCTTTGACTGCCACAATGCCTAATTTAGTTTGAAACAGCTCCTGATGCATATATAGATCTGATCTTGGGTTGTGATCTGAGACATTTCTGTATTATTGCCTCCAACAAGCCACAGAGCCTTTATGCGGAGTTCACTGGTGAAATAATGTAGTTGGTACTACTTTGTCTTTTTGAATCAGGCAGAGTATTTAATGAAATGCAGGAACACACTAGCAAGCAGGGGAGAGGTGGGTACTGGGAGGCTGTCTCGCCTAATTTAAAACCCCATGCTATCTAGTTGCCTCAGGCCTGCATGTCCTGATATACACACACTTACTGTACATGCACACGCACATATACACATGCGTGCTCAGCAACATGACAGTAGTGCTTACTGCAGCAGTTTGTTGTGCTCACTAACCCAGTTAACTACAATTTAGAGTCAATACTGTTCCACTTCCTCACCACAGTTGAACCAGGCTCTTCCATGGCGGCTCTGTACTCACCATCTCTGCCTCAGGATCAGTAAATGGAGGGTACAACTTTAGCTGTGAAGCGGTCGACTAGGTCGAGCTCTCTGTCCCTCAACATTCAACTCATTTAAATGGCTGAGACAGAATGCCCAGTTGTCAGTGTCAGAGCTTACTGTGCTTTTCTTTCAGAGCAGGCTCCTCTTTACAGTTAGCAGAAATATCTACTCAAAAGTGTGAATTGCATGAAATGATTAACCAGTGAACCTTCAAGCACCTTGCATTATACAATGGAGAGAGGAGTTGTGAACCCAATTTAATTTATCACTATGTTCAAAGGTGTCCTTATGCGGCCTTTCCATCAGAGGAGCTTGCAGGGACCCAGAACCATTTTAGGAACTAAGAAACAAAACCTGCATTTTAGCTGGAGTAACAAGAGACTAAATGTATTTCCAGGTGCAACAAAAGTCCCAATTATTGTCCAAAAGCTCAGGAACTCTAGGAGCAGTGTTTGCAGTCCTGATCTCTTTGCATGTAATATATTTTGTCACTTTTATCCCTTATTCCTTATGTTCAATCCTTGTCTCCCTCTCATGTCTCTGTCTTCCTCTCTTGCTATTTTCTTTTGCCTGACTGCTTACTGTCTCTGTTCACTCTCCGTCTGTCTCTGGCTCTTATTCTTGTTCTCTCCTCCTTCCTTCCTGTGTCAGGCGGAACCAGGAACACATCAGAGGTGTGTTGGTCCATTGCATTAAAGGCTTCCCAGTCCCCAGTGTTTATCCGTTGATGTCTGCTTCCGCTGACTCCCTCAGCTTGACTCATTTTACCAGTGCACACATGTTTTGTTCGCACACACACACATATACAAACACACACACACATCATAAGAAACTGCAGTATGCTTTTATAAAAGCATGCTCATTTATCTTCAGGTCTTTCTCTCTGAGGTATTTCTTCTGTTGTATTACAATTATTTGCTGTAATACCCTGCAAGAGTTCCTGTTTCATTTATTTATTTTTTTATTCATGTTTCACCTTCAACAGTTTGTAATAACATCTTAGGCATCACTGATCAGACCTATGGAGTCTTAACAAAAGTTTGCATTTCACCACAGTTGATTAACCTGAACAAAATTGTGCTAAAAAGGCTAAAAGGGTTCGTCGTTTTTAACATTTTATACCTGCAATTCATCATTTTTTAATTTCTGTATATTTGTGTAAAGCCTTTACTCGTAAGACTTCAAGTTATGCATCTTTAAAGTACACTTTCAACTTGTGTCTTGCAGTCAGTGTTTGTATAAAATGCCTGACAATACATTTAAACAAAGCCTCCTTCTGCTTAAGCACTATGTAAACAAAACCAGTGGTGAGGAAACTTTCCAACAAGTTTTAACACTTTACAAATATGAGTTTGTGCGTTAGGAATTTCTGATATATTAGTTTCAAATTAGGGCATTGTGACTGTGCAACTGTGGCTGTTCTTTTGTTTTATCCTAAAATGGGATGATTTGAAGGGAAGTACTGTCTTGTTTTCAGGAGTTTTAACAAATGGTGCAGCTTCTACATTGCTAATGGAAAGCACTACATTGATGGCTGCAGAATGACTGGTATATTCTGGTGAATGAATGGCAGAGGGAAAAACAGACAGATTAATTTGGGTTCCAATATAAAGTAGAAGGGCTGCTATTGAAAGACTGGCATACTCTGACATATGCATGTTTTCTCAACTACTCAGTTTTGAGTTGTAAGTTTTTACCAACCCTGAAACCACCAGCAGCCTTCTTCCTTAACTTTGCATAAAAACCAGACACAGGGGAAATTGACTAACTTGGCTCATCAGGTCACCAGTGGACTCCAAACTTTTAGTGGTCCAGACCACGAAATAGTCTTGCCCTGTGAAATGGTAAAATTTTTGACATATTCTTTGCTTCATGTATAGATCAAACAGACAAGTTGCATCGTGTTTGTTACTTTTAAAAGTGCTTTTTTCTCACTTGTGACTGAGCCAACTCCTTCCAAAAACCCTGTTTTTTCCTATTTGTGCTGGGTTAAAAAGGTGTTCTGCTGGTGATAGCACTATATTTACCCTACAGACTTGAGGAAGGTGTCAATTCTCTCATACAACAGCAAGAAAGTGAATAAGATTATCTCCCAATATGTCAAAGTATTTCTTTAACCTGCTTTCTTACTATAAACTCTTGTGCATTGCAATCCTAAAAATATTTTGTATAGCATCAGTTAGACTGAATAAAAAATAGAGCACATTGCCTGAAGGATAGATGTCATGGGTTCATCGCTGTAATAAATTGCCCTGTGTATATCTGTGCGTGTCTTTGTGTGTGAGAGCGTGTGTGTACATAACCTGTCAGCCATGTGGTCCACCTGTTAGAGAGTAGTTGCCCCGTGGCCTCGACAGCCACTGTGTTTGTTTGATCCTACAGATGCTTATATGAAGCTGTCCCCTTCACACACGCACACTCTGTCACCCTCTTAATGTTTTGACAGCTGGCCCTGATACAGTGCTATTTTAGGGCCGTGGGTGAATATATCTGTGCTTGTCTCGCTGCTGTCATGTGCATATGTAAGTGGTACGCCTGCCTGTCTGGTTTGAAGGTGTCAATTTGATAGGCAGCGTTTGGCATAGTCTAAGTGGCCTATGTCGGAGTATCGCACCAGATGTGATTTACACAGCGCTGAAACATTCCACACACTCTAAACAATGATCTAATCTTTTAAAATGTTTCACTTTTTAAATACCAAACACGCTTCTAGCTGTTTGCTGATTTTGCTAACTTGTGTGTAAATATGCAGGATATTGTTTCAAACAGCAGTGAGTGTTTTTTTTCTTTTTTCAAAATGGCTTCAGCATGTGTGCAGGGAATGTCTCAGGGTGTGAAATTTTATTTGTAGAAATGTGAGATAATTTAATAATTTGATTTTGTTCTTATTTTCTAATTGGATGGTGACATGTTCTCTTACATCTTCTTCATTTTCCTTCTGTCCTGCAGGACCTGCACACCATCTACTGCCACCTCTACTACATGGATGTCCTCTCTCACCTTAGAGAACATCAGCTAAGGTCAGTCATTTTTATTTCACTAAAACCAAAAACTCAGTTTCATTCTGACTCATCTCTGACTGATTGATTTTTTTTTCCCACACAGAGTTTCAATTTGCCAAAATAGCCAAAAACCTAACTTCAGAGTAGCCCTTAGGCAAACTTTCTGCATGATTTGTCATATGTGGCACACCCTGTCCAAACAGGATTAAGAGTGCACAATTTTTTTTTCCAAATGCCCTTTAGCCAATGTTGATTTTTGTCCTAGCTTTATCATTCAAAGGCGGGGGGGGGGGGGGGGTTTGGCTAAGTTGCCTTTTGTACATTTTATATACAGTCATATTAAACATGTTTGAAATGTGTCTAAAGTTTGAAATATTTTCCTTGCCAGATTAACTTGAGTTTAACATGTGACAATAATGACATCTGAATTAGAAGGGACACACAGAGACAGATATGAATATTTGATTGACAGTATTTTTTATACTTTGACAAGAATAATAAAATGATTCAGACCTTATCTTATGATATTTAGTGACAGTAAATGAACCAAACCTCCATCAATTTAGTACTTGTGTGTCCATTTGACTAGGGTATAAAAGCCTGTCTTTCTTGGAGTTTGATTTTGATCCATCAAAGACAGAAAAATTCTGTGTAACTCTGACAAACAGAAAAAGAAAATGTGGGTCAACTGCAGCCAAAAACTGAGTAGTAGGTCACTTTAAACACTCTGAGCTGACAGACAGTAATGATGGTGTCTAAAATGGGAGAGTTTGGTGCTTGCCGAGAAGAAGTTTACTCTGCAGATGTGATGGATTGTGAGGACTGGAAATCTATCAGGGATGTTTTTTGAGGGACAAAGTTAACATCTTTGCCTTTCTGTCTTAGGTCGATGTGTACCTCTGCCAGGTACGAGAGACATGAGGCCAACCACATCCTGTTCTAGTAAGTATAAGTTCTCACACTGAGCAAGCACACAAAAATATCTTTTGTCTCTTTTTTATTTGAATATGTGCTGAAGAAACATGTTTTATTTAGAAATAAGTTGTTTATACTTATATTATATATATTTACCCAGTTGCATAGGACATTTCCTACTTCCATGTACAGAATCTTTAACGTTCACACTTTGTAGCCACCTGATTATGAATGTCAGTTTTGCCCTCTAAACCAAACCAAACCATAAATCGCTCAGTGGCGCATCAGCATAGTTGACTCACAGTGTTTGCAGTCATATTGGGTCCAGTTGGGTTTTGGATGACAAGCCAGATCTTAACCACAAAGTGGAGATTTAATTGTTTATATTTGAAGTTTGTAATGTAACCAAAAAAAGATTTTGTCACCAGGAGGCTTTTACTCACAGACGTTTTTTTAACAAAACTTCTCTAAATGTTAAAATGTCACAGAGTCCAAAATGCAGCAAGAATAAATATTGCAAGAGAATAGTGGATTAATGTTGCATTATTATGATTTTAAATTTCCAAACTTCCCAGTAAGTTGTTGCATTAGATTTCTTCCCTGGAGCCCATTCAAGGATTAAGACACAGTGTCCAAATGAGATCAGTGATCTAGAGCTGAAGGTAATGTCGACAGATCAACTGATGGCCTGTCTGCCATCCTCTCTGCCTGTCTGCCAGGGCGTGTGAACAAATGGGTGCTGAGATGGATGAGTCAAATGGTAAAAATAAGTCATTTTAACATCATACGCAGCATGAATTTGGAGGAAAACAAGTCAAGAGGAAGAGTGATTAGAATGAGAGAGTAAATGATGAGAGGAGACGGGAGGAAGTGGCGGAAAATGACAGATGTAAGGAGGTATGTTAAAAGAGGAGACGTGAGATGAGATGACTGCAGAAAAGAAGATTAAACGAGGAAAATATGCTAAAGAGAAAGAAGGAGTAAAGGATTGCAGTGTCAAGCGGGAGGAGAGGCAAGTAAATGAAGCAAAGATAGAAATGAGGAATCTGAAGCAATGCAGAAGAGGAATGAGGTGAGGATGTGGAGGAAGTGTAAGAGACAGAGGGAGGACAGAGACGGATGAAAGCATGAGAGAGATGCTTCATACACTGCTGATGTAATTTGCCATCAAATAAACATGCACACACACTCAACACGCACACACACAAAATCTCTCTCCACCAGACTCTCCTGCCTCTCCACCAGGAGTGACTCTTAAGAACCTTAACCCAGAACAAAGCTCCTGCCATGTCCAATTAATCAGCTGTTTGTTACACACACACACACACACACATACGCACACACACACACACACACATGCACTACAGATAGCAAGCGAAAGCAATCATTGACTCTCCAAAGGAACCTTAATAGTAGTTAATCACGTTGGCTTCACTTAAACACAAACAATGCAATAAGAAACTTATCATTGCTTTACCAACATAAACATTAATATGTCAGTCTGCTTTTACTGCACAACATTTAATGATGGAAGAATAATTGATGCAAGCATTACTAGGTGTCCAACTAATGATTGGTTTCAATTTTGTTATTTTGTCAGTTGTTATCCAGGTAACTAGTTAATCTCTTCAATGTTCCTGCATGATTTTAGTGTAGTGTTTAGTGTTTAGTGAAAGTACCAAAAAATTCCAAGTCCTCACTTCTGAGACATTTTTGTTTGATACTTCATAATGATGACTTTTTTGACTTTCAATGCCACCATCTTGGTGTTTTTTTTCTTTTTCTTTTTTTTTTTTTGCTTTTCACTTTCTGTAGATCACTTTTAAAGCAGTGTGTGCAATACCCTAAAAGACTTGTGGGTATCTATAATATATCATGAAACACTGATGTTTACAAATATCTCTGTTTTCTTCGTGTTTTTTTTTTTACAGTGGCCATTATTACCTCTTTTCTGTTAAAAAGGCTTTAAATCCAGACATGCAACCATTACTGAAATCACCAGTTTAATATAGTATTTATCATACAGTTACACTTAAGTACATAAAGTTAAAAGTCGCACAATAAATCAAATGTTGTACATATTTCTGTCCTATCTGTAAGATTAATTATAAAATCATCATATTTGTGTTGTCGTCACCCAGAGACGGATAAAGAGAGACAAAATAATATGAACTGAATATAAAAGGTTCAGTGATGGAGATGAATGATTATAATTTCAGTCCCAGTGTGGATACATTTATCATAGAGTAAAATCAAAGTTTGGAGTTACATAAAAAATCGCTCAGAAATACCCAGTAAAGGAACAAATAAATGCAAAAGAAATAGCTGCTCTTTATCTTACTAAGCAGTCTTAAGGTTTTTATTTTTTTATTTATTCTTATTTATTTATTATTTATTTACTTTTTTCTCCACTTGAGGTGCTATGAGTTAAAATAGCAATAAAAATCAAATAAATTTGCCAAAGAACTATGTGAAAAAATGCTTAGATCTGAACATCCACCTGTATTAAAATAAATGTTGAAACATGATCTCCAACATTATTTTTTTTATTATTATTATTAAGAACTTGATTTATAAAGCTTAGCAATTTGTTGCACAAAGATTTAACCTTGTTTGAAATATTAATATTCTTTATATGCCTGGTGGTCATCCTGCAGAGCCAGGCTGTATATAAATTATTTATAGTGGGAGAGAGATGGCACCAGTTTTCTGGAACTCCAGCATAGTTTAAAAAGCTTACCTGTAATTTTGATGTGAATGTAAACCTGTCTTTCACAGGTACAAATAATTTAAAATTTGAGGTAGATTATGTTGTTATTATTATTATTTACTATGTGTTTGTTAAATAAATCTAAACACATTACAACCTTTCCATTAGGTGCTGCTTTTCCTACTAGGGTTCACATTTTTTCTCCACTCCTCAAACACTCTGTATTTCTCAGTCCATGTCCTGAGTCTCAGTATTCGTAACAACAGGAACAGATACAGTCTGTTCCCCTCTGACCGACTTCTTCATGTATAATTGTGTCTGAGCTTGCTGCTGACTTAAGCTCCCAGCTAATTATGGGGTGAATTAGACTGGTTGTTGCGGTTAATAGATAACAGTGTGTTCATGGTATAGCGTGGACAATCATGTAGCTCATGTTCTGGATTTGTTTATTTTTAGATTTAAAAAAATGTAATATTACAGCTTCTGTGAATGACAGACCAGATTACGTGACTCTTAGTGCTGTCTATTCAAGTCTTTTTTAGCATGACAGCGAGTCTTTAATGGGTTCTTCCCTTCTTGCAATGATGCACATTATATCATGGCGGTATAGTGCCTGATATCTAAGAATACATTTATAATGCAAAGTGCAGCATTTGGGATTCAAAGCTTGGATGTGCACTTTATAATTTCTTTTCAGGCATCTTGGTTTTCAGTTTTCTTTACAGAACTCCCACATTTTTCAAAACAGCAGAAAAAAATGTTATCCAAGAATGTATTGAATGTTTCTTTTTTTAAAGCCATTTTAGCCGTAAATGTATGGATATAAATGATGAATAGAACAGCCTGAGGTGTTCAGACTATCTTTAATCCGCCAAGGCATAAAAGGCGACACCTGAAATGAGACTGCAGGCGAGATGGTGAAAAAAAATCACAAGAATTAATCAGTTTTAACTTCAGGAAACCCTTTATACATACTAAATAAGCTCTACATAAAGAGCATTACAGGCTTTTCAAAAATAACTGCTGAAGCTTTGTGATTGCAAATTATTTTATTATATCTTTAAAATATATTGTTTTTCCTGCTTCTATTTTGCAGAACTGGGGAGTTGAATACCACAAATGAATTACAAAAAGCATGCACCTTAAAACTTACAAGTTTTTCATTTTCTATCATGAATTGTAACAAAAGTATAAAGATTGCAGTGTTGAAAGTTCACAGTTGACACCTGCTGACTTATTTAGCTGTGACTTGTCAGGAAGTACAAACTGCAGTGTTGGGCTGTTGCAGTGTTTCACACCTGTCTGTTCATTCTCTCCAGCCCAGACAGCATCGCTACCTGTTGGTACATTCTGCTCTCTGGATCTGTCTTCGTCAAGGAGCACATGTACCTGGCAAGATGCTGGTATGTAACAATCATCAACACACACACACACACACACAAACACGCACACAGAAAACAAGGGAGCACCATGATATCGGGTGTCAAGAGTTTGCATACCTGTATAGATACACTCACACTGATAACACTGTGTGATTTCATCCACATTGTGCTACACAGAAGAGATTTCTGGTGTCACATGATGTTCCACCTCAAAACATTTATTGACAGTAAGAAGGGAAGCAAATAAAAACTAGGATCTTTGTTCAATTTTAGTGACTGAAGGGCCACTTGATGACATCAGCAAACCCTAGTTCATTTCCTCATTCATTCATTCATTCATCCATTTAATTATTAATTAACTTTTAGTAACTTCAGACAGAAGCGTCAAGCAGAATGACAAATTAAATGAAGTAAAACATTAATGGGACAGTTGATTCAGTTTTTTTTTGCAAACTCAAGAGCAGCAACTCAAAGCACCAACTGGCTGCCAATAACCAACAACCTCAGGGCAGCCAGCACTGATTATGTCAGTATGTGTGTTCATTCCTGTGTGGGTCAGTTGATAACGGAGGTAAGGGTGGGGTTGGGGGAAGGTTGGTGCCCTGCTCTACGACCGGAGGCTGTGTATGTATGTGTGTTGGAAAACACAGGGGGAGTAAGGGGGCTTGGAAGGGGTCACAGAGGGAGATAGTAGGGAGGAGTTTTGTGTGTGTGAGTGTGTTGGTGTGTGTTGGTTTGTGTGTGAGCGTGTGTGTGTGTGTGTGTGTGTGTGTTGGTGTGGAATGCGGAACCCCTGGCAGAACAGTGGCTGGCCATGTGTTCCTGAGCAGCCTGCCCGCCTGCAGCCCAGAAGCACATCCAGGCAGGAAATGAGCAGGCTACACACACTCACACACACACATATACACTTTGCCACACACACAGACATACATATACACACAGACACACACAGACACACACACACACACACACACCTCCCTGGAGCCGACAGACAGACAGACCGAACAGAACAGAGCAGAGCGGGAGGGAACACACACTCCTCCCTCAGTTTAAGACAAACTAAAAGGCTTGACAGCCACCATACTTCTGCTTTTTAAGGGAAACTTTTTCCCTTGTTTAATCTCTGGAATATAAAAAACATATACAGTTGGATCTAAACCTGGATTACTGGAATATTGGACCCCCTCTCTCCTTACTGTGGATAATATGCTGGATATTATTTCACTTACAAGGAATCCAAAGAAGTGGACCCCCAGAATTCCTGTTCTTGGTCAGTAATTTAAAAGTTTTCACTCATTTCGGTCTTTTAGTCCAGAGACGGTGGCTGTAGCTGTATGAGTAATAGTTGGCTAATTCAGTTGAGATTTTTCAAAACTCCCTCTCTCTTTCTCTCTGCATTCTTTAACTCAGCGTGCTCCATATCCTGCCTGCCATCATTTAACCAACTGGATAGCCAGGAATTCCCCACGGCGCTGTGGCAGGATAACCTACCACTACTGGGCCCCACAGCTCAGAAAAACACAGTCCCAACTCCTGTTTGTTGTCCTTTTTTATCTAGTATGATTATCTTAAAGAGAAGCAGACGCCTGTGTCACATTACAGTGAAACATTAAACAAGTCTGGAGTGAACGAGACTCTTGGTTAAATTTTTCTGTGCTGAAAAGATTAAGTTGTCATAAGTGCAGTAAAAGAAAGTTACAGATAAAAAAGAAAGAGGAAATAATGTGAATCAAATCCTGATTTAATTGCACCACAGTGTCACGAGCACATGCTGTGCGGTAGACCAAACTTCTGTAAGTGTGCACCACAGTGCAGTGTTTACTGGAAAAGGGTTTAGTTTTGAAAGCAATTTATTTCCTTTAATCTGGGAAAATACCTGGATTTGTAAAGCTCTAATGAATCCCTAATCAAACCCTTTATCTTTCCTTGAAAACGTACAGGTAATATTAGCAGGCTCCTTATTTTGGAGTTGGTGGTGAAAGTTGCTTCCACTGGTTAAAATAAATTTTGTCACCATCAGGAGATTGCATCGATTTAAACTGATTTAAAGCAGTTTTTTACTCCAAATTGCTGACTACGCTCTACTGAAGATTGTGTGTGTGACAAGACTCATCACTCTACGTGCACAAGTGAACCGTATTTATGTGGTCTAACAAAGTGGCGACTCTTCTAAAGAGAAGTGAAACTTTTATAAAAATTCACAATAATATTTTGAGCCCATTAACGTCATCAATCTGAATCAGACCCTCCATTGTAAGATCACTAGTTTTGTCAAAAATCTGATGTAAAAACCATTCCGTCACAGCAGTTTTTGCAAATGACTGGTCATGTTAGTTAGTGTCAATATTTCATAATGTCATTTTTATCAATTTTTTACAGGGGGGCAACATATTTTTCAGCTAATAAGTTTATTTCTCTTGTGTTCAATGACTGTGTTAAAAAGAAATGTTAATGTTAGCTAACGTTAGCCTGCCAAATTACATGCTGATTCATGTCCAGCACTGACGGGACATTAACATGGCTAGGGGGTGTTGATGGAGAAAGCCAAGGCAAATGTTATTCAAAACAGTTTGTCAGATAGTGAAGCTGCTGATGAGGTTGGTTTGTTTGATGAGCAGAGTCGAAGCTGCAGGCGAGCGGCTGAGGGGTTGATGAAGATAGAGCGCAACTTGAAGGCAGAGGTGTAGAGTTACACATAATATAAAGCATGCAGGGTTTTTTATTTAATGGGAAAAAGTTCTGTATAGGTAGTTGTGATGACGAGAAATGAGTTTAAAGCGGTTTAATAATTTCCTGAAATGGAATGTTAATGATTTATTTAGCTGCCAGGAAGAACTAGTATTTCTAGATTCTTTGCCTGATTACACATCACCAATAAATCTTTTACTTTTTATTATTTAAAATTTTATTAAATCACAAAGTTACTTACCCTTGAACCTAAACCCAGTGCTTTAGAGAGGATTTTTATAAATCAGTGCATTTACAAGGTTTTTTTTTTTTTTTTAGACTTAACTTCCCAGAAGCTCCACAAGTAAAACATTGACAATGCAGCTTACTTTCTGTTACCTTAGTTGTTTTGGAAACTTACTACAATAAAATCTGTGAAAGAGCACAGTCAGTGTTCTTTAATTGAAGTCTGATTGGTATTCTCTCTTTATGGGGGGGTACTTAAACTCTCTGTATTGGAGTGTGAAGCAGCTGCTGGTGGTGCTCTGTTTTCCTCTGATATGCCTAACTGATCACCCTGTTGTTGTGCAAATTAATTGTAATGTTTCTGAATGACCCACTACGTCATTCCCCTTGGAGTCTGTCTGGCAGTTGTGTGTGTGTATGTGCGTGCATGCGTGCGTGTGTGTGTGTGTGTGTGGTCTGTCTGTTGAGCTGAGGGCTGGCCAGCTCCACAGTCTTGTTTAATGTGAGTGTGAGTCAGAGCGGTCAGTGTTAGCCAACCAAAAACTTAAACTGAGAGGAAGAACATCCGCACTAAGAAGAAGCGAAGTCTGTGTGCCTGTGTGTGTGTGTGTGTGTGTGTGTGTGTGTATTAAACTGTGCACTGTGGTTTTCTTTCTTTACTGTTGGTAGTCATTTCCATGGAAACATAGGTGCCAAATGGGCCTGGATTTCTGTTTGGGTTTAAATTTTTACCAAGACTCTCTAAAACTTTCTATTGACTTGTAATACACTTACTGACTCTCAATAGTTGTTGTTTATTTTATGTGCATCATCACATAAAATTCACATAGAAAGTGGATCACTTACTGTTGGCTAAAAACAAACTTTCATAGGAGTGCAGAGTTTAGTGGAGGCGCACGGTTGCAAACTGTCTGCATACAGACAGACTTCAGGGCTGCAAGAGAAAAGCTCAGGTCTCCCACTCATTTTCATCTCTTTGTAAGGTAAATGTTGCATAGTTGGTTATGCAGCAGTGCAGGTGATTTTCAGCAGTGCAGGTGATTTTCAGTAGTGGCTGATCTCTAACAAGTAATATTTTCATCCAAATACATTTCATCCAAAACCATCACTTTTATTAATATTGTTTTTTGAACTCTTGATCCCACCACTTTTTTTCCCAGGGTTTTTATACCAGTACAGTGTGTGTGTGTATGTGTGTGTGGCCATAGTTTCTGTGCCGGCTGTCATGGGTTATTGCCCCGGGCGCTGCAGCTGTCACCAGATCAGGGCTGAACCTGTTCTCCCCTCTGCCAACAGCTTGTTTCTGCAGGAAAAAAAGGGGAGAAAAATCATCACCTGCTGAAATTCAGCACAGGCACTGTTTCAGTGTCGCTGTAAGAGCTTCCCATCAAAAAAGATGACCTTTTTTGAAAAGAAGTATTAGCTACCCAAACTAAATGTTTTTGTGAGACCAACAGATCACTTAAGGATTTTTTTTTAAGGTAAAATATCCAAGACATGATTGTTTAAATCGGTAGTTTGGCATACATAAATAGCGGTGTGGTCCTAAAGAAACATCTCGAATTAGACTCCATCTGAATGTCTATTTGCAAACAAGGTAAACTTATTGTCTTATTATGAATTGTGAGGTGTTTGTATTCCGTGTGTTTTGGTCTGATTGGATAAGTTGTATTTTTTTTCACTGTTATAGTATTAAATATGGTTTCTTCTAAATGGCTGAACTGCACTTACTTTTTTATGTTTTATTTTTTGCATAAGCTCCTTCAGGTATGCTTATTGAAAAAATATTTCTCTACTACTGCTTTAGCACTGAAGTGCAGTAAGAGGTTAACAACAGCAGTGATTTTTTTTTCCTACTCGCTGCCTGCAAAATGTGTAGGAACAAGAGTAAATAAACTTGTAGAATAAACTCACTGAAGCCATGATTCAGTGAAGAGAGTTTATTTGCGTGTTTGTTTGACTAGTTCGAAGCCATAATCCGGTTTTAGAGGTTTGTCTTATTTCCGTTGTGAGACACAGATTCACACCAGCTGACAAAAGAAAGGTATCAGATCTCAGTACAATCAGAGTAACAGCATGATTTGGTGGGTACACACACACACACACGCACACACATGTGCTCACACGCCCACACAAACGCAGTTACTCAGAGATGAGTCAAGTCTGTTTATTCTTTTAGTTTTGTGGGAATGCAGTAGGCAAGAGAAAGGAGCAAACATCGGAAGCTGCACTGATGTGTATTTTAGTTTTTCGGCCACCCGTAAATACGTGCACATGCACACACATGCACACGTACGGTAGGCACACAAGTCACTAAACTTCTCCTCCAGCTCCTTTATTAATAGAAAACTGTATTTTTCATTTGTTTGTCTCACACAGCTTGCCTCACTGCCCTGCACACACACACACACAGACACCCTCACACACACACACACAGAGTGAAGAGCTAGGCTTGGCAGGCAGTGTGCGGCGCTGACAGGGACCATGCGTCTCGCCTCAGTAGAGTGTGGAGAGATCTGTCAGAGTCGGGCTGACCTCCAGGCTAAGGGCTCTGAGAAAACACCGAGCCCAGCAGACTGCATTCCTCCCTGGGAACTCTTAAAGCCACGCCTCGGTGTTCATGTTCTGGTGGGAGCTGTTGTATAGACAGCATAAGAAAGACGCAGTATTTATTCATTTACTCACCGAGCTTTGTGATGCAGAACCAGTGCACGAACCGGTCCAGAATTTTTTAAAGAAGCAAAGAACACACAACTCCTTGGGTTTGAAACAATTTGGGGGATTTAAACTGCTGGACCTGGTGTTCTTGCCCATGTGTTGCCAAGCATCTTCTTTACTGACGTGTCACTGACAGATGACAGTAAACCCCTCGCAGCTCTAGGAATGCTCTCTGCAGCTGACACTGACCTCTGATCTCCATGCAGTGAGGCAAGCAAGGGTAAAATTTCCCAAAAGGGGGTTGACTAATATGTCAGTTGAATAAGTGATGTAAATACAATTATATTTATATAGTATTTAAACCCTTGTGCCTCATTTCATTTGTTTGAGGTTTGATAATCCCTCCTGAAGTATGTGTCCTTCTCTGTCAACACTAAAAAAGTGTTAAAATTAGAAAGATCAATTCAAAGCTTTAATGGCTTTCATTGTCCTTGGATTTACCTGACCAGTGCACTTTATGAAAGCTTTTAATAGTCCATACATTTAGTGACTAATGTAGTTTCCTGTAGAATACCTGATATAAACCTTTTAGCCTTATTTCTTTTGCCATAAAGCATTAAGACTTTATCAGCAGGGATCGATGTTCAAAATTGAGGCTCTGTTTCAGCTCAGATGGGGAATCGTGAGTCCGAACATGTGGAGTCACAGTGAATCTGAGTTCTTGTGGCAGGGAAGTGTCAAATAAATCCAGTCACAGCTAATTTGACCCTCGTTCAGCTACAATGAGAAGGTTTCCAGCAACAATATGGTCATTGTTTTTCGTCTGCTGGAAGCTTTCTTCAAGTCCAGCCGCTGTGGATTTCACTCCTCCCTTAGAAGACGCAGTATGACGCACAAAAGCTTTGAGTTCACATCCATTTCCTTTTACTTTTTCATAGGAAATCTGTGGGGCTCAAAAATATATATACTCAACCAATTCAGAAAAAAGGACTTTCATCATTGTTTCCATCATCAGAACAAATTATGAAGACAGGCTTTCATCTGTGCACTAAATAGAGAGGCTGAAATTGTGAGTGCAGTGTGTGACCCGGTGTGAAACAGTGATCAAGGATGTGATGAGATGAAAGTTTGCTTCTTTTTCGGAAGGGTCCAGAGAGAGGAAGGGCCAACAATGAGAAAAGAGGATGAAAGGGAATGCAGAATGAGATGAGGAATAAAAGGGAAGAAAACAGGAATGCAGGAAAAAAAATGCAAAAGAAAGTGAGAAGTTAAGTTGACAGGAAATGAGAGAAGAAGCAAAGGAAGAAAAACAGGAAGGAGAAAATTTATAAATGGAACTGAATGGAGTGTGGGAGAGAGGGACGGATGAAAAGGACCATGAAAAAACAAAGTGAAGGAGCAGTGGGACAACGACAAGGGCTAAAAGGGAAGAAAAAATTTAGAAGCAGCATTGAATGAAAGGAGAAGCAGCATTAAAAGGACTAGGGTAAAGAAACCCAAATTGGAGGTGAAGGGCAGAAGAAAGAGATGAGAAAGAGGGAGAAGAGAAATGACTGAGGAAAGCAGAAAGCTGGAATAAAGAGAGGAGGAGGAGTAGGAGGAGGAGGAGGGAGCGACCAAGCAAGAGATGGTGTGAGAACAAAACCAGAGAGGAGATGTGAGAGTGAAAGTTGGCTGTTTCCCAGCTCAGCACGCTTCCATAATTAAAACCAGCCACTCCTCCAGTCCTTAAACAATGCTGAGTTGCCACTTTTAGCGAGCCAAAGGGTGGGAGACGTGTGTATTCAGGGATCAGCGCACAGTGATTGAGCTGTTCAGACCTGCTATCTCACACACACTTACACTCTTTGGCATCCATGGGAAATAGAGAGACATTCATAATCACTATATGCATAAACACAGACAAAAGATGTGTAAAAAATTGTCTCAAACTGTAAACAAGTTTTAAACACTTTGTTTTATTTAATGAACTCACATGCAAACAGATGTAAGCTTTAACTTTATACCACACATTTATAACTAACACAAACATTGAGTGATTTGTCGTGGTGATGACGGAGTTGAAAGATCGAGTTAATATTTTCAGATGTTAGATGCACATGACTGGTTCGTCCACCAGACTAGATCATCCTTATGATCTGAGTTTGTAAATGTGTGTTAACGTCTTTGGATTTTTTTAGGCTCTTAGTCAAACAAAACAAGCAATTCAAAGTGAGCTTTTCATTCCTTTCAATCCATTAAACCATTAAACATGATTAAACAATAATGAAAGTAACTGTTAGTTGCAGCTCCAATCAGCCCCCTGTAGGTTTTATTTGTGTTGGGAGTGTCCTTTTAAGATAATGATATTTACAAACCTAAGTGTTCTATGTGTTTTGACTTAACAAGGCAAGTCAGCTTTGCAAGTCAGCTTTCTGAAATTTCCCAAAATGTTTTGCCTCTATATCCTTCAGGTTTGAGCTATAAGGAAAAAGGTTGACAAAAAATAGTAACAAGTTTTTTTATGTCACAACACAAGTCATGATGGTGAACTAAGACATCATGCAGAATCTCCATGTGACAAGAAATGAGCAGACCAACCCACATGGTCTCACCACAGCATCAGCTGCTCTCCTCCCGCTTATCAGAGGACAGAACAGCCAACAGCCCAGCTGGCTGGGGTTAAACCAGTGAGGCCTGCAGACAAAGACCCACATTGTGCAACTGTTTACTGGTTACACAGTGGGTTGATCCTGATCTTGGCCGGTCCAAAATGATCTTTGTGGGTTAGGCTGCTTGACATTTGAGAGTTCACTGTGTTAAAATCACAGTTGTCATAAAGGAGAGTGAAATAAGTTTTAAATAGTGACATTTTCATTATTTTGCATTCTCGTGGTTCACATGACACAAGTTGCAGAAATTCGCTTTGTTTAATTAAATAGTTGAATTAAACAATATATGTTGGTTCTATGAAATGCAAAAAAATCCCTCTATTGTATGTAATTTTTAATGCTATGGTAACATATGTAGCAATGTTTTCAACCATTACACATTTCTCATATCTCAAAAAATGCATGCTAGTGGTTACCAGCCTGCAAAATGAAACCGCAAACTGCTCAACTGTTTATATCAACTTCATTGCTAATTGCCAACACTAATTAACAGTAGACAAGGAGATCGTAATTAAGCGCACAACTTCATAATATGTCTCATAATAGATGATATTCTTTATGACCATCAAGGATAATTAAGCACTGATTGTGTTGTAGTCCCTGCAGACGGTGTACAGTTGTGTTGAGGTGTCGACCATGAAGGCTTATTGATCGACACTCTTGTCTTTCAGTGGTTAGACCTTCACCACAAACTGTTGTTTCAGCTCTACAGCTCTAATATGAGCAAACTATTACATGTTGGCAGGCACTTTAAATCTGGTGTCTCTTACATGTAGAAATGGTTGGGAATGCAGTGTTTTTCTCTAACAGTCTTATAAAATATGTAACCTACAGATGTTTTTCTGAAGTTCATAGTCTTAGATTTATGTGAGAAATTCTGTCTTTTGATGGGTCATGTGATCATAGATGATTACAGGACTTGTTTCTTTTGATTGACATCAGTTTTCTAAACAGAAAACTTGATTCTCTCTATGACTCACAGGGACCACCAGACTGGTTGGAAAGTTAAATTTGTATTCATTTTGCTGTGTCGGGAAAGCAGTACTGGAGTGATGTGAGTTCTAAATTGTATGCAGCCATTAACCAGATATAACACAAAGTTAATGTGTCCCCTGCGCCAACTCGTCTTCATTCAGCCACTTTTACCATTTAGCATATGGATGAGTGAGACAAGTGGCCAAAACATTGCAGTCATCAGGGAGTCTTAACAGAATGTTTCAGTGGCTGAGTGAATGAAAATGACTGCATGTGTTGCCACCGTCGGTGTGTGAGAGTTGTCTCATCTTTCCCTTTGGTTTGTTTGTTTGTTTTTCAAGCCCTTATTTTGTGCTTTCTGCTCTCTGTACAGTTTTGGCAAGCAGCTGGGGGGCAGACGAGGCTGTGAATGCATCACATTGGAGCCGTCAGAAATGATTGTGGTAAGTAGAAACACTGCATCCCTCTCTCTTCGTCTTTGTCTCCAGCCCAGGCACCTCCTTTTTTATCCTCCCTCCTCTCCCTTCGCCGTCCTTTGATATCATACCTGTTTTTTCCATCTATATTTGATGTCTCTGTCGCCTCCCCCTCTTTACTCTGTTGTTCATCTTTTTTCTCCCTTTCTTTCATCTCTATCCCTTTTTCTACCTGTGTCCCTATCTTTTTTTACCCTCCCCCCTCTCCCTGTATGTGCTTTATCTCTATCCTCTGATTCAAATTCAAATGAGCTTTATTGACAGGACGTGTTGCCAAATCTATTTCCATTTCATCATAAATTAAGCAACCTGATGCACCAGTGTTCAAGCCCAGGAACACAAGTACTCTAATGGTATTAAGTACATTCGATGATACTTTTAAAAGTAATTTACAGTTGAAAAGCAGGAATTCAGGAACTAGACAATCCTGTAGTTTAAACATCAGTATTCTTTTTAAGATTAACTGTGTAAAACCAGTTTTTGTGTGTTCTGGTATTGTAATAGTTGCATATCACACCACATCTTTTCTGCTTACGTATTATTTTTATATTGTTGCCAACTAATTAACAGCTCCTACAGGGAGTGTAAGCAAACTTTAATGGGTTGTTTTTAGCTAGAAAGTTTCTTCAGTTCGTGTATAGTAAGTCTTTAAATTGTAAATTAAAGTAGGTACTCGTCAAAGTACTTTGCAAACAATCCATCTCTGTTTAAACTTATTTAATTACTGCAGACAGATATTTTCAAGGAAACTATGCTATCTAGTTGCATACTTGAGTATTGTTCCACTCTTCTTTAATTAACTGAGTCTTTGCTTAAGATCTGTTATGGTGGTTTACTGCAGCATTGTTGTAATGTTTTATATTTGTGCTCAATACCACAGTGTGTGGTCAAGAGTAATTAAAATTGTATCTAAATCTGAGTCAAGGAACTCCAGTTCAGTAGGAGTTCCCAAGAAAAACTCCTAAGAGCTCCCAAGGAACTCCTAAAAAAATAACTTTCCAACAAGTAAAAATGAGTCAGAGCATTATAGTCTCTCTGTTGGACTCAGAGAAGGGACTCCCAGTCTAGCCAGTATGATCTGTGATAGCTCACCATTGCCTTACTCTAGTAGTTTTATTGCAGTACAGTGTGTGAAGGAATTATTTTACAATTTCCAAACCCTCAAATTAGTCATAGTGGAGTGTTGTCATTTCTAAAACTTTCCTTTTTAGTGCAGTTGTCACAGCACACAGACCACCAGTGCAGACATCTATGTGATTACTGATGAAACTTTACCGTAAACTTAAGGAAATTATCTGAAAACACTCTTTCAGTTGTAGTATTTGTATGTATTAAAAGTAGTGTGTTTCTGTCAGCCTCCACAAGGCTGCAGTGCTTACAAAGATCCTTTCTTGTCTCCCCCTCTAAAAGTCCTTCCTGCATTTTCCCTCTGCTGAGACTCATCTCTGAGGGAATAGAGGATCAGGTGGGATAAGACGGGAAAAAAGGAAAAAAGTTTTACATAAAAAGCAGCAGCAGATAGCACCCTTGTCACTGATGTGATTAAATGGGGATATAACATAAAATCTCAGACAGATTTGACCTTGTGGCTTCTTGATTGTTAACATGTTAACAGTAAGGTCAAAGAACTCTCAGATGTCACAGGAAATTCTCCGTAAGGTTTCGAATTGACTTTTCTAAGAAACCCTCACTGTTGATAATTGTTGCTATGACTGTACAGTATTACATAACTGTCATTACTGTAGCCAGGGGAACAATGATGAAACCTTATCATCCTCACACACACCACTGAAGCAATAATGTACAAGATTGTCATGTAAATTAATTTAAGTTAAACTCTTTTTATGTCACACAACTATGATTTAACCAGATTCACTTGTGAAGAATTTAAGTTTAGTGCTTCAGGCAGTTTTTACTGGAAAAAATCCCCTGATTCACAGGAAGTCATGCTTCCTCTGTGCTGAAAACAAGAAAAATAGATTAATATTACTGCAATGCATGTATAATTTTTTTAATAATGCAGCATTCTTCTTCATAACATTTTTCAATATACATAAGTTGACAGCGGAACTTTTTGATCAAAATGTCCCTGGAAACAAGGAGGTGAAGCAACTAAACTCAGGAAGTAAAATTTCCGTTCAGTCCTTGCATAACCACCACTGTTAAAGAACTGTGACGGATAAATGAGACTGATAACAGAGCAGTGACAAAGCAGCAACTGAAACTCAGACCCGTCATGTTTTTTTACTGTTGCTTGTCCTGATGTAATACTCAGATGCAGCAGCCTTGAAACTTGGTTTTCGACCTGTCAGAGAAAGTCATGGCTCTGTCCAAGTAGTTTCAGGAACATTAAAGCATTATTTTACCGGAAAGTTCCTCAATGAAAAAGGTTTTTTAATAGCGAGGTGCCCTTTCAATAAGGCATTTAATCCTTAACTACCCCCTGTGGGTCCATTCAGGTCCATGTGGCGGCAGTCAAAGGGAGTGGTGGTACTGATGATTTTCTAGGTATGATTATGCGATGCTGTTCAAATGTGAAGTCGCCTTTGGAACAAAGGATGAATTCAGTTGTACTTAATAAAAGATAAATTTGTGGCTAAGGGAATAAAATTGGTCTGAATTAAACTTTTCTTTGTATGTATTAAACTGTCCACTGCCTGTGCGTCATCTTTAAAAAGTAAAGAGAGCTGCTGCTGGTGATTGGGTGGGTGTGGTGGTGTCGGTGGGGATACAAGGAGACACAGTGGATCAGCTGGGTCAGCTGATGAGAG
Organism: Acanthurus lineatus; assembly: GCA_029814665.1. Lineage (NCBI taxonomy): Eukaryota > Metazoa > Chordata > Actinopteri > Acanthuriformes > Acanthuridae > Acanthurus > Acanthurus lineatus. Next base: position 17,338,556 of record JAPZDV010000006.1, read on the forward strand.
CCTGAGAGGGAGAATGTCCGGTGTTTTCCTGTGTCTACACATATAAATGTCATATAATGTCTGTTTTTATCTGTAAGTATTTGTGTTTTGTTTGAGAACTAGAACATTATGTAATATTATGTTGTGGTATTGTTATTAATATCCCAGCCTGTCCTTGTCTCATGATCTGTAATGTTTCTACCAGCTGCAGCACAGCAACACACCATGAGACTCGCAGGAAGTAAATAACAAAGTACTGCCAAACTATAGAGCCACAAACCAGATTTTAGGACTTTAAATTAAAATTCAGAATCAGAAACGGATATCCCAAGTGTTTTTTCATAAAAGTAATATTTCCTTTTGTGTTGTTTTTTAAAATATATTTGTCGCACAGTTTTTGATGCATGTTAGGCTTCAGACAGCAAAGAGCCAGTTTGGAATAAACAGGGAAAAAACTGGGGCTGTCAACTTTAATGGTAAAAGCTAAACAAAGCAAAACAGTGTTTTTTGTCCAAAATCCCACCCAAAAAAAGACACCATAGCTCTGGTTAATTAAATGGTGAATCACGCAAACACTTGCACACACACATACACAAATACTCACTTCCAGAGAAATGCATAAACACACAAGAGCAGAGGGACTGTGGTTTAGTCACACTGCATTGCAGCCAATCAGCTAATTAGGGCCATGGGAATAGTAGAAGGAGTGCAATTTGTGACTGTCGTCATGACTCTGGTCACAGGATGGACAGGAGTGACATTCACAGGCTGAAAGGGTTGGTTTGTTTTGTGTGTGTGCGTGTGTGTGTGTATGTGTGTGAGGGTCTGGTACTGAATGAAAAGAAGTGAGAAGGAAGGAAGAAGGGACTAAGAAAATTTCTATGAAACGAATGAATAAAACAAAATTAGGGCCAAAAAATGAGATAGAGAGAAAGGAACGTAAACTGATGAGTAGATATTAGTCACACATACCCAAACACACACACAAAAATGGACAGAGGAAACAGGAAACACGCTCACATTATGGCCATGACAGTCGGTCAGAAACACAAAGGCAAGAGTTCTCAGTGGTTGACAGAACAAGTGGTCACAGGATTGATGGTGGTTATAACCAGAAAGACACGTACACAGTAAGACGGGGTTGTGTGGTTACAGGATGAATATCAAAGTGTAGTGCACGTCTAACCTCTTCCCCCAGAATTTTGGATGTATTACCTTCAGGCTGTATCATGAGGCTTGTTAAAACCAGGCGAGATGACTTTTTCTTATGACCCATCAATACCAATACTTGCCTCTTTTACAGCTGTTGTTCATTATTTTATGGCTGAACAATCCCTCATTCAGTTGTTTCAGAGTCCATAACAGCTACTCTACCCACAATGCAATAGTTATTCTGTATATTACAGTAGAAATGCCTCACATAAGGTTCTTTTTTTGTCTATTTTAAACCCCCAGCAGCTTTGAGTGCTGTTTTAGCTGACAGAAAATCTTTGAGTCCATCTTCCCTCTTATGTTTTATTTTAAGGCAGCTCTGTAATCGATGCGTATGGTTGTCTTCTATCAAACAACTCTGTGATGTTTGCCTTTAGAGAATATAATCCAGTTTTTTTTTAGGAATTATGGGTGTAATTGAATGTATAACTTGGGAGTACAGGAAGGCAAAAGCACAAATTTCAGCCCTGTCCGCCTGTAGTCCTCAACTGTCCTCTGAACACAACTGCACAAAGCCAGCAGTCATAACTCTTTTAGACCAATCATGGGTCTGGATACTTAAGACCTCTATGAAAACACATGATTGATCTAAAGGGGAAAAAACACACAATAATCTCTTACTGTACGAAGACACTGTCTCTGGAGTCCGAAACTGACAAAAATTGCTTTTTGATACAAAGCACTCTAAGTTTAAAGGAGGAAATATCTAGAAGATTTAATGCCAAAATTCAGAGAAGCTGTTATATCTTTTATAAGTGTTATATATAGTGCATTTTGTACAAGCAGTGGTTTCATAAGACCGACAATAAAACACTTGATTTTGAAACAAATCTGCATATAGTATATTGCTTTGCTAGATGCTGAAAAATTTAGGTGAACAGTAAGAGGTAGGAAGAGTAAGGGAGCCTCAAAACTAAGCAGGGAAGGAAAATGACAAAAAACAGGAGCAAGAAAGTGAAGTAAAAATAAGATGGACGGATGAAAATAGCTTTAAATTGTCCAAATCCAAAACACACTGACTAAAGTAGAAGGCTGAACAACAGGCAGTGACACTCTGACCAGGCAAACAGTAACACACTTCTTAAAAGTGGTGAATTATCCAATCAGTATTCTGGACACAGGCAAGGATGATGTTCAGGGCTGAAACACCTCATCACAAACCCTTCAGTATGACACAGTTGTCATAAAGTGAGAGGAGGTGAATCGAGGCTGACAGATGCAAATCTAGTACATGATTTACATGTTTTTAAATGAAAATAAGATGGAATAAACCTTATTTAATCCCCAGCAGAATAATTCAGTTGTTGCTGCAGAACAAGGACACTATAAAGTATGGATAAATAGAGATTGTGCAGAAACAAATAGTAAGAGGTAGGCCTATATAAAACTATTAAAAGAATAGAATTAATAATAGGAACTACAGAGTAGCATGTGGAAACTATAATTACATTTAATGGCAACAGATAGATGAATGGAAAGAGATATGGACAGACACACAGAGACAACAAACAAGGAAAATCTTTTTGAAATTAATCAATCAACAACACAAACAGGAGATTTTTGGGGAGTTGGCTCCTGAATAAACTGCACAAAATATGATAAAATGCCTTAATTGATGTCACATAAAGTTTCAAGTGAACATTTCATAATCTGACAATTTGACAAGAAAGAAGAATTTTGGGAAGAATGTTGGTAAAACAGTGATGATAAACCACTTTTTCTAAACACTGTTTTTAAAACTATCTATTGTGAATTGAACAATGTTTTAAAAAATGAAATGCTGAAACACTGAAGAAAAGAGTTAGAATACCTAGTTGAACTTTTCAGATTTGTTTGGCACAAAACCAATTTTCAGGCAGTAAGTCTAAAAAGATAGATAAAGAAAAGTCAAGTTGATACAAGACATAAAACAAAACCAGCCGGTGAAGCAGAGCGTCTCCTCTCAGGGTTCGGTAACGTATTTGGAATTTTTTCAAAATACCGTCATTAATGACATAATAAGTCCACCGACATACTTAACATTAATGAATGGAGAAAGAAACAAATTCCACCAGCAACAACAGACCGGCACAAAAAGCCTTCGGGGAGCAAATTGTATGGCCGGAATCTGTGTGCTGTGCTGTTTTGTTTTTTTCTTTTCGTTCTGCCTTGCGAGGATATTTGTGTATTTACGGTTTCCTTGAGGAAACTGAGGGCTTCGTTTGTGCTCAGTGCGCGTGTCAGAAAGCAAGACAGAGAGCGAGCGAGCAAGCATGTGAGTGAGTGTGTCAGTATGCAACGTGTTGAGCAGCTGAACTCTATCTTGAACCTTCCTGTCCCAAGAAGAGGACAACTCTCGCCAGATCTGAGACAAAAAGGGAGACAATCTGTTTGTGTGTTTACTTGAATGGGTTCTTTTCTATCCTTTGGTTTGGATGCTGTCCCAAAAGGATGTAATGTTACTGGATCATTCAGGATTTTGAACCTTTTTTTAAAATTTGAGTGCAACACTTCTGTCATCTGTTTTGTAGAAGTGTTTCCCTCTCGTTTTTTTCCTTCCCTCCCTTGGTATTTCCTGCTTTTATGTGTTGTTCTGATCGCGTCCTTGCGTCCGGATGAGTGTTCTCCGCTGGCACCGGCTCTCTGCGCTCTGGAAGAACTGGATGTTCAACCAGGAGCCAGCAGAAGAGCAGGGCCAGGTCTCTGAAGCTCCAGGGCATGAAGCAGAGCTGTGGGAAAAGGAAGGGAACACATTCAAGGATCACAACTCAGACTTTCAGAACTTAACAGGACCCCAAAAGTTGGATTATACAAACCAGAAAACTGAGAACCAGAACTTGGAATTTACAAATCTGAACTTGGATCCTAAAATTAAAAAGTCTGAACTTCTTAGACGCAGCATCTCTGAGCCGTGCTCTCAGTTTTCAAACAGTGAGGATCAGTCTTGCAGCTGTCCCCACACACCTGATGGTTGTGGGCTCAAACCCCGTAGAAGCTGTCATTCTGAGGAGGGTGTTGACTGTGTATTGCAGGTGGATAACGGCAGCGAGGGGGACGACGGTTTTCTGCAGAGAGAGGGATCACAGAGGAGGTCCAGGAGGCGCTTCAGGAGGGTCAACCCCAGAGGGGAGCGCGAACTTATCACAGACGGCCAAGAACCTGCCAGCTACAACACGGTAGGAGTAACATCATAACTGTCAGTAGAAGATAATGCACGTTCTTCTTTTGTCTTTAAGTTAAATCCAGTTGTGAGAGGTGTTGTAGCTTGTTTGAACACATGAACTGTGTTCACTTTTAAAGTAGTCTGAAACAGCAAGCTGCTTTCATGGTGTGAGCTTCTTCAAAGACAATCACACTTGATGCCCTTTAACATTTGATTTCTTTAACTGAACACAGCTGGATAGGTTTTACAATTTTAAGAAGTTAGAGGCTGTTAAATGTCCTAAGTTTCTACTTCTCTGCAAGTCAAAGCCTCTATCTGTTTTGACAGTTAATATTTTTCCCCATTTCAACTCAAACATTTGGACACGATCAATGCCAAAAACATTTTAATGTCACCCACATTTTTGATTAAATAATAGGACTTTTTTCTTGAGAGACAAAGTAGGTTTATCATAGGGCCATTCAGTACTGTGGCAGGATTTTAGCTCAAGATGCCTTAAACAAAGTCTTTATAGGGAAAAATATTGAAACTGAGTGTGTGTATGTGTGTGTCCTTTTCTATGAAGTTGAGTTTCCCTCCTTCTGATGGAATCACTGAGGCCAGCAGTTTGTCAGTTACACTTTTGACTAATCACTAGAAGCCACATTTTGCCACACACAGTCACAAAGGCGTGCACAGACAAACATACACACGCACACACATACACACACACACACACACACACACACACGCATACCCATTCACACACACGCTCACACTCACACTCACACACACAAACTTTAACACTTAGCTCACATACACACTTTTCTCAGCTCATGCTAAGCTCCCTTGGGTGTTACAAAGGGGCTTAATGGAGAGCTTAACATGTCCTCTGTCGACCCCTCTGCCTCTGTATTCTCTTGGTGATTGTGCCACTTTTTAAAATTACATTTTGTTGCCTTTAGTGTCACAAAATCCCACCACATGTTTTTTTTCTGGGTGCATTTATTTTGTAAAGGGTAACCACTTTGATGTAACTGGCTAGCCTAGCACTACTCTAAAGCAGCAGGATAAAACAAGCAGAAGAGTGTGAATGTTCTGGAAATAAAGAGAATTTTATCAGCGCATTAAATGTGATCAAGATTGGAGGGTAAAATGAGATAGAGAGAGAAATAAAACATCCCCATTTTAAGACATCTTATTGCTATGACATTTATGATACTATAGTCATTGTTAAGTAACTAAATAGGGCCCTTGACATCCTCAGTTTCTTTTTATAAATGAAATAGATAGATTAGAAGAATATGATATGCCGGCCTGTATCCATTTCACACTCACTACAGACATACAGAGTTGCATACTGCCCCTTTGTGACTGTATCCTTTATTATCTTCTCTTTTCATGTTTGTGCTGATGTCTCTCGTCCTCAGGATTATGTCAACAACCAGGTAGGCGAAAATACAAAATGAATCTTTCCTTACGTTTATGTCTATCTCTGCTCCATCCTTTCACATCCATCAGGGTTTTTTCTGTTGATATGTCTGGCCTACATGTGTGTTTGTACGTGTGTGTCACTCCTGGTACAGGCACCTGTTGTTTAGACACAGGCAGTGTTGAGGAAAAGAGGCTAATTTTGAGGCTGCCACACACATGCACATGACACTGTGGGTGGCAGATGGGAGAGGGGGGCTCACTGAGGAATAAACAGATGCATGCTGGGATCAACAACTGACTGGTTAACAAATGGAGGATGAAGCTTTTTTGTTTTGACATCCAAACCTGACAGGACAGAGACAAGGACAGGTTTGAGGTGACTCTCAGCAGTGTCATTTTTAGGTTTTTGTGTAATTTTTAACACAGTCACAATAAATGAAAAGGCGATATGATGTCTGATTTGATGATCTGTGAGATAAGAGAACGACTATCTCTCAGACAATCTCATGTGCCTTTGGTGGTTAGGTGACACATTATGGCATATCTATATCTATGTGTGTGTGTGTGTGTGTGTATATATATGTATATATATGTATATATATGTATGTATATATATACAGAGAGAGAGAGAGAGAAAGAGAGTTGTTATTGTTGATACTCACCTGTGGCCAATGTCTCAAAATGGTGGTGAAACTGATATAAGAATCCAATCATGCATCATTTAAACAAGTACGCTGTAAAGTAAAATGCTGAATGTTTGAGGTTGTCTTGTAGAATTTATATAAAAAATGTCATAAAAGTTTTTGCACACAACCAAGAACATTTAAGAAATATTAAGACTACTAAAAATATGAGTATAAAAATAAAAATGGGGTTAAACTTAAAATCAAATTAAATTTTAAAAAAAGTGAAGCTTAAAAGGAACAAGAGTAAATAGAGAACTGAAGTGAGAACTGAGAAATCTAATGTTGTCAAACATAATTCCAGGTTAGCAACCTGCAACATGCCAGACCTTTTATTTGTAATTTTCTCTGGTGAAAAAGGGTCTAATTTTTTTAATTTTCCAAACTGCAGTCGTGAAGCGCTGACACAGTCTTGTAGTAGAAAGTGTACTGAAAGTAGAAAGTGTCAACATCTTCTCAATGAATTTCCTTTAACTATATGCCTGAATGTTAGCAAGCGAAAAAATAATCATGACAAAGTGCTTAAACACATCTCAGAATTTAAGCGTTGGTGGTACAGACTTTAAATTTTCAATTTTCAAATGCTGCTGTGGGAAGGGTACCTTCGTTCTCTTGGATACTTTAAAAAAGCAATTGATTTATTGATTTATTGATCTTTCCGTCATTTGAAGACATTGACTCTCTCTGTTATTAACAAATCAGCGAGAGACATAACTGGTTACAACTGCAAAATGCGTTTAAAAGCCATAAAAGTCCTCTTTGTTTCAATTGTTTTTGTTCAAGACACTGTCCTTTCCCAGTCTATCTGGGGGGGGGGAGCCCATTTGTGATGATACATTGGTAATGAGTGGGTTTTACTCTAGCTATGAATGTATGTAGTTCACACTCACACACACAGATGCACATTCAAAGAGAGCTGTTTTTCTGGCAGTGGATCTGAGGATGTTGTTTAGAGGCCTTATTAAACCATAATGACATCAGTAATCCATTATCACTGGGGTGCACTAGTGTCTGGTGTCTCTCTCTTTCTCTCTTAATGGCTCGGCCTGGAGTGAATTAAGTTCCTGAAGCTATGAATTGAGATGAGTCTAAAAAAAATGTGCTAAAAAAGGAGAATATATAGGATGTCTTGTATCTTGAGCAGAGAATAAAGGATAATACAGCATCTACTGAAACATCACATCAATGAGAAGACCCACTGGATGTGTTTTTCTTATTTTCAGAGGCATAAAAAGACAAACTACTGATTAGTTCAAGCTTTCTTTTATTATTTGATTTTACTTATTCTGTTTCCTCTGATGACTCTGGTTGTGATTGATTCTCATTGATTCAGAAACGTGATTCTTCTTCCACTGAGGTGAGAGACATAAGATCATGAGCGTCCTCTCACTACCATAACAGACCACTGGGATTCACTAATGACTCAAGACTCATACCACAGACACACAGACACATATATCCACACTGCACAGACACAGAACAGCACACACAGACAGTCACTTCATTAAGACATCAATGCCTCACTGGGTTACTGTCTTTCACTCGCTGGACGAGCTCAGATGGATAGATGAACCCATCACCTCATTTGCCTTGCAGGGGAAACCTGCTGTAAGGGGCTTTTACAGCCAGGCTACTCTGTGGCACCCCAGGATCATTAATTTAACATGATGCAGGCTCAGTCATCTGCACAGGATAGTTCAGTGTGCACAACACTAGAATGAAATCAGCAAAGAGTGATGTTATTCTGTTTGAGGGAGAGTTAGAACAGCATGTGACACACTCCGCACCGTGCGAATAGAGACCCACAGATGTTTACATGCTGTGTGGAGCCCTTTGTGGCATAAAAAGCTAGCTTGGTCTCGAACGTGCTTTTGGAAACGTTCAGAGCATGAAGCAGCATCCTCTGCTGTTTTGAAGCAGTCCGGAAACACCTCGTCTCTTGCGATGTCGGTTGAGGTTAAGCTAGCTTCCTGTGTTACAAGATGAAATGTCTGACGTCTGCCCCTTTATTTTCCTGCATACACTTGAGCAATTATAACCCCTTCTTTAGCTTACCGGAGACACACGTGAGTTAATTGTGCAGACCTGCGTTATTAACATAGCCACCATCAGTCACCAATGAATATCCAAGATGATTTTTTCAGCAGAGGGGGGAGGTGGGTTAAGCTAGACAAGACTTCTAGAAGTACAGTGTTACTGTAAACATGTCCCGCTTGCCCTCATGGTTTAGATTTTAGTCATTTCTAGAAAAGCTCTTCACACAGGAAATCACAGATTGCATCTTCGAGCCAAACTTGTTTCTAAACTGCCCTCCTAAAGTCGGACTGAACTGTTTATTGTTTTATATCTTTCATATTCTTTCTCTCTATATTGAAAAGAATATAGAAGAAGGATGCTGTGTATTATTGGGTTTTCACACACTGGTTTAGTAGCTGACAGCTCTAACAGGTACGTGCCTCTGTGGGCAGTGGTACACCATCAGTAACAGCGTTATGTTTGCCAGAATCCCAAATATAACAACACTTAATTTGTAAAAATGTTTGACTTTAAATGTTCTTGCTTAAATTGTATAAAAACCAAAATTACAGTTAAATATGTTAAGTTATTTAAAGAAACACGCAGACTGTAACCAAAGGAAACAGATGCATTCACACAAAGTTATGTAACACTGCGAAACAGTGACTACACTGATGGGTTTGTACTAATTTTCTGGACCAGGTGTTACACATTTTTGGTGATAAGTAGAGTATCAGGACCACAACTGGAGAAAACGGTTAAAGCCCTTTTACCAGAAAGCAGAAGACCTTTCTGAAGTCTCCAGAACTTAGTCACTGCACTACACAGTCATTTGTACCTTGACCTCATAAAGTACCAGTTTATTTTTAGGTAGCTATTAGTGATGACTTTATCTTGATGATGCTGCCTTTGGTGGTATCATATCAGCTGGTTGTGATGAGTTTGAGCTCATCATGCAGTGACATCACTCAGGTTACTCTAATGTTACCTCTTACAATCGGGTTAAATCTAAAGTTGCATTCATCATCTAATGGGGGCAAGTTACAGGTGTGACTCATACAAATGCTTTGTCATATCAGTGTGGAAAGTGCAAAAATTCCAATGCCATCATCTTTCAACCTTCCCCCTAAAGGTCTGAAGGTCACCAGCATGGGATGATATGAAAGAGCACTTGCTTTGTTGCTATTCTTGATCAGATAATTGAAGTTTAACTTGATTTATCTTTGGAAGTTTGTCTCTGCTGGACACTTTTTCAGGTAAAATTTATAATACTGAGCCTCTTTACATTAAAAAAAGTCATGGTCAAACATTTCAGTGAAGCACCAGTCATTGTAGCGGTGTATTGAAAAAGTCAATTTCCTGTGTCGATTGCTTTGGAATGAGCTCACTGGTGTTGGTCAGTTTTATAGAGTTTTGCTTGGCATCATGAAATGATGAAGTTGTTAACATTCCCGCAATAATCCTGGCTTCATTTCCACTGTCGTTTGTTTGTAAAAAAAATCTGTGAGTTGGTAAAACTGCACATGTGCTGTGCATGTGACTCTTTCTCAGTGTTTAAAAGCATCTTGCCTTTAGTTACTTTTTAGTGCTTTTTTTGTAGTTTTCATCTGTGTGTTTTGAATGCTGATACATGCAGTATGGTGGTGTTATGGACGTCTGTCTTCCTGTTCATCTTGCCTGTACTTCTGCAGAGCTTTAACAATATGGGCTGCTTGTGTTTGAAAGACTCTTGTTGCTTTAATGCATCCAGTCCTTTCCTGAGCTCATCTGGTCTCATTCTATCAGAATGCAGGTGGGGCCAGCTAAACCCCAAGGGCCATGAGCCAGCTCTGCCACTGCTAGACCGAGTAGGGCCCCAGGGAGAGATGGTGAGTCAGGAAGAAAGGGGGGAGGAGAGGAATAAGAAAGAACAAAAATGCGTATGTTTTACTCTAAAAAATGGTGCAACTGTAATGATGGTTGCCTTTTAATAGCCATAATAAGTATTTTATTGGATACTTAACAACCCTAATGATATTTCCTGATATTATTAATCAAAATTATGTTAAGTCAGTTTTGTGAATTAATACTGCATGAAGTGTCTAATCAACTAATAGACTAGTTAATAAAAAGAAGACCTTGCAATAGAAGGATTTTTTTATAGACCCTGATAGAAAATGACTTGAATGACAAAGTCAATATTGTACAAGAACAATGTCTTGGAAGAACAAGTAAAACAGGTTTCTGACAGAAACTTGATGAAATACAGTAAGATGATTTGGTGGAAAGTGAGTAATGAAAGCCAGAGCTTGGTAGTAATTAGCAACTTTATTGAATTGTTTATGTGATTTCATGACAATTCCTTTGTTCATCCCTGTTCGTCTGCACAAATCAGTCAGTATCTTAGGTTTTATTTGTTTTGCTTTGTTTTGTTTTGTAATCAGTGAAATTTCCCTCATCATTTAAGACAGGAAACATAGTCATTGCTGAAACACCTTCACAGTGTGGAAATAAAATGCCAAAATATCGCACAAAAGTTTATACACTTGGCAGAGGTAAAAAAGTCAGTGTTTTGACAAAAGACAGAATGCAACCACATGCATTGGAAAGAAAACAGACTTGGTGAATAAATCATGAAAGACGTAACTGAAACATCATCCAAGCTTCATCCCTAAAAACATCAAATCAGTTTGGATGGATCGGAACACTGTGACTGCCCCCTGTTGTTTTTTAAAGTTTGCACTAAATTTAGGTAAAAAACTGACTAAGAATCCTTTTATTCTGCTTTCGTAAGCTATTAAACTATTGAAATCCTCTTAAGGAGTCCAAAGGAACCTACAGAGGAAAGAACTGTCTGCATTCAGGTAACTCAGAAGCCGAGGAAAGAAAATCCTGTCTTGGCTATTCCAATTTTTTTTAATCTAAAGTTTCGACCTTTGTCAAAGCCCTATCCTCTTCAACTGTTTTACTTTCTGCCGTCCATCTAGGGAAAAAAATGGGAAGAAAAGTTGTAAAATGTTACAGAAAAATGAATGAAAGTGAAAAAGATGATGAAAGACATCTGGAAATGGAGTGAAATTGCAATAGGTCTTTGAAAACAAAAAAGAAAGACACAAAGAAGTAAGGAAGTGATAAAGAAAAAGGGATTAAGATGAGATGGATACAAACTGGAGCTCTGAAGTACCCAGAATTGGCTGAGATTGAGAAGGAGGGTGAAATGAAGACTGAAGGATAACGGGGGTTGACAGGTAATGAAAAAAATGGGTGGGCGTGCAGCAGAAGGGGTGGGAGGCAAGGGGGATGGAGGGATGGGGCAGGAAGGTGAAGGTTGTTGGAAGGTCAGATGGGGATTTAATGGGACACAGGAAGGATGGGGGGAGAGAGGCAGGGTCAAGAGGGGGTTAAGACGGGGGGGGGGGGGGGGGGGGGGGGGTGGGTGAGGAAGGGAAAAAACAAAGG
>JAPZDV010000006.1:17351177-17434087 GCA_029814665.1 Acanthurus lineatus
CCCCCCCCCCCCCCCCCCCCCCCCCCCCCCCCCCCCCCCCCCCCCCCCCCCCCCCCCCCCCGCGCACAGAGAGGAAGGTATGAAGCATGGATCTATGTAGGGTTAATTGAACCTGCAAGTAACATGTGACATTATTTAAATTTCCTCAGAATGCCGATGAGGTGGCTTTTTGCAGTTCAAGACAAAGAAAGAAGAGCTTCAAAGCTGAAACACACAAAATACAAAAAAAAGCTATAAATCAGTTTACTGGCAACAAGCAAGAAAACAAACAAACAATAAGACCAAAATATTTTTCAGTCAGCCAGCTGGCGGGGTCTAGTTCAGCGATCTTGTGCCAATCAATGACTTGTTTACTTCCTCAGATTGTGACTCAGGTTCAAAATACTCAACTCAGTCTTGGACTAATGCCTTCAAACAGCCAGCTAAACCACAGACCTCAGTCACCCAGCTGTGCGTCAGCCCTGCTGATGAACTCCTGCTGCATCCATCCTCCATGCACACAGCACATATGCAAACGCTGTCGCAGCCTGCAAAGAGTTTAAATAATGACCTGACAGAGTTATAAAAGGTGATATTCTTTTAAGATGCAATGACATGTTTCTTTAAACTCATTTCCCATTTCAAAAATAACAGAATATGCACAATGTCTCAGTCCTGATGTGCATATATATGAGGGTTTGTAGAGTACAGTATGCTGGGCAGCACAGTGTACCAGTCGGGCACTATCTGCGGCTGTTATTGTTACTAATTTTAGGGATTACATCAGCAGCATTAAGATGACAGCGTTGTTGAACTCTCTCTCTCTCTCTCTGCTGCTCCTTTCCTTCTCCCTTCCTCACTCCTCCCTCCTTCCTCTTACCTCTGTGCCTTATCCTCTTATCTTCTTTCCCCTCTGCTATTTCCCTCTGTCTAACAATCATCCTTCCTGTTTTTGGGCATTGACTAGATAATATTTGATAATATTTATAGGAAACATCTGTACACAGTCATGGGCATATAGTTATTCATTGAATCTGACATTCGAATCAGTGCAATTTTTTCAGACTTTGGTCTTTGTTTTCTTGCTTTTTCCATCTTGTTTCTCCTAAATTGTTATTTAAAATGTTTCTTTTTTTCAAGACAGTTTTTTTTCCCAAAAGGTTTTACAATCCAATCCAAGCTTTTTCAAAATTTTCCAGAATTCCTCCTTGTTTCATGACAAGTCTAAATGACCCGAAGGACAGTGGGTGTTGAGTTGAAGAATCCAATTAGTAGAACAGAAACAAAATATCACAACAGTGAAAATAAATGGGGAGTTGCTGAAGGAAAACACAACCTATATCCTTAAGAAAAACAAAGCCTGTACTACCTCCTCCCCTCCCCTGCCTCTCCTTCACCTTGTGAAATCCTGTTGACAGCCTTTTCTCTTCCTCTCACCCCCCCCCCCCCTTTCCTCCAGTTTGCGTAAATTTTTCATTCAGGAGTCTGCTTCACTCACTTAACTTCTTTATTTGTCTTGCTTGCTTCTCTGACTCACTGTCTGCTTTTACTCACTTTCTCATACTAGATGTCTTATTCTGGGCCTGACCCTCTGCGTTGTATCTTTCTCTCTGTGATGATCTCCTCATTTCTAATTTAACTCAAACACTTAAGTTTCTGAGGCTGGACAAAAGGACGATAGTAAGTTGTCGGCCTTTTTGTTTATTTAAAGTGGTTTTAACTTCATGTGAAGGTGAAAACAAAGATTTTTGTTCTCAGTAGGCCGAAATTATGATTTAAATATAATAGAAATAAAAAAATGTTCACCTTTGCTGTAATTTTAGAGGATATTTTGCTTCCTGTTATATGTTTTTGCATCTCTGTCTCCACTGCTCTTGAATCTGTCTCTGTCTTTCTCTCTGTGGGGACCAGTCGGAAAGGGAAGGGCTGATTTAAATAGCAGGAATTCCTGTCTTGTCCTTCAGACGGGCACATAACAAACACACAGCGAGTGTGTATGCATGCAAAAACATATGATCAGATGGCTGCAGTGAATACGTTCACATAGCTGTGTCCTTGTGTGGTTTGCAAGAATGTGTACATGTCTTTATGTCTTTGTGTAAGCAGGACTTTCTGCTCTTTGTGTGCTCGTCCACTGTACACAGGAAACCATCAGATTATATCTGATTTAACAGTGCTACCTTTATTTTTAAATACCTACTTCCGGCTGTCAGAGGACATTATGATACATATGAACACAAAGAAACATGTGTGTGTCTTAATGGTCTTTTTCAGCCTGGTTAAGGCAAAGAAGAAATGGGAAGTAACAGAAACCTCTTTGCTTAGCGTAGAATTATTTAATGTGGATGTTTGTGATAGAAAAACAACAACATTTACAGATGTGCAGATTAGATTCAGATGCTCTGTCGTTCTTTTCAAAACAATGTACCTCGGATTTTCACTTGTTCCAGCATCTCAAAGGAGAGTTTTCTTCATCCTCTCTTATTGTTAAATCTTTGGGCTTTGGTCTTTTTTTCAGATATATTAATGGTACAAAAAGATGTGTGATGCACCAGACCAGCACTGGTTCATAACTCCCCTCATTAGCTGTGTTGTAAAAGAGGCACAGTGTCTCTTTGACTCTGGACTGTCCATGGAAATTACTGTACAACCATCCAACACAGAAACTCACCACTTGTCTTTGTGTGTGTGTAAGTGTGAGTGTGGGTGTGTGTGTTTATGTGTGGATGTGGGCGTGTGCACACGCACATCTTTGTGTTACAGAGCTCCAGGGGCTTTAGTCAGCTGACTCTTTTTAATTAGCCTGGCAGAACTGATTAGCTGTGAGCAGTAGCCACACACACACACACTGACACACACACATACAGAATGCAGTTGGCTACTTTGTACAGGCATGTGAGGGTATACAGATTATTGTGTGTGGTGTCCCAGGGGGGCAGTTGTCCCAGCAGCACCAGGCCGAGTGACAAAGGGGAGACAGGATCCCCTCAGAAATCACTGAGCCATGTCACGCCCAACTGAGCAACACTCACTAAACACACACACACACACACACACACACACACACACAGGATGCTATGTGTATGTCTAGTCAGTCCAAGCTGTCTGTGTGTGAGAGTCTGTCTGTCTGTCTGATAGTTTGCCGTCGGTCAGGTCTCATTTCCTGTCTTTTGGTGCCTGAGTGTGTCATATTTTCCAAAATCTTCAAAGTATCTCTCTGATTCACTCTTTTTTTAACTTTTGTTATCTGATTTTTGGCTTTTTCTGACTTATCTCCCAACTCTTTTTTGTTGCTGTCGTCACTTTTTTTTCTCTCTCTTTTGTCCGTAATCACCTGACTTTAACCAGCACATGTTCTCAAACGGCGACAATCACAGACAGACTGTTCCAGGAAGCGTTTCCTGTGTGACGTGTATCCTGCTCCGTGTTTTGTACAGATTCCACATCAGCTTGCACTGAGTTGCGCTTTAAACAGTCGTCTGAAGCGTTTTATGCAGATCAGCATGTGTTTCGACTTTCTGAGTTTGAACGAAGACTCGTGGCTGTCACAAAAAGACTCTTGACTCCTCTGAATTTGCATTTTTTGAAACCACATTATTATGGGCTACAAGTTTCTAAAGAGAACATTCACAATGGCTGTAATACTGAGTATTTCTAGTGACAGTTTGACTTTAATTCCCTTGAATCCTCCTCTCAGATGGAAATAATTTAGATAAACGCCTTTAAACAGCTACAATACGGTGATGTCTGGAGATAATTTACTTTATCTGGTATTTATTAGTGACACATTAACTGTATCTTTTATTTTCTTTTGTCTCTTTTTTATCTTTTCTCTGTTTGAATTTCACCTGCTTTTGCTCCAGCACATTGTTGGTGGTAATTTATTCTATCTAAGTTATTTTTTTTTTACAGACCCACTGAGTTTTCACAGCTTTTAACCTGTCCATCAGGTTTCATTAAACACTTGGAGTTTGTTGATTTTGGCAGCACTTAGTTCAGTATTAATGTCCTAAGAGTTAAGAACTCGAGTTTTTCAGACAGGATGTTGTTGCCAACACCTAGAGTGTAAAAACTCATCAGTGTGCAGCAGAGATTCAAGCGATTCTTGAAGAGCTCTTTAAAATAAGATGCACTGAGTGATTAATGTTTGTCATCAATCACTGATTAAAAAAAGCAACGTGTTCACTCATCAAGAATGTTTGTAACTTGATCAATGATTAATAATTAATCAGCTTGTACTCAAAATATTTGAAAAAAAAAAAATAGATTGGTGTTCAGACAAGTTGATTGTCCAGAGATAGACTTTGATGCAGCTTTACTGATGAAGCTTAAAACTTAGGTAACTTATTTCCTCTCAGCTTTTCTCCCTCATAGAAACCCTTTTGCTTTACTTTTTTGAACAAACCCTGCACTCTGAGTGTGTGTGTGTGTGTGTGTGTGTTTGCGTGTCTGTGTGTGTGTTGATTAGGGCTGGGGCTTTGACAGCAGGGCAAGGGAATTATGTAGTGCTGCGCACACTAGCATGCGAAAGGGAAAAGACTGCAGTTGGCACACACGACATGCACACACAGTCTGAACACAACCATATAAAAGCCCTCTCACTTCATTTCACCCCCTTTTCTGTCTCTCTGACTCTGTATTTTACTATCTGTCATCTATCTGTCAGTCTATCCAACTGTCTGTCTCCCTATCTATTTCTGTCTCTCTCTCTCCGTCTCTCTTGTGTACATAACACTCCTCTGAAGGCAGGGCTCCATGTGCTTGCTTCTGATTGGCTGCAGAGTAAAAAGATGATGTCATTCTCAGTCGGGTGGTGCGTATCGTTTCACATACACACACAGAGGGAAAGGGAATGGAGGGTAGAGATCCTGGTTTATAGCAGCAAGCAGAAAGAGAGAGAAAAATGGGTTGATGGAAATATGGAGATGGATAGATGGCCGGCTGATAAAAATGAGAGGAGAAAAGAGTAAAAGGGCTGAAGAGATACAGCAATCGACACCTGAACAGATACTGCAGGAGGAACAAAGGAAACAGCTAATTTTAGGCAAAAATTATGTAGGCAGAGATTGCAAAAATGGGGAATTTTAAATTAGACAGAGGGAGAAGGGAGGATGGAGAGGCAGAGGAGGAATACACTGAACGGGAGAGAGGGAGGTCAGAAAAGAGAGAAAGGGAGAGGGTGAGAAAGATCCTCCCCTCTCTGAAGCGTCTGGTAATAAGAGCTTGCATCTCTCCTCCGCTGGAGGAGAATCAGCCGTCCAAACAACCAGACAGCTGCTATTGTCTATGCTTTCAATTCATCCCTTCATTCATCTCTTTCTCAATGCCACAAACAGAACACAGGAAGAGAATGAGGAGGAAAGAGAGAAAGGACAATCATAAAACTCTAATACTACCAGGATTAAATATAATTATTTCACTGTTTAAATTATTCAAATCTTTACAGAAGACATATTACTAAAGAGTTTTAAAGTGGTTTACATGTGTGCAACTTTAACTCTTTTACCTCCACAGGAAGTGAAGGAGGTCATGCAGTTGCTGCATTTAGCCAGTAAATAATTGAATTTCACACAGACGTGATTATGACAGATGCTCTGAAAAATGACTTCAGCTCCTGAAGTTGTTCCATGCAACGACATGTGTGGAAACACAGTACTTTACAGTGTTGTAAAGGCTTTTCTATGTTACATTAAATTCTATGTAATGTCAGATTGCATTAAATCTGAGAAGTTAGCATCATAAACTCTTGACCTATGTCTCCAGGTTTGTGAGATTTAGATTATAAAAATCTTGAAATTTCATACTCAGCTTTAGCTTTGAGGTAACACTGTTTTGTTTCGTAGGATAAAAAAATAGCCTCTGGGTATTCTCTAATAATTTACAGAGTTTAAAAGGGCCTAGAAAGAAAAAATCAAAATCATTGTTTCCAGTCACGCTTTTGCTATTTGTTCCTGCTGACTTTCTGCTTCATTTAAATTCATCAAAACGGTTTTGAATCCCATTAAGTATTAATTTAGTGATTCAGGGAAAAAAAAAACTTTTAGTTGTCAAGGTTAAAAATAAGCCTTGTTTCAACTCTGTTTCAGTGACTATTTTTGAACAGAGAGTCAGGACCTGCTACCGTCCTTTTAAATGCTTTGAGACGTTTAAAACTTTTATCTTTCAACTATATTTAGTTTTGTTTTCACTTGAAATGATTTTAAAGTTTTTTCGGCTCTTTAAAATCCCCATGTCTATTCACACTGGGGTTATGCAGTTTGGTTTTGTGAGATTTCAGCCTGAAAGAATTCAAAAAAACTGTTTGATAAACTTCCTTGCATGTCCAACTTCTGTAGCTTCAAGTGGGATAAACCACACTTGGCTATTATTTGAAGCTGCTGTCAAACCCGGTCTGCTCCAAATAGTTCACACCTACAAGCGTCTAAGACTGATGCCTTTTTTACCTCAGTATTTTGTTTATTAATGCACCGTATCAGAGTGATTTATATGTGAACGTAATTGAGTTTCATACATATGAAATCCCGTCTGCTATGTCACAAATCCTCCAGACGTGAGGCTCTTTGAAGGGGGAAAACCCATTATCATCTTGTGCTTTTGTGTCGTGTTTGCAGTCGCCAAAATGCAGCCAGCGTCTGTCTTTGTATCTGATAGGGTCTCCTGATTTATGCCCCCACCTCCCTCCCTTTTTTTTTGTAATTTATGCTCACAAAGGGGAGGGGGTTGTCTCAATACACTCAGCTTTATGTTACCAGACGATCAATAAAGATGCTCTCTTCTCTTTCCTCTCTATCTCCGTCTTTCCCATTCTCTCTCTCTCTGTACACCTCTCCCTCTCTCATCCACATCTGCTTAGCAGCCAATCCATCTAATGCAGTTTCCCCCTGCTCGCTCTCTCTTCATTCACGCTACCTCCCTTCCCCTCTCTCCCTTTCTCTTTCTCCCTCGCTCTCTCTCTCTCTCTCGCACTGCACAGGTGATGTCATTCTTTTTCAGCTGGATTCTCCTCCCTTCTCCCTCCTCCCTCACTCTCACTCTCCCCTCCGCTTCCCATTAGCGGCTGGCTCTCCACAGCACAGCATCCTATCCACGGTACCATCTCTCCAAGGGAGGGAGGGGGAGGAGGAATGCCGGTGTGAGGTGTGCGTGCTAACCGGGGGAAAGAGTGCTTGAAGATAGGGGTTAGGGAGCAGGATCACTGGACCCTGCCATGGATCTGCACCGCTGGAGCTCTGTAGAGAGATAAAGAGTTGCAAAGAGACAGAGAAAGGAGTTTGATACACATAGACAGTGACTGAGTTGGAGAAGAAAGCTGCAGGCAAAGGATCCATGCTTTTTTGGATGTGAGAGGAGACTGTTTGGATGACTTTAAGCCAGGCAAGAGGCTTCTTCCCAGGGGGCTGCAGATGCACAGACAAGCCCCTCTTTTCATCCAGCACTGGCTCATCTATTCAGAGGATCCTCTGCTTCTTAAAAGAAGGAAAGTGGATCTAGAGGGAGACGAAAATAACCAGATGAGTTTCTACTATTAAACTTTTAACAGAAAAATCTACTAAATGTGGATTTTAAGTCGGATAGCTTTATCTTTGACAATGCAACTTCAGGGATTAGTTTGGAATATTCTGCAGATTTCCAGTGCAGTTCCTTTGAATGCTTTCAGAGAAGAGTGAAAGCTGGACATATTTGGAGGGTCTGCGTTGACTTTAGTCACCCTCTATAGCGACATCTGAGACTTATCCAGCCAGTCTTGTATCTTTTACTGCCAAATCAACTCTGAGGATTTTCTTCATCTTCTTTTTCTGGACAGTTCTCTCCTCTTGCAGCAAAGAGATCAGCTTCAGTCCTTGCCCTCCTCTTTTACTTATTTAGTTACATTTTTTTTTTCTTCTTCGCTTGGTGAACAAGGGGAAACTTCCCCTTGCTGGCACCCTCCCTCCTGTGGAAATGGCTTTCCTGGTCCGTTGCTATGCCAACTGCTTGCAGCCGTGGTCCTCCAAAGTAAGCGATGTCGTAATCCCTTTTCTGGCCAGAGCCTCTGGCTTAGGATGCTGCCGCCTCTGTGTGTATGTGTGTGTGCATGTGTGTTTGTATGTGCATGTGTTACTGAGAAGGCGCGATAGGGTGTGGATAAAAGAAAAAATGAGCTTGATTCATATGTATATGACGAGTCTCTATTGTGCCTGTTTATAAACTCATTCATGCTTTGCTTCTTCCTTTTATTTGAATTTTAACGGCTGTGTCCTGAAAAATACTGATATCAACAACAGCTGGTACCATGCCCAGGCTGTCCCTTCGCTGTGAAGAGAGGATGAATTTTAAAAACTAAAAAAACACCTGCACAGTATTTAGGCAGGATGTGTGATTCAACCCAACAGACAAGACAACATGCTTTCAATTATCTGCATATAGAACTGTATGAAAAAGAGTTGTATATATCAGGTTTCCTCCTGTTTGTACACTGTTTAGTCATCTAAGAGAGTAAATCTGATGGCTCTCTATGTATCAAACCTTGAACTGTACTCTGTGCATCACTGAAGAGCTTTGAGGTAATGAAGACATTGGAGATTTTTTCTGTCTTTGCACCAATGTTTTATAATGACTCTTGGCAGCTGCAACACTCTTTTCTCTCTTAAGGACAAACTGATTTGATAGTTTCTAAAAATAATCCTTGGAAGCCACAGTGCTGTGCACCTATGACTGATAATATTTGTTAAATCTTTGCCAGTAAAGTATTGGGTGTATAGCAAAGGTTAAAGACAATGGGACAAAAGTTGCCAGTAGGGCTGCATTATTTATAGAGAACAAGTACAAATATGTTAATATTAATGAAACTGAAAAAAAAAATTACAGTGGAAACCTGCTGACAGTCATCAGGACTTTCATGGATTGTTACTATATTGTTTTAATTTTGATTTATTTATCTATAATTCCCATATAATTCACATTTTTATACTTCTTGCATGCATATTGCATGCAGCATTAAATTAACTTTCAAAATGAGGTGCAGCTTCTCCTTCACCAAATTGCCGCTCAAGGAGGCTTCACTTGACTGGGTATCATCAGTGAACTTGTTGGGACTGTCTTTAACCACAGGTGCTTCCCCCCCTGCACATTTGTTTTCTGTCTGGATCACTAGCAACAGTGACTGTTTTTCTTGTTGTTTGAGTAAACTACACAAAGTTGCCAAGGGAACATCAATTTTCACTTCTGCATCCTGTTGGCCTGTTTTTGGCAGTTTTTCTTAGCGGCGTAAGGTAGCCAGCTGGAAGCAGACAGGCAACCGCAAGGAAACTAAATAAAACAAAAGTAATTGATCAAAAATGTTTTCCCCATACTGTGTTATGCGTAAAAAAGACAAAAGGCGAATACTGTAAGCAGACTACGTGATCGCCATAAGCAAGTTATTAGAACAGCTGTTGTACAGAAATGATTCTGTCTCAAGCTTTTTGATCAACATCAGTGTTTCTCTGTAACCATGGTCCCTATATGCAGTTTCCCTGTAATCACAGTCAAACAGAAAGTTCAAAAGAATATGTAGGATTAATTTCAAGATGCTATTTGATGGAAATTAATAACCATTAGAACTATACTGAAATGAAACAATTTGTATGGTTATTTTGCAAAAACTCTTTTGATAAAGTGCTGTTGTAAACGCTGTGACCTTAGATGTACTTACTCGTATATTGCCTTTGTGTGTTTTTTTTTTAATATTGATCAGTGTTTACAAGCATCCATCTGATCTGTCTAATCCATATTGGCCTCCAGTAGTCAGCAGTAGACTGGTGATGATGTAGCTGTGTGTATAATTAACAGTTTGGTGTCCTAGTTTGAGTTGCTCAGAATACTCCGCCAGAGTTAGCCTACCCCCCGGTGAACTTGATGATGCAAGAAAAGCAACTATGCTGCATGAGACGTGACTTGTGTCTTTTATGGATTCTTGTTTTGTTGTTTAATTTATATCTTAACTGAATGACTGCGCGATAAAAACAATCAACTGAGTGACAGCGTGTCATATCCACTCCTCATTGGTTGGCCCGGCAGCGTGAGTGTCGGATAGATCCCCCATGTGTCTCTCTCTTTGGGAGCGTCTGTCAGGGTGCTGAAAGCCTCAGAGATGTTTGTCTTTGTTGTGTGTTTGTGTGTGTGTGCACAAACTTGCTGTCAGTACGGTAGAAAATAATTAGGTCCATGGAGATGAAAGGGGATAAAGTGAGAAGATGTTCAGTTTAAGATAACACATTAAATCTGTAACAGACGCAGCTACAGAACTTAAATACCTTATTACTCGTCTTCATTGCTTCCCATCTCAAGGGTGTTCATATTATACATAGATCTCTCATTTCTTGCAAGGGGTTGAATGTCACTACTGCTTAACATAGATCTTTTAAATCCAAATTTGAAGTTTTTCTCTTTAAATTTACTGCAGTTTTTACACCCTGTGAGCTTTTCTTAAGTGACACTGCATCACATTTGAATATTGTATTCTGATGTGTGATGTTGCTCCTTCAGGGAATAGTACACCATTAAAAACTGTGATGTTTTCATGACCAGAGCATAAACACTGCTCAGTTTTGAAGGCTGATAGATATATTCGAAAATAAAATTTTAATATTGGCTTGTTTTGTATATAATACTTTTAACAAAGTATTAATTCATTATCACATAAGACAAAGATACAAAACAGCTGAAACAGTCGAAACCCAGGATTGTTTGGCAATTACCTTGAAAAAATCCCTTAAGTGATGAGCCATTCAGAAGCTGACAAAAGTTCACGCCCACCCCACAATCAATCCTCAGCAAGAATCGAGGAAGCATAAGATATAAAAGTTTTATCCAAATCCAAGCTGAACTTTTGTAAAATTTATCTCACCTTGATAGCATCAGCAAACTTATATTTGTGTATTTCCCTTCAATAAATCATGTTCATTTATCTTAGTTTATTCCTTGTTTTCCTGGTCATTCATGCCTCCCAGCGGAGGCACAATGCCTTACTAGTGAGGTCCACAATTTAAGCAACGCAAGACTATTCAAATATAAAATTCCCAGTCACTTAATTGTTGTCACTAGGAAGCTGCTTTTTTTTGTCTTTCATTGTTATTGTTTACTTGCTTAACTGGAACTGTTTTAAATGAATGTTATTACTGGTCCATCTATGCTGCATGAGTCTAGCTCATTTATCCTCAGTCCAGAGCCACTGAGGTTTTTTTTATCTGGCTCCCCCTGTTTGATGTCCATAGTTAATTGGTCGGCGTCTGTGATGAGCCCACCCTCTGCAAAGGTTAATTAAGTTTCCCTTTTCCTCCCATTCGGTAATGTGTGCTCTGTCTGGAGATACAGTAGCAATCAAAAACACTGCAGTGGAGGTGGAGAGAAGAGAGGCAGAGTGTGAGGGTGGTCTGCGAAGGGATTTTAATTCCCCAAAAAAGGTTTTGTAAATTCATTCTGGGATCTCAAGAATGGAAGGGTGAGAAAAGCAAGAAAGATGACTGGCCACATTGGAGCTAGATTTTAGATTTGAGGGGGGGACAAAGACAGAAAAAATGTGAAAAGAAAGAAGGAGACAGAGAAATACATCACTGAGTGAGAGAAAGCCTCTGAAGCAGCGAAATTTATTCCACAAGAGTTTTTTTGCAATTTTAACACTGAGTGTCTTCTCAGAATAGCAGCCAATTATTTTCTGTAAAAGTTGGCCCCTTTTGGTAGTTTTGGCTGACCTGCATTGGCTTGGATTGGTGATACTCTTTACCGAAGTGATCTTGGATCATCTTGAATGATTCAACAGCCTGTAGAGCGCCAGTGCAGTCAATGATAGCTTTGCATTTAATGCATTTACAACCAGTAAGGGGTTTAATCAGCCCAAATGAGATTTTGATCTGAAGATTGAACCAGTCGTGTTGCTACTAGTGAGCAGGTTGTTGTTTGTTTCACACGAATCACTTAGTTTTACTTCTCTACAGGGAATCTGCAGCTGCCAACAGGCTTTTACAGTCTTTTCTACAGCCTTGTTTACTACAGACAAGGAGAAAAACCCTCTAGGCTGATCTGCTATAGAAAGCAAACAGTTTATTTTGGCATATTTAGGCATTTCTGTTGGTTAAACTGCAGCTTTAACCATAAAGCTTGTCATCCTTGCATGCTCTAATTTCTGACGTCAGAGGATAGTTATTGAAATATTGACTACGTGGCTGGAAATTTGGCATCAGATGACAGACAGCAAAATGTAGGCCAGTGGGGCTGCTCTGGAGGGCCAGCAGCGCCTTTTTTTCTGAGGCACCGAACAGTTATGAGGTCTCGGTATATTTACATCTCCAGTAAACAACACACATCCTTAAAAGGAGCTCTGCTTGGGTTACAATAGCCTCTAAAGAGTCTGAGAGTCTTAACAGTATGTTGCTGTCTTAAAGAGGCTTTTAGCATTTTGGTTCAATTTAATTGTTTATTGTGATGTATTTATGAGTGAACTGTCCCCTTAAATCACGTCTTGCTCATCCCAGTGGAACACAACCCCCAAGTCCATGTCCTCCCGCTGCTGCAAGACTTGTCAAAATGTTCTGCTGCCGAACTCTTTGACCCTCCCCGCTGCCAGCATGGGACCTGTTTTCTGCCAAGCTTTCTCCGCTCCTGTTCTTTTGTGCCTCTCCCATGCTTTCTCTCACTCATTCTCTATCTTTGTCTCTCCCTTCCCTTCTGTTATTTTAAAACAGGGACTTCCTACTGTCTTCCTTTTTCCCCTTTCCTTTCCTTTCTTATCTGTTTTTAGTGAGGGACTATTTTGTCCTCTACTACTAGTTCATCACTTCTTCTCCATCACCCCCCTCTCTTTCCACATCTATTATTTAAGCATCAATAACGGGGCCTGTTGTTGTTGTTGCCAGCCTGGTGCTGCCGTTGTTGCTGCCCTGCTGGGTTGTATCCTCATTCATCTGCTGCTTCCTGTCTTATAAATCACACCAACTCCTTCTAAAACCATCTGCATCCTCACATGACCAACCTTTGCTCTCTGTTTCTGCTCCAAATGGCACCCATTACTTACTACCCTTCCAGCTTTGTTGTATTTCCTTCTCACCACTTTCTCTGTGGCTTCTGTGGTGTAGTGTAACACTAAACTTCAAATTACATTAAAAATTGGTTTGTAGTTGATTACTTTGTACAATGGTGACACCAAATGGCAGTGAAAATGATTTTAAACCTATTTTCTCATAGATATCCTAAATCAGTATATAGAAATGCTTTTCAGTTTTGCCTTCAAGATACAGATGAAGAAATTAAAAAACTGATTTCCAAAAATGCATGGACTTAATTTTCAGACAACATATCTGTTATTTAGTGGTTGTTCTTGAAGGAACTGCAGGTTGCTGCACCATCTAACTTTTCCTAGTTTTTGCTGCCCAGTTGAAACTCTTAACAAATGTTTCTTTCTTTTTTTATATATATATGCTATTAAAACTTCATCAATCATTTCTTGGCTTGGGAAAAGAGGAGGCGTTATTCTTTGCTCGTAGGAGACACAAGCACAGAACTGGAATTAATTAATTGTGATAATTCCCCTCACTCAGCTGCAATCTTCCCAAGCAGAGTGCAGCAGGTTCAGACTCAGGTTGACCCAGGCTGCTGCCTCTGCTCCCGTCAGCAATCAGTGGACCTTGCTGAACACTGGCATGATCAGTTTGTGTGGGCTCATGCTGTGTTGAATAGTAATGGGGCTATTGAGTAGTTGGCAGCAGAGACTTCCAGTTGGATGATAAATTCAATGCCAGGGCAGGAAGGGCGGGGTGAGGCAGGTCAGATAGATGGACAGGTAGACGGTCAAAGCGTCTGGCATGTGCAAGTAAGTGTGACTACCAATATCCTGCAGAAGCCATCCAATATGGAGCAAATTAATCTACAAATTGAACAGGAATGGTTGGTTTTTAACAAATAATTTTTATTTGATAGAAAGTAGATTTGAATGGGCCTAGAAGTGACAAATAAGACTAAAAACAAGTATTAACTGCTTAACTGATCTGCTGGCTAGTGCTGTAGTGTTGCAAGACTCTCATTTTCTCAACCAAATGCTATATTCGATTTAAGCTACAGTTTACTTGCCTACCATTCATCATCAGATCATATAGGAAAGATAGTTACATTAAACTGCTGAACCTCTATTGAGTGGAGTAAGGAGATTTATTATTCCTCAGTATAGTCTATTGACCCTTTTTCTCAGTACTGTGGCTTCATGCCCAGACAGCGTTACGAGTCTGATTAGAAGCTGAGCACCTTTAAACCTGGACCAAGAGAGAATGCTCTCATTGAACATATAAGCGGTTTCATTTGATTCCTAATGGTTGAAGAGATTCATACTGACCATTTCAAGGCGGTCTATTTTGGTCAGACACTTAACTTAATAAAGAAGCTACAGACCGAGATGAAATACCCAAAATGTTCTTTTTACTTTTTTTTTATCAACCTTTAAGTAGTTAGAAATCATACAATCTAGATGTTTTACAAGTACAGTCTCTTAAAAAACTGGATTTGAAGCATTTGAACATTTTTCTAAACCTGGAAAACCAGTGGGAAAACATATTTTGCTGTCATTACTTGAGAGTAACAACAACTTGCAAACCAGAGTTTCTAAATACCAGTGACCCATATAATGACTGTTGCAGGCTGAAACAAGACCTGAGACATTCAAATTAGCTACTTTAACACCGAAGGTGACCTTTAAATACTGTTGCAGGCCAGTGCTGTCATTGTAATTGCGCCTTGTGTCATCAAGAACTTACAAACAAGCAAAAATAACTAATGTGAGAGGGTCAAATATGCTGTGTTACATAAGAATAAGCCTACTTAAAAACTAAAACAAAAGCCAATAAAACAATGTTTTCAGCATCTTGCTAATGCTGTGATGAACAGGTTGTACTAAGCTCATAAAATGATCATAAAATGCAGTTTGCACAGTAATCCGTTGCATCATCAGATCTTTGGATGGAAACTGCAGGCACCACTAAAAGAGTATTAGATACTTTCACTGATGCTCCCCTGGTACCTGAATACGTTGACAGATACATTTTTGTGCACTAAGAAGATGACCTTTCCCAGGTGATGCAGTGCCGCAACCTCTTAACATTGGCCTTAACAGATTTACAATGACCTCGAGTCCACAGACAGGCTGATTGACGAACTGACAGAAATCACACAGGGTGTCATGTTAATATGACCCCTGAGCCCAGGGAGATGGGGTAAGGGGTTCAGATCAGAGCACTAGGAGTGAGAGAGTAAATGATGGAGAGACAAAGACCCAAAGCAGAGAGAGAGAGAGCAAAAGGCAACTATAGAGAGGGAGAGAGAGAGTGCTTTTAGCAAGCTGAGAGAGGTCTAGGATATCATATGCACAGGAAGTAGGGGTGATAAAGATCGATATGGGTTGCATTAGGCCAGGCCATGCCCAACTCCTCTTCCACCCATAACCCATGAATTACTGTTCAACCCTTCCAAACAAAAACACTGGTTGTTGCACATTTTTTGTCCATCACTTTTTTTCAAGGTTTCTTTATAAGTTCGGAAATTTAACAGCAGTTGAAACATCAATGTGTTTTATAGGCACAAGACAAGATACCAAAAAATATCATAAGCTGTTGTGTAACTTAATATTTGTTCTATATGTAAAAATGTGAATCTTTAAAGGTATTTTTGCATATTTTGGGCATTTGTTGAGTTATTAGTTCAGAATTTAAAGTATTTGAATTTGCTTCAGTGTAACCTTTGTTAGCGTACAAACTCCTTTGCTTTTCACTTTGTATTTTTTTGAGAATTTCTAAGATTAGTATGTCCATCATATTGAGAACCACAATGGAGTAAACTGCTAGTGTTTTACTTTGTAATGCTGATCTTAATCTTCTGTGATGCATTTTGAGAAAAGTAAATGTAAAATGTAAATGTGAAAATTAAAATCCCAGCACACTGCAGTGTCTTCTCCTGACATTGCTGTGAGCCAAAGAGTCAATCACCGTCAATGCCAGTAGAGGAGGTTGTACAAGTTGTCTGGTTCGAAATTAGTTAAGCCAGCTATGCTGACATTCATTACCGATGAGTCTTGATGCCCTTCATTTCTTTCTTTATATTAAGATTAGTTTGATCATTTGTGTCATGATTTGAGTCATTAACTTTTAGGGGGCAGCAATAAAATATGCACTCATGAAACACACAAATGCATCTTCAGATTGCATAATGCCAAAAATTACAGTTTGCTTGTTTGCCAGACTTCATCTTTCGTGGTTGAACTGAGGAAAAAATGTAGTCCTGTTTGTTTGTTTCAGTTTGTACAGTGGCAAATGAGAGCCAGTGTTGTGTCATGAACGATGTAATTGCTGTCCATTAGCTATGATAGGCGGAAATCTTAGAGGGGAAAAAACCCATTCAGGCCTTATATGCATTAAAATGCCCAAGCTGGACAACGTTACTGGGCTAAATGGACTTAAAGTGAGGCTGCTCACATGGAAATGCACTCCAGCCTTTGTGCAGACACACACACATAATCATTGTCTGTACACCCATGCATGTGACCCCTGTCCTTGCTGGCATCTCTTTCTCAGAGACCATTTAACACCCACACTTGCATAGATACACACATAAGCTTACATACCTACAATGGCCACATCATAATAATACCCACATGGATACATGCACACATGCACATAAATTACTCCCCCTCACTTCATGAATGCAGACTCCACCCACAAGATCTCTGTCAGTCATGAGCCGCTACCCCCACCCCACTACTCTACACAAACAACACACACAGATACACACATATCCTTGTGCTGATATTTCAACCAGCCATAGCCCCCACCCCCCAATTTCCCTTGCTCCCATTATCTCTCTGTTATTGATTCACATCCCCTCCTCTGTCTGCACAACCAGAGAGCCTTTACTGGCTAATTTTCAAGGGCATTTATAAACACAAGAAGGGATGGATGGGCGATTGCTCTGTGGGTGCTTGTGAATTTTTGAGAGAGAGAGAGAGAGAAGGTGGATCAGTGATCAGTGTGTGTCTGTATATTTAAAAAAAAAAACATCAAGCAAGAAGAAGGTCATTTTTGCATCATTAAAAACGCTAGACTCTATCAATTCGCCAATAAATTATTATTGTTTTAATTTGCCAAATCACAGCAGATGCACATCAAAGTGACCAACCTACATTAGTCTCAGGAGTCTTTGCACATTTCTACAACAGTACTATTCTTTTGCATTCTTGATTAGGCAAAGAGTAGAAGAAACTCCTTTTGTGTAAATTGGTCATTTTTTTGGTCTGCTTTTTCACTGTTATCGTAACCAAATGACAGTGTTCCCATTTTCACACTGAATATTCATGACCACATTAAACTCCTTATGCACATCTGTAGACTGTCAGCGTTGAGACACACTGATAGCGTCAAAGAACATTTTCACAAAAAGCAGCCAAAATTAGCATCGGTTCAGATCATATTGCTCAGTCACTCCAACTTCTTTTTGTTGTCAAGACCAGTTTTTGTCAGAGAAATAATAAAACGTCTGATAAAAGTCGGAGTTCAGGAGAAGGGTTATGTCGGCGGGCAAACAAAGTTAATTTCCTGTGCTGTCTGCCCTGGTACCAAATTTGTACTCAACTCTGTCTGAGCTGCAGTGAGTGGGCCAAGAGAGTGGAACAGGATCCAACATTAACAATAACACCACAGGAGAACCAAAGGGTGGGGCTGCAGCTCCACCTGGCCCCTGGGTCAACCTGTAGGGGTGCCATGGATGCAGTGCATGTGTGTGTTTGTATGTGTGAAGTAGTGTGGGTTAGACTGCAGGGCAGGAAGCATCTGTTAACAGAGGGGAGCCAGAAGGTACTAAGGTGTATGTGTCAGTATGTATCTGTGCGTGTGTGTGTTTTGTGCGCGTGTGTGTGTATGTGCATGCACAAGTAGTTGTGTCAGCATAAGCCAAGTGTTTAGCCTTCCCTCCTGTATCCGGCAGACCTGGCCATGGCCCACCTTCCTCAGGGGCCCAGACAGAGACGCCTTGCAGCTTCCTGTTGTGCACACCCACACATGCATGCACGCACACACATATAAGCATATACAGAACAAAAGAAAAAGTTAATAGTGAATGCAATCAAGTTCTCTTAAATTTAAACCCTACTGACATGTTGCATATTTAAGCTAGTGCCTTTTCCTGCGTACAGAAGACAAGGGGTGAAAGTAAAGGATCAGCAAAGCTGCAGCAGCTCCATTTCATACTCTCTATAGCTGCTCAGCCAGTGCTGTAGATGTTGCTGTGATCTCATTAATTGACACTAAATTAGCCTCAAAAATTTGCACTAATTTGTGTTCATACTGTTCTCAGACATCAGAAAGATAAAAGAGTGGTTGCAGAACACAGAAGGGTTGGGAGAGAAAAGATTAATGATGGAGAGAGGAGATGGATGAGAAAAGAAAAAGCTGAAACAGCAGAAAATATCAACTTTTTTTTTTAATCTACCTGGTGGAAAATATGGGTTAGAATCTAATGGCCATCAGAAAACATAAACTTTTACATAAACAGCTTCCCTTTTTCAGTGGTAGACAGTCACCCAGTGCTGCTGGTCCTAACTACCTTGATGTATTAAACTTTGTGCTGCACACAGGTTTAAGTCCCACACTCCCTCTTTTGCTTTCCTCAAAGTGATTACCTCATTCAGGTCTTGAAGTGAGTACGAGAGGAGGGCAGACAGCCTACAGCAGGTTGAATATTCTGTTCAGAAACATTATACGTTGTTAATCAGCAACTACAATCTGCTACCACACACACAAACACTCTCACTTGATATCAACAGAGAGGAATTTCCACTTAAGCCTGGTTGTAATACCCTCAGTCCTCCAGAGAAGAATACTTGACTCTGCAGGGGTGCCGACCTGTGCTAATTATCTTCTTCATTGTGTAAGCCGCCAGAAAACTGAATGAGTGGTAAAGTCTGTGTGGGACGCATGAGCGTGCAGCCAATTTAGAGCCATTACTCGCCAGAAAATCCAGACTGGCATAACTTGTTATTATGAGGGGACTGGGATTGAGACTTGATTTAAAGTTTTGTCAATACATGTAAGCCTCCTCTGTTGAAAAATGTGTTTTTTCTTATGTTTATCTCCCCTAAAATGTCAGACCTCGGCTGTATTGACTTGTGTCCATGTTTGTCATCTCTATATTTTGTTGCTAAAGAGGTGTTTTTAACATTACTTTACTGAAAGAAAAGATTTATTTGTGCTTCCCCAAATTCAAATCCAGGCAAACAAGCAAACAGCATATTTATTATTTCAGTGTTTTTGTTCATATTTTAAAATTTATCCGGAGGGGGACTTGAACAATTTAAATACTTTATCAATACAGTTCTTCAGTGTCTTGACTTTATTGCCAAGACATTGCCATCAATAATAATACAAACATTTGTCTTTCTTCTATGGAAATAAACACATTCAGTTTCAATTCCAAAAAAAAATCGAGTAACAACACACTTCTGATAAATGGCTGATTCAGGATGGCGATCCATTGTTCAGGGGTTATTCCCCATGTGTTGGATTACGGTAATGACAAAGAAACACTAAACGTGTCTTTTCCTTTTTCCACTTTCTCTCCATTTACTTATTTTGTTTATCCTTCCTTCCTCCTCTCCCTCTGTGTCTCCCTCTCTCTTTCCTTCATCACTTTCAGACAACAGGGGCAAAAGTCACAGGCCTTTGGCAGTGTTGGTGACAGTATTATTCAGCATCCCGTCTGTCACAATACTGGCACAACAAAATGTGGATACTGCCAACTAATGGCTGTTTATCCTCCATAGAGGCTTGCCAGACACTCTCTATCCAGGCTAAAAACTTGCCAACCAATGACTGTTGAACCCTGTACCTAACAAACCAGTGCCTGCCAAATCACAGTATGCTGTTTCTTCCTTAAATGACAATAAAATGTGTTTCAGAGAGATTTCCTCGGCCGTGTGTTACCATGTAGAATCCCCCACCTTATGTTGGACAAAGTTTTTATCTCAAGCTGCCACACTCAGGTTCCAAACATTAATCTCTCATTTTCTCTTCCAAAATATTTTTGAGCATATGTTGCTGAGAAAAGAGAAAATTCACAGTTAGAAAAAAAATCTGCAACTGTTTATCTCAATAATGACTTATTTATATGAATATTGTGCTTCTTAAGTGTCGGTTGCAGCCTAGTCAAGTCAATTTTATTTATACGGCACTAAATCATGACATAAGTTGTCTCTAGACACTTAACATATAGAGTAGGTCTAGACCATACTCTGTAATTTATTGGTACTCAACATTTGAAAGCAGTTCCCATGAGCAGGCACTTGGCGACAACAGCGATACTAAAAAAACCTCACTAAAATAGCTTTCTGCTGCTCCCTCAAACAGTATCTTTTGTCTCTTTTTATTGAGATGAGTTTGACATGTTATAAGCTTACTCTAGTTCTTAAAAGGTGACTTCACTGATTTAGCATTGCATTTTTTTTTATGTTGGAGGGGCTTGTGAGGAACTGATTTTTTTAAAAGAATCACTAGGACCAAAACAGCAGAGGCAAGTTATTCTGACTTTTTGCCTCTTGTAGCCATCATGCAAAACCACTTGATCCTACACATCCCATAATGCAACCTGATAGCATCCTTTATTAGACTCTTAATGCCTGGCAAATGCCTACAACACATGCTTTCTGTTACATATACATACAGAGAGAGAATCCATGTGTTTTAATTCTCGTTTGTGTTTATTGCCATGTAGCGTGCTCTGCTTGACAGAATTTGAGTCGTCATCTCCTTATGTGGTCCCTTGCCATCTCCACACACACACACACACACACACACACACACACAACCCCCCTCTCTCTCCTTGCCTTTCTCTGTAGCATGTCTGCCTTTGCAGTTGTCACCTCCAATTCTAACTTCAATTCATTACATCTCCTCTTTTCCCCAACTGGCACACACACACACACACACGCACACACAATCGCTCTCTCTATCTTGCTCTCTGGTGGTGCCAGAGATATGGTAGTCTGAACTGAGGTAGAATTGGATTTTTAAGAGAATATTTGAGACTTTTTATCTCCATCTGTTCTCCCCCTTTCACTTCATCCTCATTCCACTCTTCACTGTCAGTTCTATCTCTATTATACACTCTTTCTCCCTCTCTCTGCTACCTTTTCTCTCTCTCCCAAACATATACCCCCAGTCTCAATCACATGCTACGCTCTGCCTCTGCCTGACTCTGTCTGGTACACTTTTTCTATTCAACCCACTCTTTCTGTCTCTCTATCTCTCTCTCACTCGGTCATATTCCTCCTATACTTGCTCCCATCTCCATCTGTCTCCCTGCGCTGTATCTTAATCCAACCGTCTGTGGACTTGCCAGTAATAGAGCGGAGCATGACTGTGTGCAGAGCCTGTTCAATAAGCTCAGTGTAAGTTTTAGTGACTGGAGCCCATAGATGCATGCACTTCACATATGAGTGTGTGTATGTGTGTATTTTTTCCACTCTTTAATGCTTGTGTGTGCGTGTGTGTGTGTGTGTTTCCCGACACCATCCTCCTCTTACGACATGAGACCAAACCAACAGTGGCCTCGATTGATCAAAGCTTTCTGCAGTGCTACAGGGGCTAAATCTGGAGCTTCAGAATGTGTGTGTGTATGTGTGTGTGTCTACCGTTCCAGACAGAAAAGCCAATGTTCTCACCTGGCTGAGGATACTTGCAGTCTTTTCATTCCTCCTTGCTTCTTTTGATGCAGAATTGGGCGAGGGAGCAGAGACGGGGGCAGGATCAGAAGTGGGGCTTTGATTCGATAGTGGGAAAAACGCAAGAATGGAAAATATCTCCCCCTGAAAGAAAAAAAAAAGAGAAAGAGTTGAAATGGAAAGTGGGGAAGGTGACAACAGAAGGTGACAGGTAGCAAGACCGGTGTAGTGACAGGGAAACTGGGGAGTAGAGGCCGTAATGAGAGAGTGAAGCATTGGACATAGAGAGAGATGGGAGAGTTAATAACGAAGACAATCAAAGCAAAGAGGTAAGATCAGTCGACAGTGCAAGGAGACAGAGCGACTCGCAGAGCCGGGGCATGAATAAACCAGTGGAAATCAGATTCAGACATCAAGTTAAGTGTTACATCAAAGGCAGGATAACTCATTTGTGCTGTGAGACCGTAGCTGCATCGAGTCTTTGTCTTCGTGTGGAGGTGAACTGCTGCTGTCTGTGGTGTGGTTTCTGGTGTAACAACCTGCTCTGAGCTAACTCAGCAGCTGTTCTGAGCAAGACGTATGCTAACAGCTGAGGTTTCCTGTTTTAACGTGTGATTATGTTATGAATATATAATGAGATGTTTTTTTTCATGGTATTTACCTCTAAAAAACACCTTTTCTTCTGATAATTTAAAGTATTTTAAGTGTTGAAGGTAGGAAACTCTGCCTATTGCTCTATTTATATATTTAACATACTATTTGGTTGTATTTCACTGTTAAATGATGGGAGTGTTAATGATGGCCGATGGTAGTTTACCACTCAACTCATGTCAAGGCAGTTTGCCACTGCTGACATCTACAGGCCGACTACGTTCATGTCAGATACTCAACTGATGACCTCACAATCCATTACCATACCCATGTTTACTCAGCTGTAGGCTTATAAGTCGTGTATAGCTGCTACTTCCAACAAAGCAAGTACTAAAACAGGACTTAATTGTTATTTCCCTTGAACCTCTAGAGCCTCTGCACATTTTCAGGCAGTAGGAATGAGCTGGCGAGTCAGTCATTTGGGATTTTTTTTCTTTTTTGAGTGAGAATGATGCATGAATAAATGTCGGTCAGCATTAGCTCTATTTTTATCTGTCTTCAGCATGATCATAAAGCATGAACAAAATGAACAACCTTTAAATCTAACCCTATCTTAAGATGCTTTATTACACTTCAGCATCTGTTTGGAGACACTGAACAATATCTCTTTCTCCATCATACTGTGATGTTTTTTGTTCTCTCTGCAAATGCACAACATTGTCTTTAAATATTCATAAAGCTTTGTTTGTGTCATTGTTTGTTAAACCCATTTTAATTATCTTTCTCATCAGGATTCATCAGCTTCATCACATTTTCTTTAATTACTTCACTAAGCCATTTGTCCTCTTTATTATTCATCCTAATGTGTCGTTCTCGTCCGTTCCTCTCTCTCTCGTTCTGTGTGTTGATTTATACATCTTTGACATGCTCCATCTCTTTTGATAAATTGTCTGTCATTATCTGAGGTCTCTAGTATGTCCTGCCATTTAGGCATTAAATAATATAGTTGCCTCTTAAAGAAGCCAACACTAGTATTAGATCAATAAACTATTACTTAGTAATCCATGCAAAACATAATTTAAGTTTAAGTAGTAGCACTGCTTAAAAACAGATTCAGCGCTTACCACGCCCTCCTTCTATCCATGTGTTTTAATGGTGTGGCCCCTTCTGGGACCCTTAACAAACCAATTCCAGACTAATATTCTAGACAGACTAGGCCTCATCCATTAAAGTCTTCACGTTTCCCAAAACAACTCTCTTTGCATTGACCTACAATGTAGCAAAGATTATCCCAACACTTAATTGCCTTTGGGAAAGCCACTCTTCTGTCTGTGTAGCCAAATGGCCAGTCTGGGCTTTATAGCCCATTTTATCACTGAGGAAATAGGGGGAACAGAGCACTCAGGCGCACGGCTAGTTAATCTCATTGTTAAAATTGGATGCAATAAGTGAACCAGAGTTTGATTTTTACTGGAGAGGGAGAAAGAAGACATGTTTGAATTGTTTTGATTTCAGGTCCACAGACAGACAAAAATAATCATAAAGCTAGCTCAAACGAAAAAAAAAATGGACAATTGTATATCTGTTCATGTATTTCCCTCTATGGAGGGAGGGATCTGTATTCGTTGGTCTTTGATGGATTCAAGTAAAATACACAAATAATAAATTATATAAGTAAAACTTGTATATATTCAGAAATATCCATATGTCATTTCATTCTAATCACAAAGCTTATTTAAGTTTCAGTTTTAGTAGAAGACTATAACTAATGAAAAAAATGCATGTATGCACATCATTGAAAAAAGAATTTTAAATATACAGCAATATCAGAAGATTACCTGTATAATTCATGCCTCAGATTATTGCCCAGCCCCTCCAGTTGTGTTCTTTGTTTGTGATTTTAGCCAATTATTCATCTGTAAGCTACTGATTTAGAGGAAAACTTGAGGTTCTGACATTTTCAGGTCTCTTCCTACTCTTTCAGCTGCTGCATCATTCTCAAGTTGAACCTTTTCCCACCTTTATTATGATTAATAATGAGGTTAATTTCTCTGGATTTAATCAGACTACATAAGTGAATGGTGTTGTTAAAACTCGTCCTGTTTGACTGCAGCATAACATTTAGAGCCAGCTTGATCCTCCCATGATTGTGCCCGCTCCTTGACATGATAGAATTGTACAGCTAAAGGAACCTTGCCCATTTATATTTAATCTACTAACTCTCATCCTTAATGCATGAGGAGAATGGAAGACCCCCTAAACCCCCACACACACCCCCCATGACTCGGCCCGCTGGGAGAAGGAAAGAGGAGGATTAGAGCAGGATTAAGTCTGTGGTGTGAATAGGAGCCACGAGACCGCCACAATTATTCACTCCCCTCCATCACTCCCTCGTCTGACTCCCACCTTCCATCCTTCCCTCACCCAATCATTCATTCAAAACAGAAATACTCCCTCTGTCTGTCTTTCCTTGCCCTGTTTCATTCATTTTATCCTCAGGCACCTCCAAAACACACAACTGAGAGGAGCTTTGTTTGTCATATCTAACCCAAATCTTATCTCTTAAAGTCTTTTTCTTAGTTAGGAAATAAATCAGACAAAAGGGAGCATGAGCTGAAGCAACTCCTCCAACCAGGATTTCTTAACAAAGAAGAATCAGAACTTTGGCTGATTCAGATTTTTTTAAATGCATCATGCTCCAAAGATGTCAATTTTCTGTTTGGTGTTTCTGGTTTTTTGACTTTTTTAGTAACTTTTCCCTGAGTCCTGATCGGCTCAGCATTTTGGCACGTAAACTTCTCTGTGCGTGTCTGTGGTTTCAGGTGAACGTATTAAATGGATGCAGGGTCAGAAGCTTCATCACTGACTTATAACTGCTCCATCACACAGAAATCAATAAGTATTTACCTTTAGTGAAATTAGGAATCACTCTCTGTCCATCTGCTCCTTATTCTGTCTCTTATTTTTCACACACAAACACAACAAACTAGCAGTCTAGAGCATTGGTCAAAGGCAGGTATCGAGGATAAGAGTAGAAAATTTCTCTCTTTTCTGTTTATGTGTGATTTAGTCGATAATATCAGCAGTCTGGGATTAGGTGTTGCCTGTGGTTCAATAAGCAGAAACACAAAAGACATTGCACCAGTATACTTAATTGGGAAATGGATTTCACTGAAATGCTCCTTAAATCACAGTAAAATTGTATCACAGACCTGTGAGTAAGTATGTGTTTGTGAATTTAGAAATATCACACTTTTAATTTGAATCAGTGTTTTGCTAATAACACTATTTTCACTGAAATATGTGGGTGCCAGTGAGAAGTACAGAAGGACCCAAAATATATGAATAATTTAGCTAAATAATACATAAATGCAAGGGTGTGTGCTGCAGAAAGAGGAGAATAGATGCATGTTTAGAGTTTATTAATGCCAAACTTATGTTACTTTAGTTTTACAACAACACATTTAAAAATTTAAAGTGTATGTTAGCGTGTGTGTTTGGATCTGCATGGCCTAGATGCTAAAAAAAGGCTGATTTTAAGCCATGTGGTACTCAAAATATTTCAACTACTCTTAACAATACTGATTTCCATCAGGTCCAGGGTGTCATACCAGCTGATGATGTAAATAAATAATCAGTGCATCTGTAAGTCAGTCCATAAATTGCTTTTGCCTTCACCACAGTGTAGCTCCATGTACTAAATCTTAAAGCTCAGTTTGCTCATCTCTTGTTAAGGGAAAGAGTTGGTCATGTATAAATGGACACAACATTTAAACACCATGTTTTCCTGGGCTGTAGGAATAATATTTTACACTCAAAATCAGTAGATGATCAGTAAATGTAGTACACAATGTGATAAAAAGGGATTTATTATAATGATTTAATAAAATGTAAATGCAAGCATGAAAGCAAAGTCAATAACAAAGGAAGGACAAAGCAGCTTAATCTGTCCAAATTTGTGTAGAGAAATGACAACTAATTACAACAATACAGCTACATTAAAGGGCTCCACTTTCTATAAGAACTATGGAAACTAAAATGACATGAAAGAAAAATTATAGTCTGTTCAAGTGCACCTGCATTTGTTACCTCAAGCAACTTGTGTCATTTTACAGAAACCCTGTACATGATTATAATTTGTAGTTTAAATTGTTTTTAGTCTTGGGTCTGTGGATGCCTGACTGTTGTTTATCTATCATGATAAATGATGATTTAGGACACAGCTTTTAAGTTCCTAATGTTTTGGAAATCCAGTTTACATGGATTCATCAAAATTAGTGTCTCTTTTAATTAATATGGAACACATTAAGTACAAGCTACTGAACTTCAGAAACTCCGCCCTGAAGTGCTGTGTTTTCCTACGGGCTTTGGGGAAGGGGGGTTGGGTTAAGTGCTGATGGGGTTGTACAGTACAAGAGGCCTATTAGACAAGAGGACTGAGGGGGCAGCACCCCCAGACTCAACGTCTTTAATATTACATGTAGTGACCATGGTTCATCAAAGCCTCAGCAGGCTTTTGAGCTTCAGTTTGGTTCTGTGTCACATTGCATGTTCAGCTGTTTGTGTGAGCGTTTAAGCGGGCGTTTATGTGTGTGTTTGGATGGCCATCGCTGTCTAATGTGGCGATGGAGGAGGTGTGCTGTAGGATTGCTCGTTGTCGCAGGAGAACTTCTTCTCTCACCTTGACACTGCCCCAATCCAAACTGGTAAGACTTGAAAATCAGAGGTTTGGCTTTCTTCTAGACCGGAGGGGGCATCAAATCTATTTTTCCACCTGTCCAGGAAACAGGGCTAAAACCTAGCTGCTTCACTTTATTGAAAACCCCATGTTAAACCTCCTCTATAATAGTGTTTTTTGTGGCAGCCTTTGTAGAAACATCCTCTTTAGTTTTTCTTTCATCTTAATCTAAGATTTTTAAAAAAGATTAAGTATTATAGTCATAAGATGTCTGACTTCATATGATAAATCTGGGAGTAAAACTTGGATTTGACCTGTAATTGACCTGCCTGTGCACTCTGTATAAAGGTGTCTGAAATGTTTTGATGTGTAGCATGATTGTTTTTGAACTTAGTAGGGCTTCTGAGTCCTTCACCATCGAATTTCTGCATCTGCAAAGAGGCAGAATATTTGTGCATTCTTTATTATGTACTTAATGTAAGCCTAGCAACCATTTTTGTCACTTGTTCAGTGTTGTTTACATCATTGACAGTGTACATGTTGCCCCCTTGCACAGTTAAAACTACAGTGCTAGAACGGTATTTGTGGAAAAAATTCAGGTTTTAGAAGTCAGACAGCTGCCTGACTGACAACTTTGTCTCATTCTGGATCTGAAGGGTTTATTTGAGAATGAGCTCTTGGCAATTTCGAGTCTGGACTGTGCAATCTTCACAAAAGATGATAACAAAATTGAAACAAATAAATTTTGTTTGTATCAATGTTTAAACTTTGCCTTTGCAAATTTTTTTCTTATCATAAAGTAAACAAACTGACCACTACAGACAGATTTGCTCAAGGAATTTAATATGTGTTTGTTGTTGGCTTGCTGTGCTGATTTAATTGATTAAATGGGGATTCTGTGCTTGTGTAAGCATAACTATAGCCTGTTCCTATCTATGGATGTGTCTGTAAATAGGTCTGATTGTTTTTG
The DNA here is from genome assembly GCA_029814665.1 of Acanthurus lineatus. Classification (NCBI taxonomy): domain Eukaryota; kingdom Metazoa; phylum Chordata; class Actinopteri; order Acanthuriformes; family Acanthuridae; genus Acanthurus; species Acanthurus lineatus. Next base: position 17,379,099 of record JAPZDV010000006.1, read on the forward strand.
CTTTGCCTCTTCAGTGTGTATGCAATAAAAAATGATGTGTGACTTGTCTGCCTTAGAGAAACTAAGCAATTCTTATCTACATCCTAGTGAAACAGCCACTGCCCAAATGTGCAGTTTTATTTTTTTAAAACACACCAAAAATTTAAAATCAGTCCTCCATCTTAAACATCTTCTGTCTATCAGAAATCATGAAAACCTCAAGCTGACGATCATCATAATTTGGCCGTTGAAGTGTCTTCAACTCCATCATTTCCATGTCAATTATGTTGGAGTAGGTTATGTTAAACTGTGCCAAACCACTTTGGCTTCCAGTCTGATGAAACACTCTTGGTCGTCTGTGTGTCTGTGTGTGTTTGTAAACTCATATGTTTTGCTTCTGTTTTGCTTCTGTTTAATCTCACATCTTCTCTGCCTTCTCTGTTTTTGTCTCCTCCTCTCTCTCTACCACTTCCTATCTGTCTGAATAGCTTCCTGCCGACCTCAATAAGATGCACCTAACAGACCATGCTCACCAGCAGGTGATGCACATGCCTCCCAGCCAATCAGGATGCAGCATCGCCAGCGACTCGGGAAGTAGCAGCTTATCTGATATTTATCAGGTGGGTGCCTAAATTCTTGTTTAAATGATTTTATCTTTCTCAAGGTTTTTCGGTTGGTTTTGAAATTACATCAACCACTGACAAACTCATGCTTGTTTGGGGTTTTATTCAAATGATGATGAGGCTCTAGGTCTACAAAACCACAAAACTTTGTGTTTTTTGAGTTTGCTAAAGAAGTATGAACTTTCACTCATCATATTTTCTCCCTTGTTACATATTTTATGGGGAAATTTTAATAATAAGAAGAAATGTTTCAGTAAATTTTGAGTTTAAACAAAGTTTTTCTCCTCCCTGCCACCATTGACACATTACAAAAAAAGCAACATCAAAGATCTGTCAAATCCAGTGACAAAACCTTGTCTCTTCCTCCACCACACTGCGACAACATCTGGTCTATGGCAAAAGTGTTTTACCGATGAAGGATTCTCCCCAGCTTGATTTGCTCCAATTCTGTCGGCCTACCTGTCGCATATCTGTCAGCCCTCCACCCTCCCTTCTTGTAACTCCTATCTTGCTAATTATTGCGCATCACCCTCTGTACTTCCTGCTGCGGAGGAAAGGTCACATGCAGGAAATGAATCTAACCTTTCAAGCTCTGTACCTGTACCACAGGTATTCGAAAGCCGTAAGATCATCAGTGTTGCTGGGTTTCAATCAATTTGCAGATATTTCTTTGGTCTCCTCCCATGCAGTGTGGAGTGGTAGAAAAATCGAGAGTATGACATTCATTGTATAGTTCTGATGTCAGATTTGGTTTCCCCAACACAGGAAAATCAGGAATTTTTGAGCATGGGACTTAATTACACCATTTAATTTCTTCCCAGTTCTCTTTTTGTCATTAAGTAAAAATACATTTATTACCTAATACAAAATAAACACACACTCTCGTTTAGTTAACACCAGCAACATGAAAACTGATGATTTTGCTCCTTAAATGTAAATTCACTCGTTTCATTAAATCCTAGTACACTGTGCTAAAGGTTCATTTTAATATCAGCAAACCAGGATGCTTTTTTGACAGCTGCATTCATTATATTTGACTCTGTCTTCTTGTATTAGTTTTACCTTTAATTGACATTTATGAGAATTCAGCAGCTCAGTGTGCTTTGGAATTAAAAGCCTCTGCTGAGTGCAGTGTATTTATTAAAAGGCTATGAATCAATAATCCATGAAAGGATACATGTCAAGGCTGTAATCTCATCATACTAATCCCTGAAACCTCCTAAAATCCCATCTTTACAAAGAAATTTGTAACAAATCCTTTTATTCTTGACAGGTGCTACTGTATTTCAGTTTGCTTCTCTTTTTTTTACAACCTACATGTAATATTCTTAATATTTGTGCATATGGGATGGGTTGGGAGGGGTTTTCATATGACACCAGCTTCCTACCATTGTTAGCATTCATCACTGGAACTGGTGAGGTCTATTAGCTATGAACTAATGAGCTGGTTACAAGTTAATGAGCTGGTGTGATCAATGGGCACTGCTGGCCACAGGACTAATGAGCAGGATTCAGTGAGGAATGTTAACAATGCATATATATAAAAATTTTATTTTGCTCACATTTTAGCAAGTCCAGGGTGAGAAATATCAGCAGTGAAGTGCAGGTACATAATTCCCCAGCCACATCGCCAAGCTAATGTGGAGGCCTCAGTCTGTATTCAAAATTTATCTTATTATCTGATTATGTTACATTTATAACGGGGATTTTCACAAAAAAAGTTTCAACAAAGAAAAAATACATAATAAAGAAAAAGTTCTATGAAAAACACATCAAAAGATACAACTCAGATGTTCAGAAATATTAACAAGTCTCCTGCAAATTAAAGTCTGGGCTGTACTAGTTACGTCAAAAGTGTTGTGTTCAATAGAAAACAGACTAAAAACAGACATAAATCAGATTTTTTTCCCTCTTCATCTGCTGTAACTTCCCTCCTCAGCCTGTCTGCGTAGTGTTTGCAGATTGATGCAAGTCAGGTCGGTCCGGGTCAGACGTTTAACACCTGAGACCCGATCTCTTCATCCTGAGATTAGATATTAATCACACGGATCTGATCCCATCAGCTTGTCGCTGACCCAGCTCTGTGTTTGTTTACACCTGTCTTAAAGTGCTGACCCTCCAGTCAGTTGTGGTCCTCAGCTGTCAACACAACGGACTGTTTTTTATTTTGGCGTCTCCAAATAATTTTTTTCCTGATTTTCTTTCTGTCTCTCTCTTCCTTGACCTAATCAACAGTCATACACTTTATTCACTTTCTCTACTTCCAACTTTTTGACTTTTTACTGACTCACTATGCTCTGTTTTATTCCTGCCTTCAGCTCTTTCCTTTCTCTGCATCCCTTTCTGGTCAGTCACCCTCTATTCTTCTATTATTCTCTGCTATCCTTTTCTTTTCTTTCCTTTTCTTTTCAGTCCTGTGAGCTATGTCCTAAATTTCTGATGCATTCATTTTTTGTTTCTTTTCTGTCTCCATTATTCTGGCACAGAACTGTGAAACATTGGGGGTTTGGACAGATCTGATGGCCCTTGTCTCTAAAAAAAATGTCCTCCTGGTTTGAACACGTCCTGAAACCAGGGGACTTGGACTAAAAGGGCAGACCCTGCATTCTGAATAAATGAGGCCTCTCAAAATTGAATTGCAGTATATGTTAGAGGGAGAGGTTCAGAAAACAAACATCAGGTGTTTTTGCCTCAAGATTGCATGGCTTCTCTTTCCCACGACCATAATGCCTCTATTTTTCAACAAGTTTAAATCGAAGGACAGGATTTAGTAACTTTCATAAAGCCTCTCTGCAAGCGCATGGAGCTTTTTCTGTTGTGAATTATAAGAAGAAGTGCCCTTTTGGTCCGTTTCTTGTATTTTATTTATTTATTTATTTTTGCCTGAGGAATACATGTGAAAAAATATCCTCTAAGAATCAATAAGTCAAAAGTGTCACAAAGGTGTTGATTCACAAAAATTAATTAAACCATCAAAGGTCATTGTGTCTATTTATATGTATATATATATATATCTATATATATCTACTTGAAAATATTCATTTAATTAGATTATCAGGAATAATTTGAGGCACAGACCAGGATAAAAATTGGATGGTATCTCTTTGTTTTAAGGCCTACCTGTATGCGCTAACAGATGGCCTGCAGGACTATCACTTCCACAGGAGAGCTCCTCTTTTCACCTCTCGGTTGACAACTCAATTCCCGCCTGACCTGAAAGCCCCTATGCCGCTTTAGGAGCACACTCTGCCAACCATCTGTTTGCCCCTCACAGGGGGAAATATGGTGGAATATGAATTATTTCTGCCGGATTTAAATATTTGGCTGTTGGCGCCCATTTCCTGGTTGGAGACTTGGTGTCAGGGTATTAGCTCAGGGTCACAGGTACAGCTGCTCATTCCAAGGTCATTCTTCATGTGTCGTCCAGCTGATGCATCACTGAAAATGAAGGGAAATGAAATAAAGCAAAGCAAGCACAACTTTGAGTTAAGACTACTTTTTGCCTTGCTTGATCTCTTTTGTTGCTGCTTTCATATCCCCATAATTAAACTCTGATCACTCATTGCCAGCATCTATATGCCAACATCTGATTAACCTTAAACCTCATTTTGACTTGCCTGAAACTGAATACCACTTTCTTAAACTGGAGCTCTATTTCAAGGCCTGCAAACCATTTTGTCATGGTACACATCACTGCTCCAGTATTCATTTCTGGGTCATATTATAACTTGATTTATTGCTTCAGATAGTCCTTTTTGAGTCTGGCAGGTTCAATCTGAAGGCAAATAATACTCAATCTAGTATACGAGGTTCTGAAAATTTATAAAATGTAGTTCTTCAGTGTTACTTAAATTAAAGTACTTTTTTTTTTTTGCTGTAAGTTGCATGCAAAAACTTTTCGACAGACTTGTTCTTAATTTCTCCTCATGTTAACAATGATGTCTTCTGTCACTGTCTTTGCTGCAGGCCACAGAGAGCGAGCTGGGAGATGTGGACCTGTCTGGACTTCCAGAGGCTGCTGTGGACAGCGAGGAAGAGGAGGAGGAAGATGAGGACCTGGAGAGAGCTTCGGACACTCTTCTGGGCCGAGACCTGGTCCGAGAGTGTCTGGAAAAAGAACCAGCTGATCGCAATGACGATGACATTGGTAAGTCTGACCCTCAGCTGCCCTTCGTGTTTTTCTATCTTATGTGTCTATATGTTTGCTTTAACTGTTCTTTATAGTTACACAATTTCTTGAGGTTATTATTATTATAAAATCAACTTCATTGTAATGAAATGAGGCACTGACACTGTATGTGCCTGCGTGTCACACTTGAGGAGGACTGTACGCTGCTATTTTTAGACTCCATGTACATGAGAAAGTGCTCTTATAGACACCATCTATCATTTAGTAAGCACAGAAGAGATAAGCAAATGTCTCGTGTGCGAAAAGACCCCTCACAGTGGTCTCCAAACACCAGTGCCCTTCCAGTGTGTATTTTTAAGCTGGCAATCAGAGAGAGGATCTCATTAGCGGGATCCAGTGGGCTCCTGGAGGAGAAGGTGACCACATCAGAGAGCTGAGAGGAGTCGGAAAGGCCTGGCCCGCTGTGTGCCTGCTGGGAGGCTGGCCTTCTCATGGCCTTCAGCACTGATTGGTTACATTCAGCTCATTCAGAGGACAGAGATACTGTAGAGGAAAGGATGTGTCTAGGTTCAACTCCTGTTCACAAAGTGTTTAAAAATATGAATATAGAAGTTAAATTTACTCGAGTTGATTTTGCTGGTTTAACGTGGTCAAATAAAAGCCTTTACTTTGATGAGAAGTGTTATTTTCCATATATAAGATTAGCTGGTGTAGTTTTTTTCTGTTTAGCTGTCAAGATAGCAATCAGTCTAAAGTGGATTTTTCTCCTCTGATAAACTTTCAACCATCTGGAACTTTAAACTGTTTAAAAACACCAACATGGTAATTACTTAAAACACTCTGACTGTTTGATCTGTGTTTTAAAAGACCAAAGGAAAGCGTTAACAGAGATTAAGATGGTGAGAGGAAATGAATGAGGCGATAAGAGGAGGGGGGAGTAAAAGTAAGCTACAGAGCCTGGCTACATACTGATGACCAGAAGAGAGGGAGCAGGGTGTGAAACTTTCTTATCAGGCGTGACAATCTTTACCATTAATAGTATCGCCTGATCAAAATAAGTATGATTAAAACGGTATGTTTTTATGCCTAGGGTCACTGGATGTAAACAAACAATATTTACTCTGATACATGGGTTTATGTCATTATGTCAGATTTCTGAGTGGGGTTTGCTTGAAGCAGGAACCATTTAAAGTCCATCTTTTGTCTCAGAAATGCTGTTGTTGAAAACCTGAGAATTAATGCTTTAAATACAGAATCCGCACTGATAAAAGCTCTTTGCATATCTCACAAGAGTTTGTGTTTTTTTTCCTCTATAGAGCAACTGTTGGAGTTCATGCACCAGCTGCCTGCCTTCGCCAACATGACCATGTCAGTGCGCAGAGAGTTGTGCAGCGTCATGGTGTTTGAGGTGGTGGAGCAGGCTGGCACAGTCATACTGCACAACAAACAGGAGGTATGAATGAACCTGCAGCACACACAGAATTATGTGAACAGAAATGAACCATGGTGTATTACAAGGCCCTTTTAAAGTCTGAGAATGTTTTGAAATTGATGCCCTGAATTTAAGGCTCTAAGAGGTATTCACAATATTTCTTATGGAGTAATTAGAGTTATTATTTTTTTCATGTTATCAGCTTCTTTTGCTGTACGTCCTATGTAGATTAACCAATAACAAAGTAATTATAAAATGCAATATATGTTTTGTTTTTTATTTATCTCCTTCATTAACACAATTATACTTAATTCCCTTAACACTTAAATTACTGTTTGTCAGAAACAAGATGCGTTTGTTGGCCTGCTGATTTTTAATTGGATCGTTTAAGTAATTAGATTTTAAAGATCTTAAATTTGTCTTTATGTGGCTTGCAGAATAGTTACATAACCTTCCAAAAAACACAAAAATATACACAAGCATGAAGGTAATTGTAATGAGTCAGCATGTGTGAACATGCAGTAGTATCTAAAACGGAAGAAAAAGAAAAGATAGAAGAGAAAGCACACAAAAATGCACTTAAATACAGTAAACCACATGTGGACACACACATGCACACACACATGCACACTGAGGTAGCAAAGAGAGTTGTTAGTGTTGACATGTTTCTGTGTGTACAGACACACACCTCCTCACTATCACCCAGTCTATCCGAAGCCAGTTCACACAGAGTAACTGGTATGTGCAAAGTCACTGCAGAGTAAAAGCCCTGTCAATCACCTGAGCCGCTACAAAGCTAATTAATTAAGTTACATGCCTGAGAAACGGGAGCTCCGTCATGGCTGTTTGGTTGCATACAGCAGCATTAGAACCGACAGGGTGATAAAAGGCAGTGAACTGCCAGCCGCCAAGCTCATGCAGGACAGGAATCCACATAAGCAGGACAAAAGCATCCACATACACACACGCACACACACTTACAAATAGGATGAGTGGATCATATGGGTGTCTGTGCTTCTATACCATCTGTGTCGAGTCTGGTTGATGGACGGGTCTCCTCCGCTCTGTCTGTCTCTCTGCGGTCTCTGTGTTGAAGGTCAAAGAGAAGCACTCGGCTCCTCTCACAAGTGAACACAACTCTGCTAAGTGACTGAAAGGGGGAATGGAAAATAAAGAGTCTTAAGTGGTCTGACAGAAGTAAAAAAAGAGGGAAAGTGCTTCAGAGGACAGAAAGGAAGAGAAAATTGAAACATAGGGAGCAAACAAGGGATTGTCGGTGTGCCTCTGAGGAGAGAAACCAGCTTAAGTTTCTCAACTTATCATTTTATTTGAAGAATGGGGAGTCATCCACCTTGGCAGGCTGCTAAATATATGCATGATAAAAATTCATAGCATATATGTAATGAAGAGTGTTGAATTCATGCAAATGTTATGAAATAGCCTTATTTTCAATATAGATGTGGTTGATTACCTCACCTCACCTTCTTTATTAACATTTCATCATTGCTGAGAAATAGGGAGAGTGAGAGGCTGCCTCTAAGGGAGACAAAGTGAGAAGCACTGAGAGAATTGGAGATTTGCTGGGTGAGAAACAGTGAGAGAATGAAAAGGCAATGAAGAGGAAATATCAGTTTTAGTTGCAGAGGGAGCCCAGGGCTGGTTCACCCTCCCTCCACCCGCTCACACCGGGGATGAATGGCTTGTTATATTATGCCTGCTAGCATTTCCTTTTTCAAAAGCCACCACTAGAGACACAATACCTCTTCAGCACCACACTCATCCCTCACACAACCAACATTATGCTCACAATATACTAAATGTCAGCTCGTGAAATATCGCCACTTTAACAGTCATTCTTGTGCAGCCATGCAGTGATATCCTCTGTGCTCTTTGAAATCTAATGATTGAATATAAAGCTGTACCAAGTGATGTTAATGATGAGTCTTGCTGATCCCCAGTCAGAGCATTATAATATATTATAGTTGTGTTACAAGAGTACTCTAAGTGCGACAAGATATAAATTACGCAACAATATGCAGCATAGTGACTGTGTGGAGGGAAAAACATGAGTGGAAAACAATAAGAAGATCAACAAGCCAGCACTAACGCTGGCAGTATAACTTGTGCAGGACAAAAATACCATAACAGTGTATGCTTAATGTCTGCAGCTGGACCTGTGGTATGTCATCCTGAACGGTGCAGTGGAGATCAGCCATCCAGAGGGAAGAGTGGAGACTCTTTGCATGGGCAACAGCTTCGGCATCTCACCTTCTCTGGACAAACAATACATGAACGGAGAAGTTCGCACCAAGGGGGACGACTGCCAGGTAAAAATGCCTAAAAAAAGGAAAAAAGCTTTTTATTACATATTATATATATAAGAATATACACTGACAGCCTAACAACATAACTGAGACAAACTGTTGATAGTATTTTGGCTTAAAAACAAACATCTTTGCTTGCACTAAGGCAGAACGAAGACAAGAGTTTGTCAGGATGCAATAAAGTTTAATTTATTTAGAAAGTAAGAAAAGAACAGTCATGCATTGATGATTAACACAGATAACCAGACTGACCCGTGAATGTTTTTGCATTATTTTAAAATTAATTTGTATGATGCGAAGGAAGTGTTTCCTTTTTAATCTTTCTAATCTTATCGCTGCGTGACCACATTTTGCAAAGTGAGTGTCCCAATATGCACACAAAGTTAGGTCTTGTTTTTCCTCACACGAAGTTTGCTGCCACAGCTAACAATTGTTTTGTTTCATTTTTAGATTTCTTTTATTTATTACAAAAGGTCATCTTTAATACACAGAACTTTGGTCATCACATGACTCTTTTATGTTATTACAGTGTGATGTTTTTCTCAGATGACTTTAAAAATAGCCTTGCAGGCTTTTCACAGAAAGCCAGTCTTGATATAGAGCTTGTATGCAATGTCAGTGAGTTTACAAAGTTGAAAAAAAAGGGGGGGGGCTAGCATGTGCTTGCAGTAACCTCTGTTCTCACTGGCCAGTTTCTCCACTGTACACATCATTTCCTGTCTTTAGATACAGAGGAACTTGCAGAGGTAGGGCTCAGTGAGGCAAATGCAGAAATTGACAGTTTGCATGAGGAAAGAGCGGCAAGTTGACAGTGCTTTAGGGAGAGACAAGTCATGTCCTGCACTTTTTGTTCGGTTTACTACAGTTTGACATTACTTTAGCTCAAGTGTCAGAATTGAAGTGGAGGATGCTTCTGCAAAATGGCTAGTTGAGAGAGTTTTTGGACCAGCAGAGGTACTTTGTTATTGAGTTCAGTGTAGTGTGAGGAATATTGGTTTCGGGCCTTTCTTCCTTTGTCCACCCATCCTTCCCATGCCTCTCTCTACCCACCATCATGCGTCTTCTGTGCTGTTGTCTGAGTACCCGGCTGTGGTGCAGAGCAATGTTTTGCTCTACTACAAGTTCATCCGCTTTCCTCATGTCATCATCGACCAGTTCGTCTGCATCGCCCAAGAGGACTACTGGCGCATCCTCAACCATGTGGAGAAGAACACGCACAAGGTGGAGGAGGAGGGGGAGATAGTGATGGTGAAGGAGCACCGCGAGCTTGACCGCAGCGGCACCAGGAAGGGACACATTGTCATTAAGGTAAGTGATTTTTAATGTTAATTTTGCTGCACTTAAGTGTCTACTGAAACTCTTCTGGTGCCAAAAGTTTCTCTTTTTTTCTATTTTACATTGACATCAGACAAAGATCAACAAAGTAAGAAATATCTATGAGGTGAATTCACTTTGGATAGAAAGCAGGGATGCAGGATTGTCTGTAGTTAAAACATAAGGTGTTTTGCTCAGGGCTAAACCTGTGTTAACTAACTCAATATTGGAATACATTTAACCTTGTTTAAGGACACATTCTGATCGAGACGAGTCAGGGCAGGTTTAACGTTCAGGTTAAGCTGCATGCCAGGAAGCTGCTAAGAATGTTTAATCTCACCTTAAGTTTGGGTTAACATACCCAACTTCTTAACTGAGAAAATCAAGTTATCCCCTTTGTTTTTTCTTCTTTATGCACTAAATACACTGATATGCCCTGGATTGATTTGAGTACCACCTCATTATGAATCGACCATGCCCTCACATGGAGTAACTTGCAAAAACATCAATGCAACTGCTCGGTGTTCTTTGTTGATTGTTTAGAGGCACCGTTAGCACTTTTAGTGTTTGCCGGAGCATTTTCTTGTACGCCGCATTGCAAAGCGCTCCAAGGCCTTTTGATCCTTCTCCCAAGCCTCCAGAGGCAGCCAGGTATTGATCGGATAATGGGCCTGAATGATACTCTTGGCCACCTCTCTTAGGAACGCTGTTGGCTCCAAACACACATCCAGTGGAGATGAGTCAATTCACAAGTGTTAGCATTTCCGCTTCTGTTTTTGGCTTTGTTCTTTTTGTGTCAGACAAAAGTGGATGCCTTTTTAGTTTCTGTTCCCTGTCAAAAGAATCGTTTCCCTCCAGAAACTACAGCTCTGATAACATTAACAGATTCACTAAAACCGGAAGAGTTTGAGTTTGTGTGTCTCTGACAGTTTATATCTGCTGCTAACATTTGCAATGAAAAGAACCCGGCAAAGAAATAAAACATTTTGTCCCAATACATTAAGTTTCAGTCTTTTTCCAGTCCAGCAAAAACAGCATACCTCAGCAACAAAAGCTCAAGTGCACTCTTATAATAGAGCTGTTCTGTGTTTGTGTGTCTGTGTGTGAGTGTGTGTGTTTTATTGATGGGTGACTGACAGCTCAGTTCAATAGCTGCATCTTTATAGTTTATGTCCTTGTCACTTTTATGATTAATGTCGACATCATTTATTCAAATTAGTGCTCTTGTGCCCGCTCACCTCAGTATGTGTGTATGTGTGTGCCTCTGCATGTGTATGGTTTTGTATGCTTGTGTCATGCGTGAGTGTCTTTATTGATTATTTGTGCTCTTGTGTCATTTCAGCTGTCCTTCACCTACACGTGAGCCTTTATGTTTTTCTTTGTGTATCATAATGTGAGTGTGTATGTTTTTTTTTTTTACCCCAGGGGACCCCTGAGCGTCTGATCATGCACCTGGTGGAGGAACCATCAGTGGTGGACCCCACCTACATCGAAGACTTCCTGCTGACCTACAGGACCTTTCTATCAAATCCCATGGAGGTCGGCAGAAAACTGCTAGAGTGGTTCCAGGTGGACAGCCTCCGGGACACGGTGAGTGTGTGTTTGTTCAGCTGGTTTTGGTAGTTTCTGGTAAGTGCTTGTCTGTACCAAGAGAGAAGGAAAATAAAAGTTTAGAAAGTTTGTCTTCCAGCAAGATTTGTATGCATATCTGTGCCTTTGAGTTTGTGTGTGTTGTCTAAAGAAAAGGTCAAGTGGGTCAGTTGGCTGGGATGGGAATTTAAATAAAGGAGGTAGAGTGTTAGTGTGGAGGACACATGCTAAGTAAAAACTGCATATACTCATTCATTCACTACTATTTTATGACATTATTTATGCTCCTATCAGCTCTCCTTATGTTTTGTATTCATGCATGTTGATGGGAATTTGTGTGTTGTGCCGCTTACGTGCCGATCAATACAAGTTCAGCCAGCTCAGCTGTCCTTGAGTGCAGCAGCGATTTGTTCATGCCAAACACTCCTGTTGTCTATAACTGCTTTAACCTGAGATTAGTCTTGTACTGTCAATAGTCTTTATGTGGTTGTCATTCAGGTTTATAATCTTCAGCTCCGTTAAACAGGATCTAATCCTTTACAGAATGGGCAGGGAGAAAGTAACAAAAGGTGGAAAGAGAGAAGGAGCTATGGCTTGAGAAACAAAGGAGAAAAGTAGACAGTGGACATTGATCGATGCTCTTTGTTGATTTATCGGTTGCAGTTTTGACCTTTTGCAAAGGTTAGAACAATGTCACTACCAGTGTAATTTTGCAAAAATAATTGTTTCCGAATGCCCTTTACTGTAGGTTTTTCTTCTAATTATTGTGGGACAAAATTAAGCAGTCAGCTGGTGCTGCAGTGCACATGGTCATTATTTTGCCGCCTTCCTGCTATTTTTAAAGAATTATAGTCCATTTAAGATTTTTCCCGGAAATTAAGACATTAAGACATATAGATATATAAGTGGACTGAAAAAAAAGAAATATGACCATTGGGGGCTACATTTTGTTGGAGATGCAGTTTGTAGAAAAACTGAGCTTATTAAATGCTTTTATTAACTAATAGTTAGCCTGTGACCCCTAGGTAACTCCCTGCTTCAGAGGTCTGGAAAAGTAGTTATATATGACCTCTGATCCAACACCTACGGTGTAGTACGTATTGTGGAAGAGCATATTCTTGTTGTAGTCAAAAAGTGCAAGAACTGGAGGGTGAAACTGAATTGTTACAGAGCATTTGCAAAAAGAAGTGTACGTTTTATGTCTCTGCTCATTAAAGCTCTCATTGTCGTCTCTCAGGTAACAAGAATAGTGCTGCTGTGGGTCAACAACCACTTCAATGACTTTGAGGGTGACTCAGCTATGACACACTTCCTGGAGGACTTTGAGAAACATCTAGAAGTGACAGTAAGATCAGACATCAGTCCAGTTTTCACTTCAGTGTGCTTAAGCTGTAATTTAGTTCGAAGTTCTTTTATTTTCCCACTTTTTACACAACTCAGTTAAAGAGCCCCACAGACTCTTCTTGCAGTCCACATCATATCAGAAAAGTAGTCCAGATCAAACTATTACTGTGTTGTCATTTATGTTCTCATATAAAACAGCTGTTTTTAAATCAGCTCTTAGCATTTGAGCATAATTCCATTTGCAAATTGTTTTGTCATGCAAATGTAAATCACACACCTCAAGAAACAAAAGCTAATTTAAATGCAGGCTCCGTTCAGGCTCATCATTTTTTTCATTTTTTACTCTTTGTCAGAAAATGAAGGGCCATTTGAGACTGCTGAACATAGCATGTGCAGCCAAGGCTAAGTGTAGACAGATCACCCTGCAGAAGGCATCCAGGGAGTCGCCGCTCCTCTTCAGCGTGCAGGGCGGAAGCGAGAGAGGATTCGGCATCTTTGTTGAGTCGGTGGAAGTGGGGAGCAAGGCTGCAGAGACTGGACTCAAACGTGGAGATCAGGTGAGAGGACACAGTGCAATGTCATGCAGTAAGACACTGAGTGTCACGGCTAGATATGTAAATGTGATATATTGATACCTCCATCGATAACTACTGGGTTACAGTCGCAAATCTGTACCTGTTTTATATGTCTTTTTTGATACTAGGAATGTATGCATTACATATATGACTTCAGGGGCCAGGATATTAATACACTGCCATTCATCAAACTGTTCTTTGCATTCACCTGAATGTTTAGTCCTTAAATTGATGGTTAGAGCAAGAACCACTGGGAGATCTGAACACATCTGAAAAAATGTGTAGCATACTACCAAAGATTTAAATTAAACAAGTTAAATTTGTTGTGCAATAGGATGATATGTAATATAAATAGAATTGATCTGAAGTATTAAAATATAGCTGCATTTTAATAAAATTAAAATGGGAAGATGCAATAAATTATAAATATGTCAGCAGCTGGTCATAAGTCAGAGTGTGTAATGTAGTAACTGGCTATTGCAAGCTAGCACAAAAATGCACTCTCATACCATCTTTCCATAATATTGCACATTTTTTGACCATTTTGTGAGACTTCAGTCACATGATCAGTCAGCCTTCTTGTCACAAGGTCAACACTCTTATTACAACATCTAATGTGACAATCAGGTTTGAATGAGTTGACAAAATCTGTGCATAGACAGATCTTTTACATTTTTTTACATTTACAAATATATTCAGAGCTCATGACTTTACTCAAAATTATTCTTAGATTTGTTTTTTTTGATCACTCTTGACTTTGAAACTTTTATATCTATGCAAAGTTTTATTGACAAGACATAAATTAGAACAGCACATACTTGCCCTCACTGAGTCACATTGTGAGCTAAATAGTAAGTCCAAAAAACTCACAGACCTCAGTCATGGACTTGTGGAAATCAATATTGTGAAGTGAAAGCTAGCAGGAAGCTGTTGGGACAGCTTTAAGATAAGAGAGGCTTTTGTTGGATTGGTGAACAAGTCTCCTATAAGAGAGAAAACCCTCTACATCACAACTAACTCTGCAGCAGCTCTTTGGTCGTGTTTTTTAAGCTTCTCGTGAGTCTGGAGTTTACCAAATGACACTTGTGTAATTGACTCTGAGTTCCTGAAAAGAAATTGTCTGGTCTGATGGAGCAAATATTGCAAAATCTGTAAAATCAGTGTATCCCTTCATCTTCTGGGTAAAAAAAAAAAATGAAAAAGAGCCCAGATCATTAATGTGCTTAATAGAGTCTTTTACAGCTTGCAAGGAACTGTCAGAAACTGTAAAATATATGTTTTAATCATAAGTTACTTTTCTTCGAAGATCAATCTTGACTGTCTTGACTATCTTGACTGTCTCAAAAATGTTATCCTTGGAACCTTATTTTACCAGATACATAATTAACAAGCTCTGACGTGGCCTGCTTACAGCTCAGCTGATGACCTTGAGTTAAATAAAGACTGTTCTGTTTTATCTGTGGTTAAACTTAACATCCACTGAATGTGAGTGCTGATATAACAAATGCATCAGAATTAACACTTGATGACTGTTCTCTTACATTTTGTTCCAATGCATCTTCTTTTGTCTAGGTCTGTAATTCTACATTGCTTTATATGGCACATTTTATTTTAATTTTTATGCTTAAACTACATACTCATCTCTTCTAAAGGTGACATGAAACTACTGTGTTAAAATCAAGCTTACCAGTAGTCAAACCACAAAGCAAACTTCCTTTTTCCGAGTCTTTCAGAGAGCAAAGGGATCACTATATCGACTCCATGCATTTTTAAAACTGTAAGTCAGTTAAAAAATCAAGTCAAGAATAATATTACGACACATAAACCAGAATATAACAAGAGCTGGATTCAGACTTCGTCAGTTTTAGAATCAAGAAAAAGATGTTAAAAGATGTGTTATTACACACAAGTGGTAACTTCACACATTTTCTTGAATCTCAAACATGCTCACACACACCAAGATTTGAAAATAACGGGACATCACACACAACAAGACATCAATAGGACTATTGAGTCAGAACAATGCAGCACCTCACGTGATCTCTCACGTGATCTCATGGAGAAAAAGATGTTAGGATGGTGATTAATGTGGTTCAACAACTTGCTGTAGAAATCCTTGCAGTGAGGAAAAACAAGAGCAGAAGGCTGCAAGAGTCTGGATGTGAAAATTAAGTGATCAAACAGGTTGTCTATTTTTTTATTTAACTTGGAGATCAACTGTCAGTTATATTATTTGTCGACAGTAGTATGCTGGTGAACATTAGCCTCAAAAGCTAAAATGTCTCAATGGCTTGGCAATACTGACAGTTTGACTGGAATGTCTCCCCTAGTTTCTTGTTTGGTCCCACTCAGAGAGTACTGTTGTTATTACTGGATTACTGCATATATTTTGAGACAATCGTAGGTACAGACCAAGGTCCCAAAACTGATTTCTTCTTCACGAGTAAGGAATCAAGAATAAATGCAAAGATTGTCACTTTTAATTTAGTCCAGCTTTAATTTTGTCATTTCATCTGTCGTGTTTCAGATCATGGAGATCAATGGTCAGAGCTTTGAGAACATCTCCATCTCTAAAGCTGTTGACATCCTTCGGAATAACACACACCTCTCTCTCACTGTCAAAACCAACATATTTGGTAAGTGTAGTTGTTGAAATTGTGCACAAAGAGCACAATCTGCTTCAGTTCATATCAGTGCTCATCATTTGAGATGATGACAAATCTTTGTGTACCTCCATCCATCTAGTCTTCAAAGAGCTGCTTAGCAGGATCATGCATGAGAAGAAGAACGGAGGCCCTCACATTCCAAAGATCCAGGAGAAAAAGGGCAATCGCTTCTCCATCCCTGACCTTCCTGGAGACATGGAGTTCCCTACAGACCACAAAAGCACCAGGAAAATGAAGGCCAACACTGTGTCAGGGGGACGAAACAAGATCAGGAAGATGCTGGAGAAAACTCGCTTCAGTATACTGCCGCCCAAACCATTCAGGTAAGAGGATTTATGTAAATGCTGCTGTCTGTCTGTCAGCAAGAAGAGCTAAAACATAAATGAAATTAATTATTTGTAGTATTCCAGTCTAAATGTATCATGTGCGTCAATACAAGTATGGCAGGAAGAAGGTAATTAATGAAGGTATATATCATTAAATCTGTTCCACTGATCAGATGTGGCATCTGAGACACCTGCCTTACAAGTTTTTGCAAGCTTAAAAGACTATTAATGTGAGATCAGGTGGATTTACCTAAATAACTCCAGAGCAAGTTGGCCGACCCACAATTCTCTGTGACTGGATCAGACTACTGTGTCTGCATCAGTATTGTGGCAAGCTGTGACCATCTGCAGAGAGAAAATATTTGAGGCGTGAGCAGAAATCTAAGCCCCTGGTTTTGCTTCCGAGCCGAGCAACTTATTGCATCTCAAAAAGCACATCTCAGCCTCTTTTACGACTTGTATGAGCAGAAAATGTAGAAATTTCACTCTGCTTTAACTAAAATGCTTTTCTCTGTTTATTGGAAGGTGGTGGTGCACAGAAATAAGTAACTTTATGCAAGTCCCATCCTGTTACAGGCTCTCAGCAGTCTCTGAAATGATTTACATTTGCACTCTCTTACTCCTGGTTGTCTGGGATGCAATACTCTTCTCTTCAGCTGCTGTAATGTCAATAGGTTCCAGCCAAACCGCAAAGATTTGAAAGGCATCATGGTCATCATCATCATCATATAACCATTGTCGTTGTCATCCATAACCATTCATTGAACATGCAGCATCTGGAGCAATTGAAAGCAATTGTGCAGATGGAGGCTCGCGTTCAATATTCCACCCATAACGTGCTGATACAGGCTTGATTTCATTTCATCATTTCATGCCTCTCCAGGCCTCATTAAACTCCATACTGTGTCAGTGTGTGAGAAAGAAGACGCAGCTCTCGCTATGTTAATTACAGAGCTGTGATACTGTCGTGTGTGTTCCCTCATTTTTCTCTCTATATATCGGTTTCCAGCTCCACAGTGATTAAGTCCACAAAGCCACACGGTTTGCATGAAAACTGATTGTGCTCTGTGTGAAAATGTAAAACGCGCCATCACACGGTCATTGACCCAACTCGGTTCACACTTTCCAAAGGCTCTCTGGTGCTATCTTTTTATTTAACAAACAAGGGCCTTCATTGCTTTTATTTTGCTAGTCGGCACCATTCAGAACCACCCATTGGTTTAAAGAAATTGATGGCTGATTAAAGGGACTGGAGGAGAGACGGGAGATTTGGGTCAATAGGGATTCATCAGTGCTTTTTGTTACGAAATTAAACTTTTATAGTAGGCAACATTGTATAGTTTTCTACTTGATGAATGTGTGTGTGTGCTTGTATATAAAAAGTACAGGCTTCACTGAGGAAAACCCTTATTAAGATACCTTTTGGTATAAGGTACAGCCACACACACACTGTCCTTGTCGTCTTTTCAGGGCACATCGTCCCTCGCAAAGATGAAACCTGTGACCGCTGTTGCCATGAAACAGTTTCTCTCTCACACAAAAGCTTCATTTTCATTGCTTTGCTCACTTCTTCAACATCCAGCAGGTTAAAATGGAGCCATAACCTTGTTTAGCTACTCAAAATCTTATTCAGGTGCTCTTACCCAGCAAACGTACGTAAACAAAACCCACCGTCACTGATGTTGCTTCCTCTCATTCTTAGCTTCACTCAGGACAAGGATTTTATAAGACAAGGACACACAGGCAATAAACAAGTGGTTTTCTGCCAAGTTTACATGTGTGTGTCTGTACAAGCACTTTTACACACAATCCAAATTGACCGAGCCCCTTGATTTACATTCCACTGATTGGAAAGCAATAGATAGAGAGGTTTTAGCCTTTAGTCAGTTTGTCTTGGAAGTCTGAGGTGATTTAGTGAGATGAGGGTGAAGTAGGAACCCAATTTCCCATGAGGCCATTTTCATCCTCTCTGCTTCTCTTTGATACAGTCACCTGTACTAAATTATGATGTGCATCACTATAACTGTTGTGTTATGAATGTTTTTACATCTTAATTTTCACCCAAGAAGAAGGCTCTTATCTCTAAAGCTTTCCATCTCACAGCAGCTGTCTGCCAATGTCCGTCCCTAAGCTCCGCCCCTGCAACATGCATTCAAATGTTCATCTAGAAATAAATGTTTATGTCACAAATAAAGCTTCAAGGCTTCAAAATATTTAGTACAGCCCTACTTTAGATTATCTCACAGGTGCTTTTTGTAACTAAGATCAAATGAGTCGAGTTATATTTTACAGTGCAAATCCTGCAGTTTCCTGTCGTGTTCTGTGAATAATTCTCCTAAAATTATGACTTTGCTCACATTTTTCTGCTTATTTTTTTCAGCAAACCTGTCCAAGCTTTGTGGCTCTTGTGTATTCTGTCACTCTACATGTGTGTTTTTGTGCTGTTTTAAGAATGTGTGAGAAAAAGAGGCCTTGGCACTCTGCTGCACATGTATCACTGAATCACTTCAGCACAGCTCTGCTTCTGTTTTTTTTGTTTTGTTTTTTTCTTTCTGTTCACGCTTTTCAATGTCGTCTCTCTTCCCGTTTGTCTCCGCTGCTTCAGGGGCCTGTTTGGGTAAGACCTTTTGCGTAACTTCCCATCCTCTAACCATATGATTCAGTAGACATCTGCAGACCTGCACACAGCAGGCAAACATACACACACTCACTCACACCAGCACAACTGACCTTCAGCAACATTGCTAGAGGACTACATACATAGATTTCATGCTAATTGCCTTAACACTTGAATCTGACTTTTTCTGCAGAGTCAAAGTGTTTCTTCTCTTAGTTTTCATATTCAAACTCTCCATTTACATTTAAGATCACCACTCATTTCTGGAATCAGTATCACATGTTCTTTTATTCAACCAGATTCCTGTTAGCTGCAGGGATTTTGCAGAAAATAAGGAAGCTTTGGTTTAATACAGTGCGATCAGCTTTATAAGGTTTTTGTTTCTTGATATTGAATAGTCACACCTGGCATTTAAATTAGTGATGACGTGTAGGGATCAAAACTTACAAGCTTATCATATCAGGATTTCTATGCTACAAATCATGTCTTTGCCGTACTCATTATCTTGAACTGATAAATCTTTTGAACTCTATCATAGTCAAGTCAAACCAACACACAAAGTCACCTTTAGATATAAATATGTCGTCTTTACCTGCATCAAAGTGTGGATATTATTAGACTTGAATAATCATTAAAGTAATAGAGCCAAAAATATCATTTCAGTCTTATTTGAGCGCTGTGCTGTCTTTATCTGTCTCAATGTCACCATTATCCTCTTTCTAAATCTCCTTTATGTTTTTTTCCGACACCCTCTAAGTTATTTAATCAACCCTTTTTTCCCTATTTCTTTCCTTTTCTCCTCTTTGCATCATCTGCCAACGTTAGTTCCTACTGTCCTATCTTTTTTCCTCTTTCCTCCGTCTTGTCGGTGCAGTATCTATCGACTGGTGACTTCAAGATTACAGGGGCTTTGCTACAGCAGCACTCGCTGTGTTAGAGGAAGCCCTGCATTACTGCACCGTGTTCAGTTAGTACAAACTGTACAGACACTCAGCTGAAGGAAAGCCACTGTTAGAGCGCAGCCAGCATGAGATGAACTCTCTGTCTCAGACACTGAGTTAACAACTGTCACTCAAACTTACAACACCAGTGTACTTAAACATCCAAAATCTCCACAGCATATTAGTATCTATCAGATCATATTTCTTCGATTTTCCTTTTAATCTGTCCTTCTCCTGTTTGTGGCTATTTATTTTTAGTCTGAATTATTTTAAATTTGCCTTCCTAAATTAATAAGGTCTTGAAAGTCTTAGATTGACGGGGTAACTGCATTCAATTAGTTTTTCTTAAAATAACTTGATCTTACAAGGTATTAAAAGTACCAATCGTCCCCACTGGTTTTCATTATACCAGAAAATGTACTAAATTACATTCTATGAAACATTAAAATATTTTTTATTCAGTTCATTTATTCAATATAAATTTGTTTCAAATTATTTATTTTAAATTAAATTTTTTTACCTAACTTAAACTTTAAGAACCTTGCAGAAACCCCAGGTGAGATAAAGGCAACCACAACCAATAAAGACAGTGGTATCCAGCCTCAGGAGCCTGCGTTTGTTATTTGACGCAGGGCTTTTTTCTTTCTTTTCTTCTTTTTCTTTTTCTATTTTTTTAAAATCACAATACCCAACCTGTCTATCAGTGGGTTTGTCTCAAAAGAGTTGCCATTTCCATCATATATTTGCACATCCAGGCAGTCTAATGAGCCCATTAATGTAAAGGTTGATGTTTGCATATCCCCGAGCTGCAGCTGAGGAGCCATGTAGAAAAGGCGCCTGTCTCTCCAAGTCCAGTTTAGCCGCATAGTGTGACCAACATCCGCACTCACATTGGAGAACAGAGAGCTAAACACCAGCAGGTGTTTTCAGAAGCTAAAAGCAGGAACACAATGTAAAACCGTGCAAACAAAACCACTCGTAAAGTCATAAGAAAACATGTGAATTAACTACAATCCTCATTACTTATCCTTTCTTTTCATCTGTGAGCTGCTGTTTGCGTCTCTGTCAGCTTGTGTGTATCTGTGTCATTGTCTTGTGTTGTGTGTCTCTGTGTGTGTGTGATTGGTGAACCTTTGTGTGTCTCTATCCGTGAATGCTCCTTATCAGTTTCCACCATTCATGAAGCCGCCTCATGGATGAATTTCAGCTGTGTCACCGTTGCATATTAAAAGACAAATAAAGTGATATTGATATTTTGTGTTGTCATTCAGCAAGTGTAGACATCTTGATTAAATCTCCTGATGTGTTTTTTTCCATGGTGTTATGAGCATCAGACTTGTATTTTCTCAAAATGCAGTGAAAAGCACTCTGTCTAAAATTTGTTTTTCATAAAACAAGAAGGAAAAAAACATTCAGGCATTGTTTTGAAAAGTGTCTACTCCTGCACAATAAAAAGTCAAAATTGAATTTTCACATTAAGTGAGTCTCAAATGGAGAAAATCTAATTTTCCTGTTTCTCTCTCTCTCTCTTTTTCTATCATATCACACTTTTTTATTTTAATACCTTCCTTCCTTACCCCCACTCCAACGTACTCCCCTTTTTCTTTATTCTCCCTCATCTCCATTCCACTTCAACTCTCCTCTCCAGTGATGGTGGCATTTGTCAGTCTCAGGACGACAGCATTGTGGGAACCAAGCAGTGTCGTCACAGCGTGGCCATCATGCCCATACCAGGCAACCTGTCGTCAAGCAGCCCGGACCTGCTGCAGCCAGCCACCAGCGTCCTCGACTTCTCCAACCAAGGTAAGGAAACACATCGATTCCATGAAATTGAGAGATTTCTGTGTTAACTGTGAAAATGTCTCCTGCTGTTGTTTTTGTGTTTTTTATGAAGTGTTGAGCATTATTGACTAAAAGGGCACCAAATCTGAGGAAATACCATCAATTATTGGGTTCCTTAATGCATTAGCTTGCATGCAGACTTTTTTGAGTACTGCCTCTGAATAAACTCGCAGTCTGGTTGTCTTAAAGGTCGTCTTTTAAAACTTTTGACCTTTAAGAATTTAACTTTTTTTGATTCACTGATAACAGTGACTAAACAGGAGAGTTCATGGTTTGGTTGCCAGTTGGGAGACTTTTGTTGCACCTCGTACTCATCTCTCTCTGTCAACAAAACAAAAGAGCGACTCTAATTTGTGTATTTAACACCTGCAAGTACTTTCTGTGTCGCAAAAACTCTTATTACAGTCACAGTTGTTTATGACCTTCATGACCTTATTTCAGGTGTCTCAGTCGAACAATTTAGTTCTTCTTCCCTGAAGCAGTTTGTCACACTTGACTTATGATCTTGGCCTCATTTAAAAAAAAGCGAAAGCCACTTGTGGAGTGAAGGACTCCAATGCTGAGAGACGCCGTGCAAACGACCTGTCATCCTTGAGCATAAACGCATAAAGCAGCCATACGAGATGTCTTGTGTCATGTACATTCGGTTTTCTCAGATACAAACTTCTCGTCTCTCCTCTTTTATCTTTCTCACTCCTTGAAATACAGGCAACTTCTCAAACACCCTTATGCTCAGTTGTGCTGACAAAGGAACATACGAGTACATTCATTCACTTGAAGGAGGCAACTAGAGGTTTCTAGCATAAGTGAACACACATATTCTCTCTCTCTGATTCTCACACACACGCAGCTTGAATGCTTTAGTTTTGAAGTGCCACAGAGCTGTTGCAGAGTTGTTTCCATTTGACAAGAATTATCCTCCTGGACAAGACTTATTTATTCCTTTCCTGTCAGATGGGTTTCTGCACCTGTAATTACTTAAACTAACATGAAGGAAACCCCTCCATGTGATTTATGTTTATGTGGGCATTGGTGTGATTGAAATATGGACAGAGGGGAGAACAAGAAAGACAAAGTGGAAAGGTGAGAGAGAGTGAGAGAGTGAATATGGTCCTGATTTATTCCAGCGGCCATTTGTCAATGAGCTACACACACTCAGGCAGTCGTGCACACACATACACACCTGCACATAAAACCTCAGTTTTTAGACTCATACATCACATGTGGTTGTGTTGTGCTAGAGTGCAAACACACACACACACCAAGTGGGCCTCATTAATCATCCACCATTTGATCAAGTTTCCTTTAGTCCTCTGGCCTCCCATTAGATTTAATAGTAGAGGAGAGAACAGGCTGCTCAAACTAAACCCTGTTCCAGATGCTCTGCGGGGTTTGGAGTGCCTCCAAAGTCTTACCTGTAATTACATTAGCATAGGTGATGCATCACTATCACCTTTCCACTGTCCATACTGAGCAGTGTGAAAAAACATGGCTGCCAAAGCTTTTCAGGTGTTTTAAAATCTTGATGTGTTCTCACTAAGTTCTTGTTTTGGATGGATCAAGCTTATTTTCAAGCTTATGTTGTTAGACAGTTGGTTGGGCAGAGAAAGCATTTTCACAAAGTCGCTTTTTTCACCTTTTGCCACCTTTTCCAACAAATCATTGCCTGAACAGTTAATGAGTTAATAGATCCTGCTCATCCCAGCTGCAAACAACAAAAGCTGACTATCTTTGTCTGTCTTCATTTGTCTCTCTCTCTTCTCTTACTTTCCTGCTATTCCTCTTGTCCTTTTTCTCCCTCTCCTCCTTTCCTCTGGTGTCTGTCTCGCTGTGATTTTAAACAGATGTTCTCCTGTCGACACGATGAGTCATACTCAGCCCCTCTGGTTTCACATTAACAGGTTCAGGCTCCATTAGAAACTGCATAGGTCTTCCCTCCTTTTTCTCTTTTGTCTTGATAATCTGAGTTATGATGTCTCTTTGTCCTCCTCCTACACTCTGTCTTCCTCTCATATTCACTGTGTTTTCTCTTTTTCCTCTCTGCTTGCCAAGCCCTGGGACTGTACTGTAAGTAAACATACCTTCAATGTTACTGTTCGATTGTACATCAGAAAAAAAATAATCCTCCCAAATGTCCTCTCCGTCTTATTTTTCTGTTATCCACTGTCTTATTTTTCCACACTCCATCTTTGCATCTCTGCATTCACGAACTACATCCCTCAGGCTTCGTGTTTGGGCCTTGTATTTTATTTATACTTTTTCCACTTGGCGTCCTTTCTTGTGAGAGTGTGTGAACATCAGAGGAAGGACATTTTGTTTTGTTCAGTGTTCAGTTTCAAGGGGTCATATTAAGGTTCAACTGATCATGTGTAATATTGTAGCACAATTAAATGTTTGTTACACTTCTCAAGGCATTTTATAATGAGTATTTGTGTAAATCTATAGTTTTTTCATGTTAGAAAGAAATTATTGATAAATATCAGAGATTGTTATCATGTCACAAACTTCACAGATGCGACCGTGTTCAACCAAACTATTACAAACATACATTAACATTATCCAGTTACAAATAAGAATAGAAACAATAATAACACACAATATCAGATTACTTTAAAATTAAGCCTTTAAATAGACCAAAACATTCATGTTGCAGTGCTGTGCCGTCCATCTCAGCCAAGAATGAAGAAATGTTGCCAAAGATGAAAGTTTGAATAATCACTGAGCTTAAGCTCCAGAGCCCGAAAAATGGTTATCAGGACAAAACTACATTTAAGTCCATGTAAAAATACCTGCAAATGTGACTTAGGTTTGGTTAGAGGCTTGTGTGGTCTTGAGTTTTCAACATCAGTAACAACACGCTGTCAGCCTATGACATTTAAGCTAAAGCTCAAGTTTTTAGTACTTTGTCTCCCGTTCCCCTGCTGCCGGTACCAGAGCGAAGCCCGCAGGCTGCTGTCAGTCAAACAGCAACCGACAACATCCCTGCAGCTGCTAAGACAAAAAGAAATATGGAGGAATATGACACCCATTGCAACTTTATGGCTTCATTGTGTGTGTTTTGGTAAAAAAAAATGGACTGTAATGGCACAAAAGTATAAGCAGCATTGGGCTCCAGGTCAGTAGGATAGATTTATTGTTTGTTTAACCTTGACGGCCTAATCTTAAAAAAAAAAAAGGTTTAGGACTGAAACATCCTCGTAACAGGTACATTTAGATAATTTCTTTACATTTGTGTTCATTAATGGGAACCAGGGTTTTAACTCCAGCTACTTTACTCCACTCTCCTTGCAGTGCTTTAAGCCTTCATGCTTTGCCCTCTCCTTCTCTGTGTGCTTTTACATGTGATTAATCTCTTCAGTGGGTATGATGGAGTGACTGGGAAAAGCTTTTGCAAACAGTAGAAAGGAGGACGAGGGAGGAGGATACTGAGTCTTATGGAAAAGCATGTAGCCTCTCTTAATGCAGTGTTTGCAAAAATCCAAGACTCTTTTTTTTTCCCTGCGTTGAAATCCTCTTTGGTTCATGATCCAGTTCTACAGTGTAAAAGAAAATAAATGATACCTTATTAAAGATGATAATTGATTGGATGTTTGGCTGGTTGGGCAACGATTGTCCTCCTGCATGCAGGTCAGGTCGCTGCTTGTCCAGAGGATTAAATATGATTAAACCCCCCCGGATATGATAGCCAGCTACTTAGCCGAGAGCTTCCCTCTCTCTAATCACAAATCACAGCTAATGAGACACAAAGCATTTAGCTTCCACTCAGCCCAACCTCACCACCCTGCTGCACATAAACAAAAGAGCAGCTCAGCTCCTGCAGCAATGCAGGAAACATGGAGGGAGCCGCGCGCTGAATTCCTGTAATGCAATATTTGTGTTCTTGATCTGAGGATCAGTGTTTTTGCACATAAGAGCTTATTTGGGATAAAAGTCAGTAATCATTTGACTGATATATTAAGTGCATGAGTCACATGATTTCAATCAATAAGCTTACAGTCCATAAAGGTTATTCATATCCAAGATTGGCCTCCAACATCAACACATCAATAGATCCACATTCCAGGAACCAGTAATGCAAAATAGAAAAGGCAAAGTAAATTTTACAGAGTAAACACAGCAGAAAAATGCCTGCACACCTAGATTCAAAAAAATATAAATCCACTGCTCTTTGTTTGTTTGTTGTCAGAGGTGGAGGTGAATTGTTTTTGTATTGTAAAAACAAAAAACATAATAAAAACTTAAGTCATAAAAAAAGAATAACTATAAGTATTCTTTCAAAATACAAACATTTTCTGAGTCATTTATATATTTTCTCAGTTGACAGTATACATTTAAGAACCAGCTTCCTAAAATCAGAGAATGTCAAAACATTTTGGAGTGCATATATAAAAAAAGGAGAATAGATATTTACCTTCCTGCTGATACAGCTTTTGCAGAAAAGAAACAGCAGCATTTCTTTACATAAACAATTTCAGAGTGATGCTGCCATCCTCAGAAATCCTCCTGTCTCTCAGTCATACATTACGGATATTGAAAATAAAATAAATCTGTGCCCTCATACAGTTACAAACACACAAACAGGCTCTGTGAACAAGCAGAGGTGATTGATTATCAGCATTCTAATGTTATTGTTATTGGCTTTACCTTCAGCTATTTGTTTCTGCTGATTGTCCTGCTGCCGCCGCCGCTGCTGCTGCTGTAATGATGATGATAATAAAGCTGCCCTAGTCATTGTCATCTAAACACACACACACATTCACCCAAAGACCTCGGCAGTCACAGACAGATAAGAGATCTGTGTGCTAATAAAGGTGAATGTAATGACTTTGTGTCTGAACACACTTAACCCTGTTCTGCTTGGTAAACAGGAGAATGGAAGCTCATCAGTCACACAGACCTTGTTTCTGTGTTTCTGATGATGATCTCCTTAAGATCTCCCCAACCATTTTCAGTTTATGAGATGGAGGTCTTTGGCTGCCTGTGGCTAATGGGCCGTACCCTCTTCCTTACTCAAACACAGGGATCTTTAATGCAGGATTTCACTCAGGGGGAACATTTCCATTATTTAACACACATCGCACCGTGTGAGTCGTGTGCAGCTGCTCCAGCATCAGCCGCCACAGGAAACTGAAGCTTTTACTTTGGCTTGTTGCTGTTGAGTAGTGTCTTAAATCACTCAAACACTAATGCAACTTTTCATTTAACATGAAAAGAAAAACAGTAATTGAATCATTCAATTCTGCATTTGTACCTTTAAAGTAGGACTTTACATAATGTGACTTAGTAAATGATTTAAGATAAAAGATTAATCATTTAATTAAGAGGTGTGTTTTAATTTTTGCTTTTACTGCTGGTCTTTTACAATCTTGATTTATGGTTTCCTATCATGTTGTGTGAATTCAGCAGAACTAGATTTTAATTTCTAACTCAGATGTAATTATAAGGACTAAAGAAATGACCAGGTCACGTAGTCAGAAGAATATGAGGGATCATAATATGTCGATGTCTATGAAGTGTTCCCAAAACCTCATGCATGTTTATTTTGAGAACACACTGTTGTTAACTTTGTAGCTGCATGGATCCTGTTACTTTGATTTGCTCAAGCTTTATGTGAGGCTCAAAGTCTGTCATGTGCATGTTTACTGTGAAAGATTAGTAACCTGTGATGCCCGTGGTCATGTCATGCATTCACATTTTCCCAAAGACATTAGAAAGATTTGTTTTTGATACACAGTGTGAGAACAAATATAGTCTGTGGGTTTATTATGTACATGTATGCATCCTCATGTCTAGGGCCCTTTTATGGCCTACAATGTAACAACTCTAACATAAAATTGTGCAGATAATGTTATTAAACTGACTGTGAGCATGTAGAGATGTTGCTCATTGTGACATCATCATGAAAGTCCATTAGAAAATTGACTTCACAGAAAACTGACTGAACTCTTGTGGTGAAACAGGGTGTCGTGATTTGGCTGAATAGTGGAAGAATTTAGCAATATTACTGGTAAATGTAAAATAGAAACTGCTGTGTCTTTGACTTTTTGTCCTTTTGGTTTTACACAAAAGATATTTTGGCAAAGTCAGCTTTGTTGAAATTTTCAGTGTAGAGGGCATAACTCTTTTCACCCAAAATCCTTTATAATCTAATGAAGATAAAATACAGAACCCATAACCTTGCAGCATTCCTGTGTCTTGCAAAGTGAAATAACAGTTTTCGTCCTGGTTCAGTGAGAAATAGTATCCAAATACTTGTCAGCAGAATAATTCAGTTCTTTAGTTGACTTTTACTGCTTGCAAGCAACAGCCGCCTTCAACTTAACACCAATATAACAGACAAGAGGTTTCCCCTCCTCAGCCTTCATGCACTTTGGGTTACATCTTACACCATCAAATCATATTATAACAAGATGCACCACCTTTCTGAATGATGGTTGAACCTCTGACATAATAGTTGTTGTTCTACTGCTTTTCAAAATGTCAGCAGATTAAAGTGAACCTGTGCCTCATCTTATTTACTGTGGTCATACAGGTTTCAATATATATGGATTTCCTCTTTTACATGAGAAATTTAACAGTTCCTCAAATTAAACTCTTGATTCTTAGTTGCTTGTGAGAATTATGTTTATGGGCACAGCCCACATTTCATAGTGATGGCATTATTGGAACATCACTTAAAAAAAAGCAAAATTTCTCTTACATGACTGCTTATTGTGTCTTAGACTTTATTACACTAGTTGTATTAAATTATTGGCATTTGTTACAGTACTGACCTCCACATACTGCAACCATGACCTCTGTCAACCGCCCTTATCAGTCACTGACAGCTCTCCTCTTTTCTTTTACCTTCCCCTCTTTCAGACATACCAGACCAGGTGATCCGGGTGTTCAAGGCCGACCAGCAGAGCTGCTACATCATCATCAGCAAAGACACTACAGCCAAGGACGTGGTCGCCCACACTGTCAACGAGTTCGGCCTCATCGCAGCACCAGAAACCTACTCCCTGTGTGAGGTATCGGTCAGTCCGGAGGGAGTCATAAAGCAGCGCCGCCTGCCTGATCAGCTCTCCAAACTGGCTGATCGGATTCAGCTCAACGGCAGGTAAGCAACACAAGGATCCAGACTTCTTTGATGCATTGCCATACTTATTCAAGATGCATGTTTTTACCCAGATGTGCTGGACATTAGTGTCACTGTCCCTGCCATTTCAAGGTAGCAAATAAGATTTAATAAACCAGGAAGCAACTGTATTTTATGACCAGGGGAGCACATTGATCCTGGAAAAGCATTGATGTGTTTACAGCAGATCCACAGTGGAAAATTTGGACTAAAAGCAGCAGGAAGTGGGACCCAGACTTGTAGAATTTACATAAACCTATGACTTGTTGAAAGCTTGAATGACTAAACCAAAGTGATGACCCGCAGTGCTTGGACTCCAAGCCCAGAATCCTGCTACATGGATGATTTTCTTTCCTATTCTTCTCTAAATAATTTCTGGTTTGGTTCAGCTTACGCAAGACCACAGAGTGTGTAGTAACTTGTAACTTGTACAACTACTTAAAGCTTTATTCTGTGGATAGATTTTTTGAACCACTGCAGAGGAGCTTAATCAGATACTACACCTTACAGAGCACTTATTCTGTGATGTTGCTAATTCACTTAGCATCAGTCAGTCCCAGAGTAAATAGCTTGAATGAAAACTAGCAGAGCTCCATGTGCAGAGGAGGAGGATTCAGAATCACTGTCCTAGTTCAGTGAAATGAATAAATGAAGTGGGGTTGCCCCATAAACAGGTTTGGAAACATTTTAGTTGCTTGTTGTTTGCAGTGAATAGTATGTGATTCTAGTCAAGAACCTTGGTCTGCTGTTGTTGGTTGTTTTTTTTTTCTTTTTGAACCAAAACACTATTACCAGTACCAAGTCTGTGGTACATCCCAATGTTTTTTTGATGCTGGACACATTCCTTTTCTAAGATGAAAGTTAGGAGGACATGAAGGATAATTGGACTGCAGCCGTAAAGTCTGCTTTAAAAACCGCTTCCCCGTCCATTTTTCACACTTTTTTCCCCCTCTCTCCTGGTCTCCTGTGGTCCCTCATCAGTCCCCTCCCAACTAGGTTAGCATGAATATTTCATCCTCTGTCAGGGGCGGAGGCCTCAGCAGACAGCATGGCATGTCTGGAATTATTCATACACGCACTTGTATGCACACACAGGCACATACAAAGATATAGAGTCAGTCACAGTCACCTTCTTATACACAGTCACGCATCCGTACTCATATAGACATGCTAATTCTGTGTTTACACAACTGTTTGTGTGTGTATGTGCATGCACCTATGTGCACAAATGTTACCAAGAAAAACTATTGACAGGGAAATATTCGCTCAGCTAGAGGACACTCATGGTAATGCCCTCCCTGTGTTTTGATGGATGTCTGAGCTGCATGGGAAAAAAAATGTCATACTGTGAGATATTGGTAGGAAAAAAAATTGATTTTACTGTGAACATGCAACATGTATAGATCCTCTCCATCTCTATTCCTCCATTCCTCTTGTTATTGAACCTATGATATTTATTTATAACAAAATAATAAAAAAATTGCATTTACAGATTGTTTATCTCGCTGACCGTACAGGCAAATTGACAACCCACTATCGTGTTTGGGGTGACTGTTACATGTGTATGTATACATGGTGCAGTGTCAGCAGGATGTACATGTAGTATGTATTCATCACAGTTTGCAGTAAATGGATTTTTCAGGAGCAGCAGGACAGCAGAAAAATACCTCTGCCCTGTTTCTCTCTTTCTCTGCATCCTGCCTCCTCCGTCTCCCCTTCTCTGCAGCTGATGATTGACAGGAGGTCTAACAGGGGACAGGCCAAGCCAATAGCAAGCCTTGTTCGCACTGCCAAAATACATATAGACACACACATACTGACACACACACACACACAAACCACCAAAGGCTATTTACGCTGGCTTGGTTCCAGCCACTAAGCACCACTTTGTCTATCATTAATTTAGTTTCCTCTCCATATATACAGGAATGTTTTTACTTTTTATGTTTGTTATGAGTTTTCAGTTTATTAATTAAAGTTTAATTTAATTAAGAAAATTGGACCATTAAAGGATTAGTTAGAGGATCCTTTCCTCTAATATTCTCTCCTCTGATCAGATTTCTTCTCATCTCCTCTCCTCACTTCTCATCTTCTCTCCTCTCATCTCCTCCTTTTACCCTCCTCCCCTCTCCTCTTGTCTCCATCTCTTTCCTCTTACCTTCTCTCATCTCCTCCCATTTCCACTTTTCTCTCTTTTCCTCTCCTGTTGCCTCATCTTGTCTCTTCTCCACTTTTCTTGTCTAACTCCTCTACTCTACTCTCATCATAACCTCTCTCCTCTTCCTGTCATCTCCTCTCCTCGTTGTGTCCCATCACCTCTTCCTCCTCTCCTTTCACCTCACCTCTCTCGCAGTTCTTCTTTGCTTATGCAAGTTAAGTGTGTCAGCGTTCTTAAAATGTCATTAAACATCTTAAATCTAAATCTGCACATCCAGTCTTCACAAAAATCCTCAGTTTTTCTTTTAAAGCTTTCAAAATAGTTTTCCCTTCTAACTGCGTGTAAACATGTCTGGTGCTTTAAATGTACTTGCAGATTAAGATTGATCTTCTCACCTCACATCCTCACGATGCTAGTTTCTCTTTTCTTTGCCCCTGAGAGTTTCAGGTCCACGGGGCGCTAAGGTGTTGCATTTGTGGATTGCCACATTATAGCTCCATTAAAGTGGAAGTAGGGGGTGTGGGATTTAGATTTATAAACACAGAAGCACATAACGAGATAAGAGAGATGACCTGCTGCTGGAAACTCTCCCAGAAAACTGTTGGAGATCGAGCCTGAAGAGAAACGACTCCTTTCTGTCCTCTCGCTCACGCATCTGTCCTCTTCTTTACCTTCGTTTTGCTGAGTGCTCCTCTCTTCTCCCTCACTCAGTCACTCTCCGTCTTTATCCCACAGTAAAATATGGCTGTAATCTATCTACACCATCAGAGTATTTATTCCCTTTCCTCAAACTAATCTTAAGTTGGAGACAGAAAATGTGGCCCTTTAAGATGAAATGTGAATGAGGGGAACATTCAAGAGATTTATCTTGGGTATTTTTTTTTTTTTTTTAACAAGTGCAAAAAGTTGCCGCTGGATAAAAAACTGGATCCCGTCCACCCACTTGTCTGCCTCTGCAACCCATATTAAAGCATGGGAGGATACTGCAGATCTTGTACCCACTGCTGCTGCCCTTAAAAAAAAGATTACATCACTGTCTTAGACATAGATATTCCTGGTTTCTGTTTGTTGTTTTTTGGGGGATTTCTGTTACTTAAGGGTATTTCAGATATTTTACACTATTTTGATTTGATGGCAAAAGAATCTTGGGGCAATCAGAGATTTACAGATGTATATCTTCAAAGGAAAGTAGGAGAAATAAAAGGGTTTTTAACACCTTAATGCTTTAGCTTTGTTTTTTACGTGTCTGAATCCATAACAGGACACATCAAAAGTAAAAGCTGAACTCCTCTGATAAATAATAAACACTGACAAACAAGCAACAACTATTTTGCTTGATAATGATGCTCCGTCTTCCATATCTAATCCTCTTTGCCACTGTTCTCCTCCTGCAGATACTACCTGAAGAACAACATGGAGACGGAGACGTTGTGTTCGGACGAGGACGCCCAGGATCTCCTCAGAGAGAGTCAGATCTCTCTGCTGCAGCTCAGCACCATGGAGGTTGCTGCCCAGCTCTCCATGAGAGACTTTGAGCTCTTCAGAAACATCGAATCCACAGAGTATGCCATTTTTGAGTACTTTTTGATTAGGTCTTATGACTGTTGTAACTTTATTTATCAGTTTTTTGAAGAAGCTTTTTTCAGTCATGTGTAGCTAAAATAAAAAAAGCAAACATCACACGTTGTAATTTTTTTCTGAACTGAGAGAAAACTTGTCATTGTTCACTTTTAACTTCTTTGCACTGGTTCTCAGGTACGTGGACGACTTGTTTAAACTAGACTCCTCGATGGGAAGCGGCAATTTGAAACAGTTTGAGGAAGTGATAAACCAGGAGACCTTTTGGGTGGCCTCCGAGATCCTGAAGGAGCCAAACGCCCTGAAGAGGATGAAGACCATCAAACACTTCATCAAGATCGCGCTGCACTGCCGAGAGTGCAAGAACTTCAACTCCATGTTCGCTATTATCAGGTGCGCTCAGTGTAGAGTTGAGAGTTTGTGTGTATGTTGGCCTCCTCGATTGTGTGTGAAGACACAGTGTTTTGTCATTTTTTATTTTTTTTTTCCTCAGTTGAAGGGAACTGAGGCAAATGAGACAATGTTCTGTGAAGAATGCTGAGGTATACTACTTTTTTGGCAAATGAGCTTTGGGCATTCATCTTCTTTGCCCCATCCTCAAGAGAACTTGCATTAATCAACCACCAGCCCCCCTAAATTTTTTTTTTATGCAGATGAAACTATTTTTCATACAGCAGTTTCTCCATTTTTTGTTATATTAAATCTACAAGCAGATTTCCAGGTCCTACAGCTTTTCCTTATTGATCTTTAGCTGGTGGAGCAAAAGGCAAGAAGAAATACAAACATGAAAAAATATACCAAACAAACACAAAACAAAAATGTTTCTCTGTGTTTGCTGTTCTCTTTAATGGCCATCAAAAAGAAAATCACAGTTTGAGCAGAGAACATCCTGTAAAATACTTCACAAACCCACTTTTTAAAAAATGAACAGACAGAATAAACAAGCAGATATGAAACAATGAAAAGTGGAGAAAACTACTATAAACATTAATGAAATACATGATCAGATGTCAGTAAATCCCAAGGCCTTTCAGTGAGAGCAGAGAGCGATAGTTGTGCATTCTGAGTTTGATAAAACTAAACTAATTATATTTTTTACACATGAACAGTAACATCATTGGGACTTGGAGTTGATTCCACTTTACGACTTCTTCATTCTCACTGTTTGCTCATTTACTGCTGCAACAATGTCCCAGTCTGGAGAATAATGATCCAAAATCTGCACATCATGTTCTCCCTGTAGCCAAACCCTGTTAATTGCTTGTTTAGACACATTTGTTTTGCTCTTTTAAATCCACACCATGAATAACCTTATAGGATATTGTCTGTAATGTTACTGCAGCATTAATGTGATTTAATTCATTAAGTTGCAGATTCGCAGTAACTTAGACTGTAGATGTGCTATAATTTGATTCACAGAAACTACAATCTTGAAACTACAATCTCTTGTCTTGTTTTCTTATCCATGCTACAGTCTTGCTCATATGAAGCTGTCCTCTTGTTACATTTGGTCACGTGGGACGGAGTCCACTTTAGATTTGGACTCGGTTTAAGGAACTGAGCCGTATGGTGCTTGTCTGCCTGCTGCCGTAAAAGGCACTTTAGAGCAGGAGTGTCTGACCTCCATGTCCCTTTACACTCCGCCTCTCAGCAGGATGTCTTTGCACATATGGCTCTCTGATGCATAACCTGCCTAGTGACAGTGGTATCCCTGTGTGTGTCTGTGTGTGTGTGAAAGATAACATGCAGTGTTTCCCATAGTGTTGTAATTGTGGACACATCCTACTTGGTTTTGCCTGAAACAAAGGCCGCCTCCACTCACATCATTTCTGCAGGAGATACGGGATAATTTGTGTATGTGATTAGGTGTTTGAAATAAAATAAGGTAAAAGAAAAAGGTGGTAGATGATTATTTTAGAAATAAGGAGAGGGATTTGAATATAAAATGAGAAAAAGTACCTTACATAAAGAGTAGAGTGAGGAAAATAGTGACAGGTTGCAGCAGCAGTGGAGACGGATGGACGGTTTATGAGCCAAATAGGAAAAAATGGAAAGTGGAAAGATAATGAAAGAAGAGAGCTGAATTAAATGCTGTGCCATTCATAATTATCAGCTGTCTAAATGAGTCTGCTAAGAGCTGACATTGCCCCAAGGGGTCCTCTGCTCTTGGAAATGGAGACCATGCTGATTAAAAATGTTTAGCCTGAAAAGTCATTATTACGCAAATGCAGGTATGATGTTTTGATTGAGATGTACTGCATGTATCAAACACTGAAGATCATCTTTTCCTCTCTCTCCTCCCTTGTCTGCTTCCTCATTTCTGCCTCTGTCCTTTCCCTCCCTTCTTCCTACCATAACCTATTTATCACTGCCTCCCTGCCTCCTCTCTCACACCCTCCTGGCGCCTCCTTCCTCCCTCCTGTAGCGGCCTAAACTTGGCACCGGTGGCTCGGCTGCGGAGCTCATGGGAGAAATTGCCCAGTAAGTACGAGAAGCTGTTTGGAGATCTGCAGGACGTCTTTGACCCATCCAGGAACATGGCCAAGTACCGCAACATCCTGAGCAGCCAGAGCATGCAGCCCCCCATCATCCCACTGTTCCCGGTGGTCAAGAAGGATCTCACCTTCTTACATGAGGGTATGTGGCTCTCTGGAAAGCCCAGAGTTTCTCTTTGGGTCATTTTTGTTTGTATCAGCTACTCACATGCAGCTACATTTCCTTTAATTTTCTCTAAACTAATAAATGAGGCCATTTCTGGAACTTGACATGTCATTCTGTACAGTTTACTGTCCCTCACTTCCTCTATTGTGTTGCAGAAGGTCAACTTGAGTGTCACTCAGGGGGTTTTACTTCTGCTAAAGGCTTCACCAATCAGCCCTTTTAAGATACAACACTGAGACCGGTCGAAAAATACTCACCCTGACTTCTTCTTTAGGCTTTTCTCTTAATTGTATGGCCATGTTAAGAACTGCAAGGAAAGTTTCCTTAATTGTGCAAGTAGCTAAAAATTCTCAAATGACTCAGTTAAAAGACAGACACCACTTTGATCTCAGAGGAATGACAAGGAGGAGACCAGATCAAGGAGCTTTTTACTTTGAAGATTCGTCTTAGAAACTTTGTTGTGATCCTGCAAATGTCCCAAAAATATAAATCATTTATCTCTTTCATAATTTTGACAGCTGACTTCACTCTCACTGTTTTTGTGTGTGTTTTTGTGTGTGTGTTCGTGTGTGTTTTGTGCTCCTGTTTGTCCTTTTAGGTAACGACTCCAGTGTTGACGGCCTTGTGAACTTTGAGAAGCTGAGGATGATCGCCAAGGAGATCCGACACGTGGTGCGTTTGACCTCAGCCAACATGGACCCCGCCCTCATGTTCAGACAGAGGTTAGTTGTTTTTAATGTTGAGTCCTCATGAAATCTTAAGGTTTAACAATTTTGCTTTAACTTGATGCAATCATTGAAGGTTTCACAGATACTGCTCACTGAAACCCCAAAGTGGGGCTTTAATTAGCTTAAAAACCTGTGTCACTTCCAAAAATTCTTTCTAATTAAGCTAAGACAAGCTAATGGGGAGAGGAAGCCCAACATTCATTTTATGGCTCAGAAATCAACACAGGAACCAGTTAACATTTAATGTGTTTGGAGGTACAGTCTCTTATTTATGTACTGTAAGCAAAGTTAGAAAGTTTTACCAAATCCTCAATTCTCTTCCTTTATTTTTGTCTTTGATGATGATCCTTCCTGTTTCTCATCAGCCAGACTGTAGCAAAAGTGTCACTTCTCGGAAAGAGGCATTAATACAGTTTACAAATTTAAGAAAAGACGCCTTCATTAAAGAAGTCTACAGATGTGAGCTAAAAAAAGGAAGCACCACACACCACCAGCCAACCTGAATCCTTCACCAACACGATCAGGCACACACTCGAGGTCTGGTTCCATCAATTCCCATCCACTCCCTGTCCGCTTCATGGCTCTTGTTGTTCCGATTGCATTCATCTACTAGAATGAAATTGCAAAAAGACACAAGGGATGAATCGACTGGAAGTGATATAGAATTGATGCCAACCACTGTATGTAGTACCTATCACTCAGTTTGTTTGTTTATCACAGTCTGTCACTGCTGCAGAGCATGACTGCCCCCTGCAGACACCCCCTTCATACTACAAGCTCAAGATGCCAGAGAAGTCTAGACTTATAAATCTGGTTTCTGCATCATGTTACACACTGCAAGAGGTTTTCAAAAACCCCCAAAGGTGACACAATGACCTGCTTTCATGAGAGTGTGATGCACAAGGCCACAATGCACACACACACACACACACGCACACACACACTCTTCAGGTTGATATGGGGAGATGTCATATGTCTGGTGTCGTCCCATCTCCAGTCATTTTGTTTTTGTTTGTTGTGGCATGACGTCTACATAGTCTTGTCCACCCCGACCCCTGAACTTGTCTTTAAGTCACGCTTCAATCTTCACGCCTCTTGCTTGCAGGAAGAAGAGGTGGAAGAGTTTAGGGTAAGTTTGTCCTGGTCCTGGTTTCATCCTGTTTCAGTCTGGACCAGTAGAAATTCAGTCCACCTTGCATCCCCACCACCATGAGCTCTGCATGCCCCCTCTTACATTAACTGAGTGTACATGTGTGTCTGCCTGTGCTTGTGTGTGATTAACCCTTCCATTTGCAGTGCCCATTTACCTGAACCATACTAAAGTCCATCATTGACCCATTAATCGTTTGCACCGTTCATAAGACTGTATGTTTGAGTCACATAGTAGCAAATGATGAAATAATGCTCAGTGTTTGTTTTTTAACCAGGAGGGTGAAAACACATTCACATAGTGATAAACAATATCAAAGGTTAAAGTTTCAGATGTGTTGCCTTGACCATCAGTTCAGGTTCAAATTTATTCTCACTTTATTCTCACTCTCTCTTGTTTTCTGGGGGGAAAAAAATTAAAAATTTGAACTTCTATGTTGCCATGGCAACTGGTCAACCAAAACTGCTAGTGACGAAGATGAAGTGATGCGATCAAAGTGCTCCAGAGCAGTCGCTGAATATTTCTTAGTCTTAATTAAACAAGGATCATGTGCAGAAAGAATTAATCTGCAAAAAGAGAACAATTTATGCCAGATTAACCTCCATCTGCAGCGTCTGTGCAGGTACAAACAGAACAGTCACCAGACACCAAAAGCATTAATTTACATGCAGCGTCATTAATAGTCATAATCTCCGTCACAATTACACAGACAATTCATCAAAAAACATGCACAAATCAACAATACCAGCATATTTACTCTGTGCATTTGAAGTCTGTAGCAAATGGAACTTTTGGTAAGATTTTGCTGTGAGTTGCTGTTTTCAAAGGTCAAGAATGAACTTTGACTCACAGCCAAAACCCCTGTATGGCAAACTCCACCCGTCTGCCAAATGAAGGCAAAATAAAACAAACCATGTCAATATTTAAAGATACTATTTGACTCAGGTTTGGTGTTTGTTCATATCTTCATCCTGGCATAATATTCCCCATATCGAATCTTGTGCATCTTTTTTTCCTAACCCTTTTTGCCTCCATCTGACAGAATGTTCTGCTGTTCTGTACTGTGATAGCATGGCACACAAACGAGAGCTGCCTCCTTCCCAGTTGCATGGTCCTGTTTTTAAAATGTTATGCTCCAGTTAAACATAAAGGCAGATTTTATAATAGAGGAGGTTTTCTGATATGAAAGAAGCTGTGCCTGTTGTATTGATGATTAGACTGATTGTTGTTTGCCATTCTTTCCTTCCCTCTTCCAATCTACCTTTTTTTGTTTTCTGTCTTTTTATGTTCTCATTTGTATTTTTTCTGTTTCTGCTGTCTTCATTTATTTCCTTCTGTTTCTGTTCTGTCTTTTTTATCAATTCTTCATCTTTTGCTTATCCATGAAAACTATTTCTCTCACCTCTATAAATTCTCACCTCTACCTGTGGTCCATCTCTTTTACTTCATCTTCCTCCTTCCTTTCCCTTCCTCCGTCTCTCTTTCCATCATCAGGTCACTGAGTCAGGGCAGCACCAACTCCAACATGCTGGATGTGCAGGGTGGCGCCCACAAGAAGCGAGTACGTCGCAGCTCACTTCTCAACGCCAAGAAGCTGTATGAAGATGCTCAGATGGCCAGAAAGGTGAAGCAGTACCTGTCCAACCTGACGGTGGAGACGGACGAAGAGAAACACCAAATCATGTCCCTGCAGTGTGAACCGTCATACAGCACCTGTGAGTGACAATGACTGAGACCACTTCACATTTTCATCAGAACCTTGTATACGTTTACATTTTTAACTTTTGCTGATTTAAATGAAAAAGTATAAGATATACATTTATTTTAAAAAATGTGTTTTTTTTTAATCTAGAAAACTTAAATATTATCATGCAACAAGTAATCTTTCAGTGTATACTGTACTATGCACAGGTTACATTTCTATAATTGGTTTACACTGCCACCTAGTGGATTTGCAAACGTCCTGCAAAAAGGATCAGGAAATAATTAATCAATTGATTATTAGTTACTGTGGTATGCATGTATTGTACAATCAAAACCCCTCTATAGAATAACATGTATGTATAAAGTATGAATTTTATTTCCAAAAGAGAAAATTATATAGCTAGAAAACTACTATTCAGCCATATTATTCTTCACATGCTTTCTCATTTCATTATTGTGAGAGTGCCTCCAAATTGCAGTACATGTATGTTTTTTGTTTTTTATTTTTTGCTCTTTGTCAGAAAGGTGTGTAAACATCTGAAAGACAAAACAAAATTTTTAAAAATCTAATATAGTTAGGTCTTTAATCGTTCACAGGTTAAAATAAATACAGCCTCAGAAAATGAATGAAAACTATGTTTCTTAGTCCATCTATACATCTGACACATCTGATGTTATTGTAATCCTCTCTGTCCATTATTTTATAGCAGTATTTCATTAAATGTTTTTTACTAAGAGAGAGAATTACATAACCTCTCACTGAATATCACTAAACTTCTTCAAAACATTTTTTTTTTTGTTAATACAAAACATTTTTTACATTGTTTTGCTTTGATTATGATTTTTTTTATCTTCCTCCTGTGGTTGTAGTGTCGAAGAACTTGAGTGAGAGAAGATCCACCAAGTCGGACATGTCTCCGGTGTCTCTGCGGTCGGCTCTGCCTTCATCCAAAACACAAAACAGGGTGTCACAAGTCCTTCAGGTCCAGGTCCCACTGAACCCTCTACGAAAGAAAAGCACCGCCAAGGACATCGGCACACCTAGTTAGTACACCTGCACTATGTTATATACAATACACCTACTGTATATTGTGCTCATTTATGGAGAGTTATGCTTTCTTGTGTTTGGAATTTAATTTTGATGATCCCATCTTCTTTGTTCTCCTGCAGTAGTAAAACCAGAGAGGAAGAGAAAACGTACCTCTCACAGTTGTGTATCACTGCTGGAGTAAAACACAGTCCCAGGTTATTTAACTTTACAGTAACCTTTTTCTTTCATTTTTCTTCTCCAGACTCCAACTCTCCCCAGGTGGTAAAGAAACCTCCAGTGAACTCGTCAGAGGAGTGGAGCACCAAGAGACCATCTGATGACACCGTTTCCACCATCTCCTCCCTTCACTCCAGCCCCACAGTGTCGCCGCAGGGCTCCCCACGCAAAGGTAAAACTCTACTTTTCACCCTGCATGCTTTTATCTGGGGAAGGCTGCACTAGTGGGCCATTTCCATTCACACAGACTGTTTGAGCTCGACTCTGTGTCACTCTGTGATGAAAAACGACATTTGTCTTTAGTCAGTCTGTTTTTTTTTAGCTGCAAGTTTTGCCATTTCCAAAGCTCCACTAATTTGGTGATTTTCATTTTTATTCGTTAGTTATTCTTTCCTGTATCCTTTGTTACAACAGTCCATGGATATTTTGGTGTTTTAAAGCTTTTGTTTTGAAGCAGCAAAGTCTAAAAATGTTGGATTTTTACCAGGCGCAAACTAAAGGGACTCCCATGTGGCTGAATGTGAACATGATGAAACAGTGAAATAAAGCAGATATCCAGTGCAGAAGGAATGCAGGAGAGAAACTAAATTTAAAACCACAAAGATTTATTTAGAAGCTACAAAAGCACCAAAGGCTGAACAATTTTAACTGGTAACAGGAACAAAAATCAATACAGCATGGTTTGACTCTGCATGGTTTGACTCTGCATGGCTCATAAGTGTTAATAGAAGAGCCTTATAGATGAAGAGGAGAAGATTTAGTGAGACTGTCAACCCAAAGCAGAGCTCAGATGTTTAGAAACATGTCGGAAGTAACCTTACCTGTGACTTAAACCTTCAAACTTCCTCTTGTTTTAAGTCAAATAAAAAGCTCCAGAAATACTCAAGCTTTCCTTTTCTCTTTTCAGTCGGAGGTGTCGTCAAGTCCCAAAACTCCAGCCAGATGAACTTGTCGGGATCTTCATCATCATTGACCAGCGACGCCAGCACAAAGGCCGTCAGCCTGCGCAGCTATGGCATAGGTGGGGCTCTCCTCCACAAGAGGATCCAGCTGATGACCAGGCAGCACAGCCGAGAGAGAAGCAGGGAGAGACAGAGTCAGAAAGAGGAGGAAACAAGTGAAGTGGAAAAGGAGAAAGAGGAGATGTTGCAGGAAGAGACAGAGGCAGTTCAGCAAAGGAGAGGGAGATCCAGGCTGCAGGACAGTCAGGCAGATTCACAGCTAATGTTACAATGCATGAGAGCACGAAGGACAGGTGCACACGAGGCCCGTCCCATGTCCCCTTCCAGTCCATCAGGGTTGGGACCCACACCTCTCTCACCTATGTCCCAGCCCCTGCTAATGAGACCCAATCCCCCAGAGTCCCCTGTCAGGACCAGGCTGATGTCACCGTTCAGAATACTGAGGGAGAGGAGTCAGTCCAGGGAGAGGCCGATGGCAGTCAGGGCACATTTGAACAATGAAGAGGGAACAGGAGAGGTTGTGTCCTCCCCACCTCAGGATGAGAGACAGAAACAGGCAGAGCAGAGAGCCAGGAGGTCGGTCAGTCCCAACCCCTTCCTCTGGCTCTGCAGGGACAGGCACACCAGGAGAAAGACCGTCTGACAGAGGGAACTCATTTAACCACTCGTTTGTTGAGTAAAGCCAGCAAGTAGGAGAAAGAATGGAAGGAAAAATGAAGCTAGTCCTGTAAATTTTTGTCAGAATTCAGTGATCAATTACATTTCCATATCAAATGACAGCCTGGTTAACATTAATCTTGTAAGCACAAAAGCAAGTGTTGGTGAGAGAATTGAGTCTCAAATCCAATGTGAGTCAGAGAAAAGGCAACATGAGAAATAAGTTTTTCCACAGTGAACATTTGAAGCAGATAAGAAAAAAAAAGATCTTGTTTGCAGCAGTAACGATAAATGAAAAATTATTCTGTTTGTTGTTTGAATGTCTCCCAGTGTTTCTTTGTTTGAGGGAATAATGCTGTGAATTTTACAACTTTCCGATGTCAACTCACAGCCAAAATGTAGCAAAACACGTTATTGTCAAACCCCCAAATGAAGACTGTTTTGTCACGATGAAACAATCTGTTTTTGAAATCCAATTTTGAAATCCAATTTTCTAAAGAAAAAGATTGTTTTTTGACAAGTGTAGGTTTTTGTTTTGGTTGGTTTTGACTTTCCTTTGCAGTATTTTATTGCTGTGTTTATTCAGTTTTTCTGCAGTCGGAAGTAATGTTTGGTTCATCTTTTGTTTGTAACATAGAGTTTAACATTTGATCCTGACATTGTTTTTTAGAGATATT
Source organism: Acanthurus lineatus (assembly GCA_029814665.1). Taxonomy (NCBI): domain Eukaryota; kingdom Metazoa; phylum Chordata; class Actinopteri; order Acanthuriformes; family Acanthuridae; genus Acanthurus; species Acanthurus lineatus. The sequence continues at coordinate 17,421,463 of JAPZDV010000006.1, forward strand.
TTTCTGTTCCGGTTTAATCTTTAACATTTTAAAAGTGTTCATAACTTGACAGCTTCACAGTTTCTGAAGTTTCTGTACTGTGTAGGCATTGATTGAAAGCATGGATGAGGTTTAAGGATTCTTACCAGGTTAATGGTGTTGGTTTGAAAGTATTTGCTATTAAAAAGGGAACATGAACTTTAGATCGTCTCCCTATGTTCTCAGCTCGGCATCTGTCACTTCCACTTTCCATCCTGGTTCTTTTCTATTTTGCTTTTTCCTTATTATCATAATCTTAAATACCCTGAGCAACTCCTCTCTCTTCCCCGTGTCCAGGTTACACCCTCCTGCCAGCTGGTAAAGCAGACAACTTGTCGGACTCGAGTCACAGCGAGATCTCCTCCCGCTCCAGTATCTGCTCGGTGGACTCCATGCCAGCCCCCGGGCCTGAGGAGCGGTGTATCAGCAGCAACAGGACCTGCACCGCCACTGCTGCTGCTGTCACGGCTACAACTGCTGCTACGACAGCTGCTGCAGTTGCTGAGAGCACAGCAGCAACACATGCACACTTAAATGTTGACTACAACCAGCCCAGCACAAGGTACTTAACTCCAGCTCAGTGTGGTTTATCCAGTCTTTGTGTTAATCAAGATGGAGCTTTTTTTTTTAATCTAAACTCTAAACACCTTATACTTTATTATTATTAATCAGGATCAATTACCTGTTAGCTCATATCATAACTGTACCTTGATCAAAAATGAATTGGTTTCCCAGCAAAGTTTTTTATTTTCCACACTCCTGATCATCAAAAACTTTCAATTTGAGCAACAAGGCATCACACACGCAGTGTTCCCTTCTTCCATTTCCTCCCAGCTGGATCCCAATTGTGTCCTTTCCTCATTAAAACTTAGTGAACAGGAAGTCATAAAGCACGGCAGGTTTTTATTAGCATCCTTCTTTTACTGCCCTCGTCTCTCCTCCTTTTCTCCGTTAACAACATATCAGTTTTCACACAGGCGGCTTTTTAATCTGCCCAAGTAAACAACACACCTTTTTTATTGTCTGCTGTTTGTTTATTGTTCTAACATGATCAGGCAATTCCGTCTCACAAAGTGAGGACCATAAAATATGGCCGGACGCAATAATCTGTCTGCTTGTGGGATGTTATATTACCTCGGCAGCCTTGCCGTATAACAACGATCTGTTTTATGAAATGTGGCTCAGTTTCATTGAGTGGCTTGTTTGTTCGGTAAAACAGTCTCAGCGAATCAAACAGCTGCTTTATGAAAAGCGACTGAGACGAAAAACTTTTTTTAAAAGCCAGACATAGCGATCTTTCATGCAGGAAATGCTGGCAAGTGTTTGTTTTGTGATTTTTGTGTCCAGATGAGACATAAACTTTAATGGCTGAACATTAACAGAAACCGTATTTCACAGATAAAACAACTGAAAACATCTGTAAACTAACTTTTCTAGTGACACTTTGGTTAAATGTTGCACAATGTGTTTAGGCTTCACTGATCATTTGTGTAACATTGGACTTTATGTTATTTGTGTTGAGTGTTGTTGTTTTCCTCTCTGACCTACATGTCCTCCAGCCAACAGATTTTTATAGTTATTGATCCTCCTCTTTTGCCCTCTTCTCCCTCTTTCACTGCATTGTTAGTTCCTTTAAATATGATTTACGTCCCTCTTTACCTCCACTGAATAGTTTGCTAAAATCTTGTGCTCAAAGTTTTCAGCTCCTTGTTTACCTGATTTTAACAACAGCCAGGTTTCCAGTTCATTTGTTTGGCAGTGTGACTCGGACTCATCTTCATTCAGCAGCTCTGAGACTCATTTCTGCACTGACTCAGTTCTTAACTACCTACAAAGAATCTTTGCAAACCTGAATGTGTGACACCTGTTTCAGAGGAAGAACGATATGAGTAAAAACCAATTGGCTTGGATTTGCCTCAAAGTGAAGCTCCACACTTTCATTAAAACGCTCTGTCTCTTATTTCTGCAGTAGTTCCTCGTCATTGGCTCGTGCATACATAACGCGAGCCTCAACCTTCACCGCCTCCACCTCAACGGAGGAGCTGACCCCTGACCACACCTCTCTGGACTCAGTGGCCGACAGCGGCCGAGGCAGCTGGACTTCCTGCTCCTCCAACTCCCATGACTCCTTCCAGAGCCTGCCCACCTCCTCCTGTCGGCCCTGGGACCACGGCATCCACGGCCATCCGCTCTCCCTCCCCCACACGCACCTGGGTGGCTTCAAGCACACGCAGCTGGCCGGCCCGATAGCAGAGATCGAAGCCGCCGCTCAGGCGTGGACGAGTGACTCCGCCTCCCTCAAACAGCACTCCAGAAACTCCTCCTCTGATCTGTCTAATCAGTCACCGCAGAGCTGGGCGTCATCCAGCTCGCTGTCAGACACCTACGAGGGGAATTATGGGACAATAAAGCGGCGAAACACCTCGGAGAACCCCTCCTCGCCCACCAACGAGGAGGGAGGGCAAAGCACAGACCCTGTCTACAAAACCGTGACGTCAAGCACAGAGAAGGGCCTGATAGGTGAGGGATCAGATTGCGAGTTTGATTCCCTGTAAACAGAGTGTGACAGTGGTCAAATCTGACGCTACAGGTGTGGGCGTCTGTTGAGGGATGTGTGTCTGTATGGATAGTTATCATAAATACTCTTCCCCATTGCTTAGTTAATTAAGTAGATTTGTTTTAGGTGAATTTCTTGCAGCCTTCTGTTGTTTGACTCCCAGACTCATGAACAACTGGCAAAGGCTGCGATGTGGCTTTCTGTAATCTCGAGCTAAAATCCCAAACAGATGCTCATTCTTGTCGCTGTTCGATTTCCATTTGACAGGAGTTAACAAAGCATCCTCTTCAGCCAGAGTGTAAATTTGTCTTGTAGATCTACTGCTTTAGTTTCATGATAAACTCTAAAAGCAAAAGCCAACACAAAAGCAAAGCAGTTACTACTTTTATGAGGATAACAAAACTTGTTGTTGAAGACAGATTTACATCCGACTAATCCCTTAAACTATCAGTAGATCAACAGGAAATTTGCAAAAGATTTCTGATTATCCGTCAGTATCTCAGTCAGTCATTTGCTTGTTTTATATCACTTGGGAATCAAGCAACCAAACAGTTAATTGATTGATCTGGTAAATATATGACAGATTATTCAGTATTGACAGTACTAGTAGCAGTGTAGCTCTGGTTCTGCCTGTGTCCTCTGCAGTCATCCATCCCTTTGGTTGAATATTTTCCTTTTAATTTCCAACACATTTGGTGCATGCATAGATGTGTATTGTGTTTGTGAAACATCACATTGATTTGATTTTTCCATTATTTTCTTTTTTTTTCTCCTTTCCTCGCACAAATCCCCACATTCCTCCTTTTCTGGCATCTTCCTTACCCTCATCCCACCTCCCACCTCACTTCCCTCCTTCTTTGCTCCGCCCCTCCTTTCTTTTGACTCACGCCTCCACCCAGTGTACTGTGTCACCTCCCCCGCCAAGGATGAGCGTTACCGAGCTCCCCCTCCCACCCCTCCAGGCTACCAGGGTCTGGCTCTGGGGGATCTCGGCCTCACAGACGGAGTGGTAGGTGGGTCAGGAGTTCCCATCCCCAGGCCTCCTCACCTCAAACCTCCAGACTACAGCGTGGCCCTGCAGAGGAGCAAACTCATGCAGAGCCCCGGAGCCGCCGGCGGTCTGGCTGAGGCACGAAGGCTGGCTGCCAACCATCACCACCATCATCAAGAAGGACGGACGGCTGGCTCCACGCAAGGCCACTCCAGACCGCCCAGCATCTGCGTCCCACCACAGGAGCTGGCTGACAGCGAGGATGGTACGTCCCACAGGATGGTGACATGATGAAGAAAGAGTCTGAATTTCATAGTTTTGGCCATGATTTTAATAGTATTTACGACAGGCCACAATCTTACAATATTGCTCTATACTCATTAAAACATTCTTATATGGGAAGTATAGAAATATGATATAATGATGAATAACTTGGGGTCTTATCGTCTCTGATGGCTTTTGCTGTCATACTGTGGCTGATTTGGGGACGAAACAGAAAATTATCTGCATTGTATGTGGTTTTTTAGTAACTTTGTGAACCAACCACCATCCTCTCTTTTCTTTTTCAGATGAACAAGTGTCAGCAGTGTAAATCCAGTGGCGTCACGCTCATGCACACACACATTCTCACACACATAAAAGTCGTGGTGATCAGGCTTTTGGACTAAAACTAGCAGCCCGCCGTCACCACATATCAAAGCACATTTTCCAACCCCACCGCCACACGGCTCTGTGTGACATCACCACGGACCATAATGCACCTGTGGACCAGAGCAGCGGGTCATGTGACCTCTCTCCACCTCCCAGGACTTGTACAATCATCTCTTTTTAAACTCATTTCACAAAATGTAGATCAAATGAAAGATTTTAGATACTTTTTAAAAAACTCTTGAACAAAGCATAAAAATGCAGTGTCTCAAGTCACATTGCAATGAAAGGACAAATTTAAAAAGGACAAATAAAAGAAGGAAAGAGAAACAATATCAATGTCTAATGAGAAGAAGTCGGCCTCCTTGGACACAGACCACCACGTACCTCCATTTTTGCGCTCCAAGCTCTCTTGTACAAAGGTGTTACACATCGTTTTCTACAGCTTTAACATGTTGTTTGGTGATTGTTTTTGTAAATAATTTTTTTTTTCCTTCTTTTCATCTCTGAGCTTTGCGATGTTTTTATGTGAGAATAGTGAGGAGGAGCAGACAAAGGGATAGAAAGCAGTAGTCAGTAGCATATGACGAGCTTGTGGGGGATTTTACGTCTTGTTTTGCTGCTTCTGTTTGGAGTTTTCTGTCAGCTCAAAAAGAAGATGAATGTAGATAAGTAGGAGACAAGAAATTCGGGGGTATCATGGGCCTCTATCAAACCCGGCACTGATAATCTAATTTTCTACAGTTAACATCAGTACAAACCAAATGCACACAAAAAACAGCTACAAAACCAACTTTACTGATCCCAAAACTTACACTTTTGACTGCATTAAAGGTCAGTTCCTGTTGACTTTTAGTTTCTAAAATTCATCAGGAACCTCACAGAGCCTTATGACATGTTTATTCCTCCTCTTTCTAAAAGAGAAATCAAACTCCTAAAATGACAGAGAGCATGTGTGTTTGTGTTTACCACTTATTAGACTGTGTTGAGCTTTAAAGAAGAAAAAAAAACAGCATCTCTCAGGCAGTTCTTTGTCTTCGTGTCACGCTCTCCACCACCTCAGCCACCTCTCTTATTGCTCATTCAGTGTGACACGAGGTACTTAAACGGCATGCTGCCTCCTGTATGTTCTATAAAAACTGTATTATTACTCGTTTTAATGAGCTGAAGAACAAATGCCTCGCTGCTTCCCGTCGGGGTAACACACGCGTCGTTATTCAACTGCAGCAGCTGTAATAAAATGATAAATTAGCACTGTGTGGTCACACGACGTGCACGCATGCACAAGCACACACAAACACACTCACGCACACATAACAAAATCTTAGTTGGTTTGCATAAAGACAAAAAGACAGTGTTTACACCGACGCTCACACATTTTGTTTACAGTGTTTATTAGACTAGTTGTCTTTTGAATTACAAGCTGAGATGTTAAAGTGTAATTCTCCAGGTTCATACGACCTTGTAAATTTGTTCATAATGCAGCGAGAATATAAGATGCACAGTACACTTTGACCACGTGCTCACAGTGTACCTCTCATATCAAATTTTTTTGCTTCTTATTTAAAAAAAAAAGAACGAGCAACACAACAAGTCAACAGATCATGATGTATTTTAAGGCCTGGCTTGCATCTCCATTCCATGTTCATTTTGTAGAATATTTAAAGGATTTGCTCAAAAAAAGTGTTTATTTGTACTGAAAACAGAAGCAAATTTGTACATTCTGAATAATGTTTTGGAAACAGAAAAAAATAGTTTTAATGTTGTGTATCTGCAGTGCAGCAGGGGTGTATAACTGGACTTCGACGTTCTTCTCTTCTGCTTTCTGTCTTGCGCTCTGTGATGCTTCTTTAGTATTGTTTTGCCACACAAAGACTTGAAAATGATTAATGCTAATATATACATGGCATATATATATGAATTTATACATATATATTTTTGTTGTTTCTTTGCCATAAATTAATGTATAGATGAGAGAAGAGAGTCCTCTATAAAGGCTATTTTTGAATATTTTGTTATAAGAAAAAAAAATCCAAGGTTGTGATCGCCCTGTTTCTGTCTGCGGGCAGGAGTCTTTTAAGGAATTAGTTCTTGTCGTTGTTTATGACTTGCTTTCTCCCCTCACACTCTTGTTGGTGCCATTTCTGCTCCGCCTGTACTTGTAATTGCTGCTGTGTATTGGGAAATGACTGCCTGTGTGCGTGTGTGTGTGTGTGTGGTGGAATTTTATTTGTGAGATTGGGATCAACTTAACTTTTTTCCTTTTTTTTATCCCTTTTTTTTGATACAGTCTGGGCTTACAGCACATAAAGAAAAGGCCCAGAAGTCATTTTCAATGAAAGCCTCTCTCTTAGTTTGCAGCTGTGATTGCTCCTGCCTGCAAAAAGCCCCCCCCATGGGTCTCATGCATTGGTTTCATGGCACAAGTGGAGTTAATTCAGACTCAGACTGGTTGAGTGAAAGCAGTTTTTTTTCTATCGTATAACATCCCAGTCTGTTTGAACAAAAACAAGCCCTGCCATGACACCACGTCTCTCAGCCTCGTCTGGACTTTTAAACTTTTCTCCTCACTGTCTGATGGATTGAACTTTATCCACCCTCAACCCTCAACCCTGACCCTCAACCAAGTCCTTTTTTTTCTTCAGTCTCAGTTGTTAGAAACATTGAATCTGACTGAGAGTCACAAACTGACAAGTCCTCTTTTTTTTTTTTTTTTTGCACAACTGTATTCCTCAGATTCTTAACCATAAATCAGTATTAATCTTCTGCATGGATGTTTTAGAAAATAGCAGCATAGAAGAGCTGGCCCAGATGTTATAAATGGCACGAAGAAATGCTATATATTTTTACAGGCTTTCAAAAGTGGGATTGAGAGCTTCACATCAGGCAATAGTTTTGTTTTGTTTTGTGTTGGGTTTTTTTTTCCTTAAAATTATTGTACAGAACTTTAGAATGAAACTCTTATCTCTCAGCACAGCGTGAAAGGTTTGTTTCGTTCCTCGTGTGAGCTCTCCGAGACCAGATGCCCCTGTGTTTTTCTTTTTCTTTTTACTTTTTGTTTCTTTCAGGGCTAAATTTCAGTTAGCACTCACTCCCTCTTCTGCTACTCTGCATGCAGTAGGTGTGTTTTCACGGAGGATCTGGCAGCGGGCAGCTCCTGGCACTGTGAACGCAACACGTCAGCGTTTTTTTAACAACCTGAAACCTGAGAGGATAAACTTCACCTCTCCTCACAGCTTGATAAAAGTATCTGGCTGATTGTAATTTAGCCCCCCCTCATGTCCTGCCATGTTACTGGGAATGCAATAAGAGAGATGTGAATGTGTTCTATGTAGACATCTTTTGGCATTACAGCAGAAATTCACAACAATAAGCTTAAATGTGGTGAGTATGCTGCACAATCTGTACAAAGAGGTATTAACTTGGTCTGTGGCTTAACGTTTGCTTTCGTCTCACACTTCTCATAGCTGTTGTAAATTATGTCTTTTAGAAAGACAACATGATTTTGCTCGTACGCTTTTTATGTATTTTTTACGAGTGACTGTAAATAGTTGTTATATTTTTGTTTAAGAGAATGTTTAAAAGGAAAAAAAATACCTTTTATTTCTCCAAGTCTACTGATATGAATTTGGACAATGAATAAAATGTTAAGCAGAAATTATTTTTGTGTCTTCATTGATGGTCAATACTTGGTTAATCATGTTTTTTTGCCATTTAAGAATTGGAAAAAACATTTCCGTATGCAGTTATAATTCTTCTGACTGCTGCTCTCTGAAAGTCCCAGGTTGTTGGTTAAACAAATAGCTATCAAGGAGGCAATTTTCATTGCATAAAACATCAAAATCTGATAGAGCAGTTAATATTCTTAAATGTCTTTGTTTCATACAATGCACATCTGATGTACTATGACAAACATCATATGGATATATTCCACTAATTAACTGTCTTTATTTTATACTATACTATATTATATGACGGTCCATTTATAGGCTAAATATCAGAAATCGGCAGAAAGCTTCATGACCTCTCTGTTACCATTTTGTCAAGACAAACAACCAGTATTTCTGGAGTAATATCTGCTGTCTGATATTCTTATATGCTATACATATTCACACAAAAGAGAAGGAATCTATATAGATGTCCTCGCTGTTTCGTCCTCACTGTCTCTCTGCCTTCTGCTGCGTTCAGCTTTATCAGATCTGATCAGAGGCGGAGAGCGTCACGCTGTGCTCAAGGTCAGGTTCCCTTTATTACTCATTAAAGGTTTACTGACTCACAGAGGGGCAGGAAGTCATGCTGGGTGCTCTGCCTATGTGTGTGTGAGTTGTGAGGAAAAACAGTCCAGTCAGTGTGTACGCTGTAGTATATGGTGCATTTCTGCTGCAAATGCATGTGTGTAGACTGAGGCCCCGTTTACATAAAAAACATTTTGCTTATAACAAAAAAATTCCTTTACCTTTTACAAAAGGGTTCACGTTCATATGACAAAATTTTAAAAACAATAAAGCACTGTTGCCTGTGTGCCAGGTCAATAAGTAGGAAAAAAAAAAACAAAAAAACAAAACACAGAGCATTTTCTAAGCACCAAAGCCTGATAAAGCAACCGCAAATTAAGGTCCATTTTCTAGCTTTTTCCCAGAGGCTTCAACTGTATCACACTGTTATTATCAGCTAATGGAGTTTGCTCAGTTGTAATTGCAATGGACCTGTTGACACGTGAGCTAAGTAGCTGTTATAATTTAATCCAAAGCTCTTGTAGAGCTTCTCTTTTGTAGAAGAGAAAGAACAAGGCTCATGGGTGAACACATGAAGATATCAGAAGAGGAAGGAAACAATTACTGCATTTGTTCAAAAGTGAAAGGCTACTGAAACATTCATTTTGAAATGTGGATGTTTCACACAGCCATATGGAGAAGATGTCAGCCCTGGTCCAACAGGTTTTATGTGACTTTATGTGACAGTGATCACCTCAGATGTTACCAGGGTCCTGCAGAGGAAAACCAGAACCAAAGAGGTCCAATGCAACAGAATCCAACAAAAAATCAGGATAAGCACTGCTGCAGCAGGACTGCAACAACCCAAAAATCACACTGATAAGTGGAAAGGTCGATATTCGTTCAAGAAAATCTGACGAATTTGCTCTGACTTCGTCTCTCAGTGAACTGCTTTCTAAAGACACTGTGTTCTTTTACTGCGATAAAGTTAGAGGGATGTGTAATGGACACGGGTCAGGGTGGTGTATGGGTGAGGGTGGTGCTGGTGGTGAGGTATGTTAACCAGCATGTTCAAAGAGCCGGTCTTTTTCTACTTCAGAGAGAATATTCCAAAACGATGAGAGAAGTGAAAGTTCAGCTCCGAGTGGGATTCGATTGGAAATGAGTCGGTGAAATTACACACAGCTTCAATTATACATCACAAAGGGCCAAAGAGCCCCACTGGATGGCAGAGGAGGAAATGTGGAAAAATGGCAATGCTTGGGTCTTGTAATATGGACGGCGTGTATGCACGTGTGTGTGTGAGTGAGTGTGAGTGTGTGGTTGTGTGTGTGTGTGTGTGTGACACCTCTCCTCTGTTTTGACTTTGAAGTTGTGACTTTGTCAGGAGCAGAAGCCGAGAGCAGGAGGTGGGAAAACGGAAACTTCACCACCTGAGGGTTGTACGCACACATGGGGGTTGGCTTTTAGCATATTCCTGTCTAAATGAAAATTTGTGAAGCAAAACAGTTTGGAAAATATTCTGTCACCTGTACAGTCTAAGTGCCGCCCTTGAGCGCACGTATGTATGTGTGAGTGTGCATTTGCTCTCACATACATCAATGAAAAAGTTGTTTTTCTCCATGTGTCTTTAACCTTTCATGTCTTGTTTTCTGCATAATCAAATTAATTGTAGAAGTGTAAGTGTCGATACACTAAAATATCACAATATTTCGTGAGATTATGACATTATATTGATTCTTTAAAGTGCTGTACTCATTTCATTTCTTAATGTTTATGCTATTCTTCCTGTATAGATTTTTACTTTTTTTATTGATTGGGGCAGATGTTAATTTCTCTGTTCAAAATGCCCAAAAAGTAGCATGAAGATGTAAGATGTTATAGGGAACTGTGAAACACAAATGCAAGTCAAACTGTTCTGAGTCTGAATGCATAATAGTAAGCTGTATTCGTTTATGCATATAACATTGTTTGTTCATTATACTGTGTTTTTCTAAAAATGCACTGTTTTGTGAAAAAAATTTCAATATATCACCTTGCTTGTAGTATCCCAATATTGTGAAATATATCATATCATCACCAAGAATCAGGAGCTAGACAGGCTTCCCCCTGCTTCCAGCCTTTTAGTGTAAGCTTAGCTTGTAACCTCCTGGCTCACGTCAAGCTTTGTACTTAAAACACACCAGAATGGAATTGATCTTCTCAGCTCTCCACAGGAAACCGAGTGTATTTCCCAAAATGTCAAACTATTGCCTTGAAATATTTGTAGCCTCTGAATGCATTTTGGTTGATGGTGCTTAAGACTTGTGGCTAGTTTCGTTGCTTGTTAGTACAACAATTTTTTGACTACATGAAGGCACATGAGATGTTTTTCTCACACTTCTTGAGAATTTCATGTCATGTTCAGTGTGTTTTGATCTACTATGCTTAACAGATCAGCTGTGCCATTTGAATGTTCTGATGCTGTAATGTTATGGGGTTTTTTTGAAGAAGAAGAGGCGGACAACATGACTTTACTGTAGTTTTTTTTTGTTGTTGTACAGGTCAAAGGTCAGTCAGTGATAAACGAGGCTGTCTAAGGTCAGGTGATGTCCAGCAGAGTCATTACTACAGTTCATCTTCTTGTTCTTCACCTACTCTGCCACACGTCACACACGGTCATTTTAGCTATTTTTCATGAAATCTGTGGTTCTTTAGCCAAAGTCACACTGAATATCTCGTCAGTTAAGTTTTAAGTGACTGAAAAGGTTTTTGTAGATAAAAAATCTTTGCAGCTGGCTCTAAACTTGTGTTTTTGTCCGAGTTTATCCCAACCATTTGTTACAATTGACTAAAATGTTGATTACCTGGAGTGTTCATTAGGGATCCTCGAGTATCCTCATTGAAAAATCAAAGGAAAAGATGTTATTGTAAAAATGTGCTACATTTATTGTTCTGCATAGGTGAAGACCGGCTTTTCTTTTTATTAAATCTCCCTGACTCAAGTCTGGCAGTCCGGGGGGTTACATGTCAAAGTGGCACCCTCCAGGGTCGCTCCAGCCTTTGTCACCAGCCCTCAAGGCTTCCTGCAGCTTGTAAAGAGGTTTAGGTCAGCGTCCTTGCATCTCACTGTCCTCAACAGTGTCAGCAGTGCAGCGCTGATAAACGACCTGACAAGTCCAAAGACTGTAACCCCATGTTAAAAAGCCCACGAGCAATCCTTCAAGCTCCTTTTTCTCTTATCCACTGTTCCTGTTCATGACATTAGGTGTCAGTCTGACTCTTTTGAATCAGAAGTTTTCCTTTAGTTTGATTTGCTCAGACTTCTAAAGCAAAACCCTTAAATAAGTAACTCAGCTTGTGATCTGATATAACGAGGTCAGGAATTATACAAAAAAGTGCTGGTTTAGAAATTATCTTTACCTCCCTGGAGACATTCTGCTGTTAATCTATAAATTTCTAGCGGTTCTGTTCCCCCTTCATGAGGTGTTTTTTTTTTTAAATCAAGCTTTTAAACCTTCTTTTTCTACCAGAAATCTCTTTGTATTTGCTCTTCCATTCCACATTTGAAGATCGTGAGCTAGTTGAAAACAAAACATCATAGCTTCTGGGTAGCAATGGGTTGGGACAGGGCATTTTTCAGCAGACAGACTGGAAGACATGAACAACTACATATTAAAAGGTGCATTCTGCATCACATGAGATTTGAACTTACAATGGAGGATGATGGAGAGAATGGTAGACATTAAAAAGGAAGCAGAAAGTAGTATAAGTAGTAAGTCGAAATATTATAAAGTCGAAGAATATATGTGTGAATGCATTCACAAAATAAAATTGACAAAACCAAGTAGGAGCGACAGCCTAGCTGCCCCTAAAAACAGGTTTTGCGTTGACAAGATCTGAAATCCAAGGAACCTGAGACTCCTGCTGTTCCACTGATGACCATGGGGGAGCACTGCTGCATTATGTGAAATGCGGCCTGTGAAAAAAGCTCAGCATCTGTATCTCTGTACCTGACAGGCATTCTGCAGGATTTGTGAAAGAAGACTATTTGGGGAGCATATTTTCCCCCAGAGATTGGCCATCCTATTAAGGTGCAAATTAACCAACATGTTGTCTGTGTTGAAACAATGCAATCCCGGCTTTGTGGAGGCAATGATTATATCTGTCTCAATTGTCTTTGCCCTGTGTGCAAAAGTCTCCTCTCATCCCTTAACT
>JAPZDV010000006.1:17447699-17473470 GCA_029814665.1 Acanthurus lineatus
CTTTTTCTTCTTTATCTATTACTTCGTTCTTGTGTTTGTGTTTGTGTGTGTGTGCGCGCGTGCTTGTGTATGCGTGTGCACTTGTATGTGAGACCCTGGAAGGGCAAGTGGAGGTGAATGATAACCTCGTCGTGCTCTGTTTAATCGGTTTGTGACTGTAAGCCCTTGGCTAGGGTGGCTCTCTAATAACACACATGCACACACACACACAAGCCCATCAGTGACCCGCCTATAGCATTCATCCATTTGGAGTGATTTCAATGCAACAGTCATTTTCCTTCAGGCGTACAAAAGCCCTTGATCTTCCCAGGGGTACATACATTTTTTCTAATTCTGAAGTCTCTGTGTCTCCACTTCTGATTGATAGACTTTGTCATCCTATTGTATCTTATTCCTTTTTATATCAGTGTCTTTTTGTCTCATATGCCAATGGCTCTTGATCTCTCGGTCATGTTCTCTTTTCTGTAGTCTCTTCAGATTGTAGAGGAAATACTACCAGAAAAAGTTTTAGATCATTTACACTTCTGTTGTGTAGGGGACAGCGTGATAAGAGATAGCATACTAACAGTTATAAAGAGACAGCTTTTTTTTTACCCTTGTAGGTAACATACATCCGTCCATACCTCTTCTCAAATCTGAAAGTCTCTCTTTCTTCCTCTTTCCCCCTATTACAAGTGGAGCTGCCAGCTTCAAGGAGTTAGAGCCACAACACAAAACTTACCTTTGTGCTACGTCAGCAGAGTCTTAACATGTTAGACATGAGTATAACACGAGAGTCATGTAGGCTGGTACAGGATTTTACTGTGGAGCTTAACTAAAGTACAGCCCTACTTATTACCTGATAAATTACCCAGGATCCTGTGGGAGGGCTGCTCTGTCTGTGCTGCTACAGTAATTCAGTGGCAGATGGAGGAGCCCAGACTGCAGACTGAAGTACTTCACAACACTGGATGACTGGACTCGACTCTGTCAAACTCTGACTCCATTATGAGGATTAAAATGTATTATATGTCTTCTAGTGTTTAAAAAGGAAAAATGGCTCGCTTAATCACTGATCTGCTTCTCAGACATTTTGAATCTATTCATCTGGGGAGCACAAACACTACGCAAACAGTGTTGTTTATCTGCAACACCCTGATTTAGATTCTCGACTTGTGTCTGTCCGGTACAAGCGTAACTCTCTGTTGACCACTGAGCAACTTAAACACTGACTTTTTTCAAGGGTACACCTGCAGTAGTGACTATTATACTATGCTATACAACAAATATTTTCTAACCTTTAGCTCTATGATCTTGGCGCTCCCGTCAGACCTTGTTTGGTTCAAGCCTCCTTCACTCCCTCATGTTATTGTAATATCTTTCATCAAAGTGTTTTTCCTTGCTCATAGATCTGCACAGACTGTTTTGAACTGTCGGATTAAAGCTAGATCCTACGACACTTCAACCATTTGAGATTGCAAGAGAGGAACCAACCGTGACCCTGTGTAGCATTCAGGCTGAGCTCTTGGGTTTAACTTTTACTTGAAATGACCTACATCAGATCAATAACCACACCTTTAGCTCCTGAAGCGTCATATGTTCTGTTCTGTCTTATTCTACTATCAAGAATGTTAAATGTTTACTGAGAGTTTGTTGAAGCTTTTCTTAAAATATAAAAACTAATGCTGCAAAGTTGAAGGAAATTTTCTGTATTTTACTGGCTCTGTTGTCTGCTGACGTAAGATCCTATGTGACATTTCCAAGCAATCAATATTTTGTTTGTGTGTGGCATTTACAAGCAGTATATAATTTGATATAACTGGAGATTTAATGGTTTTGACCAAAGTGTACCACAGAAAGTTGAACCAGTGATCCAAACTGTAGAAATCTCCAGACAACCCAAGCTGATTACACACCATCCATAGATGTGTTTCTACTCGCTTCCATGAAATCTCTGCAGCCTTTTAAAATGGAGCCATAGAACAACTACCAGAATGCCCATGGGGCCGTAGGAAAGAAAATTAATCCATGACCTTGATCTGGAAAGGTTGAGGCATTGTCAGGCTTGTAGTGTATCGCAAGGACCTGACAATCTTGTTATAAATGAAACACAGAGTTATTTACCAGTACACAGGGTCTGATATGAGCAATCATTGTTCTGCATTGGGAGAGATCTTTATTAGAAAACCAGATTGAATGCTAGATGGGAATGGCACGTAAGAGTGGGTGTGATTTGATGAAGTGGCCACGTGTTGTTCCTATTCGGCTTTCAGCCACATTATGCATAAAGGATGACGGACCCCCTCTGGCATTGAGGAGCGGTTATTTCAAAAGGGTTTCATTTAATTTTAAAGTGATTTTTCTAAAGAAGTATCTACGTTCCTGGTAGCTACATTTCTGATTGTTCACAACAGTGAACCATTTCACTGTGTACGTTTTGCTGGAGAAGCTGTATTAATGTCAGTTAGTAATGCAGAAATGAAAGAAATCTCAGGAACAGGGTTTTTGAAGTGGTACTATTTCACAACTAATCCCATTTCATCTCAAAACCTTCAAATATGTGCTGTCCAAAATAATACACTTAATATTGATTAACTGATAAGGTCTCACATGTATTTTGTTTGTTTTTTATTTATACATATATATTTTTCTGCTGGTTAAAGTTTTTCTGTTAGAGATGATACCTCTACCTAGGTCTTAAAACTGTATATAGTTATTCTGGTATCATGTTGGCTAAACTGTTGTGGACATACTCCTGCCAAAAAAACCTGCATTAAGGCACATGGGATCATCTAAAGACTGAAATGATGATAAAAAAACATTTTTTTAGTTGCAGAAAGTTGGAAATAAATTTCACATTGCAAATAAGATTTTTGGAGGTACCGTCAGTTGCACTCTTGCTTTGATTAATGACTGTTACATGTGTGAGTGTGAGTGTGAGTGCACTTATTGCTCGCCTCTGGTGGTCGGGTCAGACTTTACTGCTCGAGGTTACAGCACCTTAGTTCTACCAATTAGGAGGAAGTGGTGTTATGATGTGGAAGTTTTAAAAAAGGGAGGGAAAGAACAAAAAAGGGTCCAGACCCTCTGAGACAGGAGGTGAGGGGTGCAGGAAAGAGGGGCTGTTGAGGGGGTAATGAGTCAATGCTGTCAGTGCGGGGTGAAGGGTATCATGGGTGAATAGAAATTGTAGTTTTATTAACCCTTGTCCGGTCGTGGTTTCCTTTAGTTAACAAAACAGCTCCCTCTCTCTTTCTTTAGAAACTTTAAACTGATACTGTAAATACACGCTCACACACATACACACACACACAATTGTTGCAGTCCCACAGTTCACCACCTGCAATGCCTACACACCCTGTACCACCTGCATTATTGAAATAAACCTGTCACTGCAAAAGTAGGGGGGCCAGGCCCAGATCAAACGGTAGTCAGTGTGACAGAGACAGAGGGGAGGCCCTGCTGAACTAGAAAGACCGAGCTCACAGCAGGACTGTGAAAATGACTTTTTGGTAACAGTTGGAAGAAAGTTTGGAGGCTTTTTTTCTAACACTGTTAAAGGGACAAAGTAGAATTCTGCAATCTTGAGTCAAATTTTTAAGTTAGTTAGATTTGAAGTTAGCTGAAACACACACAGCAGAGCAGTTTAAACTCCTACCAATGTCTATGTCTTTAATATTAATTTTTTTAAATTGTACTTTGTATAACTAGCTTGAGGATATTTTTACAACAAACTTCTGTGTAACAAATGAGCGTAAAGAGATAAATGACAAGGTGAAAGACCACTTTTTCTTCTCCTGCAACTTAAAGGTGCAACAAATATCACTTTGGTTTCAGCCTGGCAAGAACACAGCTGTTCAACTGGCAGTCTGCTGTTATTTTATACGGGTTTGGGGGGGTAAAAGTGAGAGACAGGACAAAAGACAAGAAGGGCACTGAGAAAGAAAGGAGTGTGAAGAAGGAAAAAAAGTCAGTGAGAAAGAATGAGAAATGAACTGACAAGACAAGAAAGGGACAAGACATTAGAGACAGAGAGAGACATTAAAAGCAGGAAACAAGGACAGATCAAAGGGGAATAGAGACAAAGTAGTAGAAAGTGTTGGAGGAGAAAAGAAAACCATTATGCAAAAAAAAACCCAAAACAAGATAGTATTGGCAGTGCATTTGCTTTATATCTTAGACTTGGCAAAGGTTTACCATGAAGGGTTGATTTTTTTTTTCAGTAACAGAGAAGTATTTGAGATCTGTCCAACTCTGGCTTTGACTTTGTGGGCCACCTGCAGAGACCTCAGTTCACATGCTGTCTATGACTTTTGACTTCTTGATTTTCATTCTGTCTTTCTCTGTCACCGCCTTACACACATAAACTCACTCACGCCTCTTAATCTGACATATATTCTCCCTCACACATAATCCTTGTTTTTATCCATGCTGTTCATCTCACTGGCATTTTTTACTGACACCAAAGCAAGTGACACACCTGAGACCTCTGCTCTGTTGTCTCTCTCATACTTCATCTCAGTGGGTTGTGCTTCCAGAGCACAGATAGTTAGCAGAGGTGATGTGAGAAAGCAAACTCATTAAACAGGACAGGAATATGATACAGGAGACTGAAATGATCAAAATCTTAGTGCGAAATAAGTCAGTTGGTCATAGCCTGCATAAAAATGGCAGTCCACAGGATGGAAAGACGCTAAGTGTGATCAAGTTTGCAAACAAGACTAACAACAGTCATGTGGGAAATGCATTTACACTACTGTCCAAGCTGCTTGATGAAGGCGACCCACTCTACTTCTATAGTGTCCTTAAGGTGCACTTTCAAGGCCCAAATGTTTTGATACAAATTTCAAATTCATTAGTTGACTTTATTTTAGACTTCTTCGGTCCATGAGACAGAGTAATGACATCAAAGATTTCATAATTACGCCGTCTCAATATTATCAGGCAGAATGCAAATCATCTCATTTCCCTCTGGAATGACTTTTGCCCTCATATCAAATTGATATTTTGCCCTTATTTCCCAATGAGGTCAAGGAGGGCCAAGATATTTTGGTCTTCAGTTGAAAGCACCATTACTGCAATATGCAGAGAGTTGCCGTTTAAATGTAACTTAGCGGCTGAGAAATGGGGGCATACAAACAACTTAGCTATGGTTATTATACTTGGTGGTAAACACAGTTGCACTTTGGGAAATCTATTTTTGCATTCATGGTGCAGTTTAAAGAGAAACACATTTCTATTGAAAATTAATTTGGTTATTTAAGTAACCCTTACATCCTTTAATTTGGATGAGCTTCTGTAGTTGATTAAAGAAAAAAAATAGTAAAATATTATGTGTTTAATGATTTGATTTAAATTAATGGCTTTGTTTAGAATACACTCATTAAGGTTTGTTTGTTTGATGATATCTGATCCCTTTATAGCTTGTTGCTGGTTGACAGGCAGATAAAGCAATAATTTTGAGCAGGTTTAAGGTTCAGAAGTTTTGCCTGGGAGTTGAGGTGTGTGTCTGTGTGAGTTCATTATCTTTTTAGTGTATTATATAGCAAAACATACTCACAAAAATGTGAAAATATGAAAATAATCCACTGTTACGTGTGTTTTCCACATTAAACAAAAAATAAAAGCATACACCTTCTAAATTCAAGTTTCTCTTTAAACAACAAGAAAGCTTAATTGCCTTGTTGACTTGTCTTAAAACGCACATTATACAAAGTCATAATACAAATGAAGACGAGCCAAACTGTATATAAAATAATGTGTTTGAGTTAATTATTGTGGTCACTGATGTAGGCCAAGTGCAACAGAACAGACAAACCTAATTTTTGTCCCAAGCATCTTCTTTCAAGTCCTCTTCCTAAACATTCACTCAGGGTGCAGAACCTTCTTTTGGTTCTTCATCCAAATGATCAGACCACTTCCAGAGGGAGGCAACCAGGGGGCATCCTTTATATTGCCCCTGCTGGCTTCCACTAAGTATAAAAGGGCAGCAGTTTGATATCAAGGCCCCTCAAACTAACTCTATCCTGTCGAATGACACCAGCCACCCTGTGGAGAAATATTATATTGGCTGCTTGTCTGTGAAATCATTCTTTCAGTCCCTGCCTGAAGCTTTTGACCACTTGTGAGGGTGTGTGACAACGAGTGACCGTTAAATTGCAGCCAAGGCTCTTAACCGGCAGTCAATCACTTGATACTTTTATATCAGCGCTTATAAGTAAGAGAGTGCACAGTGAGTCTTAGTCTACTGTGTGTATTAAGAAGTAAAACTGTAGTTACAGACCTTGCATGCACATCCTGCTTTAACCTCAAGACCTCCAACTGTCAGTATAATGAGATGCTCTTTAAAAGTCTGCTAATCAGACAAATATTTTTTTACTTTGATTAGATACGCTGGAATTGTAATAAGTGCTACATACATTTCAAAGTGTAGCTGATGGTTGCAGCTCTCTGCTAGCTCTGACAATAGACTTAGAAAACAGGCTCAGGAGTAGCGACTGTTTTTCTCCATTAGCTGTGCATCAATAGCACTTCCAATGCATGCCAGAGCTAATAAGTGACCAGCTGGCGCTTAGAAACCGAGCGCCTGAAGCCTTGTCAGGAAGCCTGCCGTCACAGTCTAGTCCCTGCCACAAAACAAATTTCGGGTGACAGCATGACATACGCTTAAAACAGAGAGGACTAAGGCTCTCCACTTCTGTCCTTGATATTAATTAGCAGTCAGTGTGTCAGTGCCAGAAGTGTAGGCTGTTGACAAAGAGTGTGGGCACCTGCACCTTATTAGCTTTTCATTGGAGTAAGGAAAAGTGTCAAACATTGGCCGACATCATTGCTAACATCTCTGATGGTTGAAATCAGAATGAAAACTTACTGATAATAATTCATACTATCAGTTGACTAAATGGCTGTTAATATTTAATACATTGTTTTATAATTAATGACTATTCGGTAACACATGAATTCTCTGAAAAGAAATAAGACTGTTAACCAATATTGACTTGTGTTATGTTTAAAGTTACAATTGCTAACCTACCATTTTGCCCCCTGCACGCCAAATTACAGTTTAGTCAGATGCTGTAAATATACTTCCCTTTTCTTTCTGAACATACTCTCTGTAGCACATGTAATCCAGTGAAACTTGTTTTAGGTGTCTAAACTTTTCTGACCTCAGATGGGATACTAGAAAGTGCTGCTGGAAGTATTTTGGCTTTTACTTTCCCCCAAAACTACCAGCTTCAGAATCCCATACTAATGAAAGTCCCATCTTTTCTGTTCTCATGAATTTTAATACAGACGCACAGATTACATTTCTACAGATACCGCAAAGCTGGAGGAAAAGAATTGCCGAGATTTAGATTGTATGCATGTGGAAGAACACTTATTGTTTTCTATGAATATATCAGCAAGCCCAGGAAGGGATAAAGCAAAATTAAACTGTTCTTCTAAAAAGGGATAAGTGAAAATGGTATATCTTAAAATTCATCTCTTTGCAAAGGTTTAAAGTGCATTAGTAATCCACTCTCAAATTTTAATCTTTCAATATTTGGATGATCATTTTTTTGATACTGTGATTGAAGTGTTTTGCCATTTAAACAGGTCCTTTCTTTTTTATTTTGTCTTTTCTGCCAAGTGGCAAAGTGATTTCATATGTAGATAAGAGATTTCTAAGCTCTTAGTTGTTATTTCTGTCAACCTACAAATTTGCATTGTATATTTTTGTATTAAGTGCTAAAATCTAAGATTACTGCATCGTTAATTACTGACAAAAATCACAAACTTTCATTTTTGTCACAGTGCAGCTTTGAATGCCTTTTTATTTCACTGCTTCTTTTAAGGCTTTGTGTGACTCGGAGCCACCAAAAAAGCCTTGACCAAAATGTCCTTCAGCGTCATTGCCAACAACCGCAAGTTTTCCCATATTCTCACACCACATCAAACACTTCTCTTTGTTGCTATACTGATGGGAGGATGCCTATTTGTCTCGCTTAATATCCCCAGAAGATCAGATGCTCTCAATTTTTCTCTTTTTTAGTGTCAATGGCAAGGGGTCACCTCGTCCTTGAAGATGAAAACAAGTTGCACTTAGCTGCCGAGCTGCAGCAGCGTGTCAGGAGATGCTTTGCTCTACTTTTGGAAAGAAGCTCAGGGACCAGCCAGAGCATCTTTATTAACACAACCATATATGACAAGGGAAATTACTGCCACTGAATGAGTGCCAGCTCACATACACACACACACACACGTTTGTTTTGTGTTTTTTGCAAACATGGAAAGACATAAAACCACCTTCTGGCCCTCTCATCTGTTCCCAGTTGGCTTTTTTCCTGCTCATATATAACCAGGAAAATAAAGCTGTTTTGCGACTTTGTTTTGACTCGTGGCAATTTCTCCAATTTCCTACACTCAATTACTAACCTCCAGAGAGAAAGGGACAGGAAATTGTGAAGGAAGGCAGTGAACCCCCATCTCAGTGGAGGTTCAACTCATTTTCGACATTTTCACCCCCTTTGGAGCAATGGCGTCCTTTGGAAAGGCCCATATGCTGCAATGGGGTTGTGATGATACGATTTGCGATGAGTGTGTGTGTGTTGTGTGGCACCTCTGCTGCTCAGAACACCATTTAGATTACTTTCACCTCATCAGCCCATACACACTTGGCTAAGACCACTGGGACATTCCCTTTTGAGGATAGATGGTTTTTACTGCACCACGAGCATATGTTCCTTAGTGTGTGTGCACATGTTTTGTCCAAATGTGAGGGGATGAGGGAAGAGGAAAAAGAGGAAAAAAAAATAAAAACTGTGAGGGTGAGAAGGAGAGAAGACAGTGACTCAGAAAAATAAAGAGAAATCAAAATCACAGAATATTGTCTGTGGACATCTAAAGCGTTCGCCTGTCACCACTGCCACTGTTTTTTTGCTTGCAGAGAAAAAGAAATGTCTCTAGATGTGCCAATCACGTCAAATCACGTCACATGAAACAAATACATGTAAATAAACTGTAGCTCCAACTCAACCATTTACTGTAAGTTGTTAAAAACCCCAGCAGCCAAATCATTATTTTCATTAAAAAGATACCAGTAAATGAAATAAAAGAAAAAACACAGGATAACTTCAGGTTAATTACATTTCCTTCCTAGTTAGGCTTTTTTACAGGACACAGCAGCTAACAGCTGTAATCTCATCAAGGATCTTTCTTTTTTTCATTATAAATAAAAAATGTCAGTAAAAAGTTTGGGATTTAATTTCACAAGCCCACAACTTGGGTTCACTCCAGATCTAAAATCCCAACCAAATTATATATATTACACTGTCTTAACACATCATTTCTCCCAAATAAAAAGACACTCACATGTCCAATATCTGTGACCCTTTCTGGTTTTTGTCCCCTTTAATTATTTGTTTTGGCAGTATAATCTACATCATACCTCACAATATTACACAGACTGACAGTACAAACTTTCCAACAAACGACCTCACACGACCTCCACTCTATATCTGATGTCACAGCTGAAATTGGTGCATATTTTTGCACTCTCAGTAAATATCAGATGGTGCAGATATGGATGTCTCTGCTTTTGCGATAACTCAAAAGGTTCCAAACCTTGGCAGCAAAATAAAGAACAAACCAAGCACAGATCTAAAAGAGTTTGGTGCATGTCTGAAATCCAATAACTTAAATTGACTTAGTTTTGCCAATAACTCCCAAAGGACTTCTTCCTTGAGACTCAGAGAAATTGGTTGTATCTCAAAAAAATATGCTATCACCTTAGTACTTGTGCAGCCTTGTAGAGTTTATCTTCTTACAACTAAAATAAAACTTGGGTCATGCTAGTGCAAAAAAAGGGCTTGGAGAAATTTATTATTTTGGTTTTCATTTATATGTAAAAGTAGTCATGTTATTTTCATTCCCAGACCAGAAGTGAGCTGATTAGTTGAACAACATCTTACTAAAAAACAACAAATTTTCCTTGTTTTTGATAATAAATTCTTGTTGTGTTTTATCCATCAAAAATGCCAAACTATCAAAGCCATCTTTTGTCTGACATCACAGCTAAATCAACATGCTTGGGATTTGATAACAGATACAACCTTGATTGATAATTTTCATAACTTAATGACTCTTTCCGTACAAAACAGTAAGTTTTTAAATTGAAAAAGTAATCACAAGATTATTAGATAATACTGATGTCGTTACAGCCAGTTATGACCCTAGACAACAATCTGGTATCTAGTGGTAGTTTTGTAGTCATCTCTACACTAAAAGTAATTCACTGATTAAGTTTTTAAAAATTAATTAATAATTAATTAATTAATTGATTAAAAATTCAAAGCAGCTGCTTGTTAATCCTGAAGAAGTTTGAAAAATTTCCATGCAAAAAGTGTCATTTTTACTTATTGTCATCATGGCGGCAATGCTTTCACTGTTATTCCCACTTAGTTTATGTCAGTATACACTGTTTAGTCTGACAATATTAAGGCAAACACGGAGCTGCAACGGTATGAGCCTTGACTGCACTGCCACAGTTTCACACCCACACGAAATGCTAACTTCAGTCTAAGCACCAGTCCTCCAAGGTCGTGGGCAAAGCAATTTGAGGCTGTCAATCACATAACATCCATTGAATAAAAGTAATATTTTCTATGGTTGGCTTATGCTGCTCTCACCTCTAAATGACACTGAGCCTCTTGGTGGCTGTCCACGGGAAGCATGCAGGAGATAGCTGACGATCAGATAAATTAGACATTTTGAGCATTTTCATGCATCGCTGGCTCACTTCTCCTCATTATGTGGACTGGCTAGATGAACTAATTTCCACTGGGGTTGGGTGGCGATGGTTGGGGGAGGGGGGTGATCGGAGATTGAGCTGGATGGGTCAAAGGACAGATTGACTTGATGACCAACAGTCAGTTAGTTTGGAAAGAAAACGGACCTCTTGTTTCAATCCTCAAGCTTGTCTCTTCCTGTTTTAATCATCTTATTTCAGTAAGTACTTAATAGGAATTAGATGAGGACTCATAATGACATTTCCCTGTTTTCTCCGCACTTAGCTGCTACAGTTACCTAATATTGATACAGAAA
The DNA here is from genome assembly GCA_029814665.1 of Acanthurus lineatus. Lineage (NCBI taxonomy): Eukaryota > Metazoa > Chordata > Actinopteri > Acanthuriformes > Acanthuridae > Acanthurus > Acanthurus lineatus. The sequence goes on from JAPZDV010000006.1 coordinate 17,458,761, forward strand.
TGCATATGGAGATGAAATGTTTTCACTTGCATTGAGCACTTACCATTTTTCTGGTCTACTTGTGAAGGATCAAAGAAAAAATTGATTGCCCTTGTTATCTCACCTCATTTAATCCATTCTGCTCATGAGCAATTGATTCTACAAATAATCTAAATGAAAACAGATATCGACCTTCTTGCTAGCTCTGTTGTGCTGTTTTAACCAATAAATTGCTCGGTGTTGATTATGCTTTTAAGAAAGTGTGTAAATGACGTGCGTTTAAAATCCAAGTGTCTTTACTCACAAAATACTATGAATGTTTTACTGCTGGTACAGATACATCAGTGTGCACAACAACATGACTCATATTTTAATGCATGATGGTGACAGCTCAAAAAAACAAAAACAAACTAAAAACACTAGAAAAAATTCTACAATAAACTTAAGAACTCAACTTTTGCAGACAAGTGAAATCATTTTTTACTTGAAACATCAGAGAACAGCCCAGGACAGTAAGACTCTCAAATGGGTAGTTGAAACCAAGTTCCCTGTGCAGAACCCAAAAAATAATAAATGACTTTGACCACTTAGACTGCAGCCTGTCAACCCTGCTGCCGCCTGGCAAGAGTTACAGAAGTACAGCAAAACCACAGTGAAGCTTCTTTCCTCAGGCTGTGAGATTTCTTAATCATCTTCGCACTCAAAAAGAATTTTCTTTTTAAAATTTTGATTGTTAATCCATTCATATAATTTTCTGTTTCAATAAATGTATAAAATCTGTTGTAAGTAGTAGCATACAGTGACTACAAACTACATCTGCTATACAACCTTGTGTGGTAAAACAATAGAAAATGAATCTTGTGTCTTGTTTTACGGTTAATCCCATTTTTATTATCAAATCCTGCGATTCTGTCCGTGGGCCCCCTATATATTCAGTGAAAAGGATAACACAATGCATGTGCTTTATATCAAGCACTAAGCCAAGACAAAACAATTGTTTCAAAGAATTTTATGTTGATAACGAACGCCAGACATTCGATGTCGTGACATATTCACATCCCTTGCAAGGCAACAGCCAAAGCCAATTTTAAATCTTGCAGTATGAGATGCTACTAGAAGATGTGCATCATCTTTCATAATACAAACAGAAGTCTATCTATGCAGTGTCCTTCAGTTTTGTTTCTTTTTGCTTCTCTGATATATTGCATACTTACTTTTCTCTGTATTGGAAGCCCAGGAATCCTTATCCTGTCTATAAAAAATGCCTAACTACTGCTTTCCTGTGCTCTCACTCGTTCGACGGCAACCAGCCAAAAAGATGACAGCAGAGATTTGATGCACTGACTTAGTTGTTGCAATACTGGCGAATGATTTTCCACCATCTTTGCGACGTGTGAACGAGTCTGTCACAGCCATTTGTTAGGCCTTTCTACCCACTTCTTTCAGGAAAGCTTATGTTCCATCCCATGATTCTCCCTCCCTGCCTCCTCACTGCCTCCCCTTTCATCCATCTGCCAGACCACCGAGATCTACGACTGCAGGGCCAACCTCATTAAACTTACAACTATCAAGATAAGACTCAATTACTGCGAAGCTCTACATTGGCATCCATGATCAATATTGAACTAAAAAAGGTAGCGTCTAATAGTCTGATGTGCTCGCAGCTGACACAGGGAAGATGAGTGAAACGAATAAGCCTGGTTTCCAAACCTCTTCAGAACTTGCAGTCTTGTTTCCCATCCTAGATAATGGCACGATTGCATGCGCCTCACTCTTAGCTTTCCTCATGTATGTGAAAGGACTTACTTCAATCTCGACCGGGTTTTTGGTAACTAATGAATATCTGAACTTGTTACATTGTTTGTTCATGGACTGGATTTCTTTAATCATTTTATTTGTATAAAATTATGCACAAAGACATTGAATATGGGGCTCTATGATTCAACTGAATATGTTAAGTAATGCTGTCAAGGGAAAAAGCATAATCTAAATATTACGGAGGATAAGATATTAATATATGTAGAGTACACAAAGTATTCCCTTACTCTCACACAAATCAGGTAAAAGCTTTTCTGTTCCTTAAATTGTATTTCACCTGATTTTGGTTTGTTAAAATGTTTTCATTGTGTAAACTTGAGATTAAATTTAGTTGAATCCTGCATTTGCCTTATTTACAATGTTTTTATATATTTGTTTCTTTTTTGCTTTGAATTCAACATCTGACAATCGCAAGAAGGACAGTGATTCTCAGGTGACTTGTTTGACCGTCAAGTAGAAGACTACACTTTTTACAGAAATTTTTGCTGTGTGGTCTCACTTCCCTGTAAATAAAACAGAATATGCATGGCTTCAGTGAAGGGAATAATTGCTATGCGAATGGTCTCCAAACTACATTGGTACACACAAGGAACAAAAACATTTAGCCAGTGGATCTCCATGTAATCTTATTTGCAAGTTTAAATGTATGTTCCCAAATCATGTACATTTTAGATCGAATCTCATTTCCATCCTTTCAATACATGAATTACTCAATAAACACAGTCTTGTTAATACTTAGAAATCTTATTTGTTTCCTACCTTACTAAATAGTTTGGCAGGATGGAATAATAGAAACAAGGTAACAAGAGTGGACTGATGCATTAATCAAACAGAAGTCAGACGGTGTACAGTGTGCAGGGAACGTCCAGCTTTAATGGAAACTTTGGTACATAGTATTTTAATGATGACTATCTCTTCAAAATGTAAAAAAATAAATGCAGCATCATTAATGTATTGTCACAAGGGAAATATTTACCTGTTAAGCTGTTCAAATTTAAATCAAAGTGCTTGCGGTTTCTGTGCCATGACAGTCTGGCTGCAGTTATAATTTTAGCTTCATTTTGGTTTATGATGATGGTATTTCAGCTCTAATTAAATCCCTGTTAAATTATGAATCACAGTACTCTGGTTGTATCTATTATGTGAACCTAATAGACGCATCTTACTCTGTTCTGTCTTTTCCACACATATTCAGTTCACATCACAGCACTGTGAAACACACACACACATGCACGCACATGCACATACACACACATCTCCCGCTCTCTCTCGCTGCCTCTATTGCTCTGTCTTTCTCCGTATCCCTGCTGCCGCAGTGAGCATAAATAGCATATCAGAAATATTCAAATTGGGCCGTGCTTAGGGGAGCATGAAAGATGTATAACTCTGGTCTCCTAAATTCCTGCCTGTCCATTAGCTTTTGCCCACTCTCGCCGCATTAAACTCACACTGCCCGGACGTCTGCATCATCAGATCAGCTCATCTGCAGGGTGGTTTTATTATTGAAAATGGTCAGAATAAAGCAGATTAATTAGGGGGTAGAATTTTTACTTTGCTTCAACACACTGGCCTAGTTTGTAAGGGTCTAAAAATGTTTAACTGGTAAAAGCTTGGATATAAGAGTCATTTTCTCTATGTGGTGTTTTTCTTAGCCTTAAATAATACAGTGTATATGAAAGGCTAAGATACAAACTTAGAATTCCTCTGCTTATCTTTATAGTAGTCAGTTATCCCATCACTGACATTTTAATATAGCTGGGGAAGTCAGAAAGTATTGAAGTGTTAGATGGTTAAAGTGTTGAAATGTTAGATGGACTAACAAATTCTCCAAAGGATTTAGAGGTTAAACCAATAAAAAACATCAAAGCTACAAAATAGAAAGAACTAATGAACCAAGGAGACTGCTAATTGGCATTTCGTGGTCATAAAAAAATACAACCATTTCTGTAGATAGCAAGATAATTTGACTTTTAAATAGTGTTTTGACTCAACAGATGCAAATGGGCAAGAAAAACATGGACACTATCTCTCCTAGCTTTTTCAGCTAAAGGACATAAGCCATTTCAATAGACATCAAGACGTGGTATTGTAACAAGCTGGTAGAACTGTGTAGTCTGGCTCTCTTATGAAATTGCTTCTCTTGTTTGAGAGTTACTTTTATCATTTTCAAGTTTTCTCTCACAGAAATAATTAATCTCTTGGTGGCATTGCAGGTATCCAAGTATTCCAGTTTGGTTACACTGAACAACATGGACCTTGATGAAAGTGAGTTTGACAAAGTTCAGTATGAGGTTATACAGTGTCACCAACAAGCAGAAAAAGCTTGGCCACAGGGTGGATTCAGGCAAAGAAATGGCCTCCTCTTAAACAGAACCTAGGTTGTCATGATTTTATTTTATTTTTTTCAGTTTTATTATGATTTTCATTGAGGCAGAGGAAGAGGGAAAAGAGAACGTGCTGATGTTTTTTCAGCTGCAGTTTTCTCCTTGTGTTGGCTCTGGGGATGGATACATAAGGTACTGCCGGTGGGTTTTCAAAGTTGTTTTTATATCACTTACACACTGCAAGCTTCACAAGCACACAGTGGGGGCAAATGATGTTGAAGAGGCCACTGAGGCAGAGTAGGGAAGAAGATTGGTGCAAATTGTGGGGGGCTTTAGGTATCTTTCACAGGGTTCAGTGAGTCTCAGTGAGAGCTGGCGCTCGGCTTGACTCCCTGACCAGGTCTCCTCCTCCACGCACATACCGATGATTATAGGGTTCTATAGGGACCACAAGGTGAAAGCAACAACGCTCCTAGCTCATCACTAAATGGGAGGGAGGCATCAATGAAACAGGACACTGTGATTATTTAGTTTCACAAGCTGTTAGTGCGATGGCTTTTTAATCGTTGCTAATGGAGTTCCTGCTAACATAAGCACCCTGTGGGAGTTTGTAGACTAAGTTTGGCCTATTCTTTCCCCTTATTCGCTCAATATCATCACTTTGTAATGGCTAGCCTCATGTCCTTCATTGCTTTCCTCTCCTTTACTCTCTTTTTCATTCCTCCTCCCCTCCTTGGACAGCAATAATGTACTGGAAGAGGAGTGGCTGTTATTTTTAACATAGAACCCCCTTTAAAAAAAGCAAACACAATATTGCTCTCAGCAGCAGCCCGACTCACCCCAGGGCAATTTATTTGCTGCTGAAGTAGCTGTTTGGGTAAAGTAAATGAGTCAAGGGATAACAGGTGAGCTGAGCATTTTGAGCTTGCAATAACCAAGGACATCCCTCCGTCACATGCCTGATCTTGTGATTTTATTAAATAGAAAGACAGAGAGGGGAAATTTTTTGTACAGCATAATCTCTTTTCCCCTACCTCTTTATTCTCTGACTTCTCCCTGAGTCTGTTGGACTAAAGGGTACCCTGCTGTGGCTGTGTCTTTCCCGCACTCCCACCATCCCTCCCTCTTTCTCTTGCTCTCGGTCTCTCATCCTGTATTCTCTGCCTTTCCACTTGCTAGTGCTGACTGTAGGTAAAAGCTGATATGAGATTTGAAAGGCCTATGTGTTAAAAAAAAGTGCACCGCATTGTGAGCAGCCCCCTGCACCCAAACCTCCCCTGCTGTGCTCCAAGTTGAGGCGTCAGGAGGAGTGTGCGAGGATAAAAACAAGGTATGGAGGAGAGAAGACACACTGTCTGAGAACTATAGGAGCATCAAAAAAAAAATGCCAACAACAAATGTTTTATGTGTATGAAAATTACATGCAATGCCCTTTTCTGTCACTTTATGAGGAATGGAAGTAGTCTAACATAGACAGTGCCATTTCCACAGCGCTGTGTCAGCAGGGAAAAAAGGTCTGGATGCACCGGTTATCGTTCTGCCACAAGGAAATAAATGCTTTGGCCTGGTTTTATTTTTTAAACCAATCAGAGTCATCTCAGGCGGTGCTAAGTCCAAGATGCAGTGATGGTGCCCTTGCAGTAGTTGCATTTAGATGTTGTAGATGGTGAAAGGGAATGCTGACTCAAAATACTTATGGCTTCACTCGATGGCTGGTTTATACTCACAGTCTACATTCAGTGAGTCAGAATAGGGTGGAAGTTACAATATTAGTTGATTAAAAATGGAGTTAGTGGTTGCATACTGCGAACTGTTTAACTTAAATTGGCTTCAAATCAAATTACTTTATAGTTTATCATCACATTTCTCATTTACTTTTATTTTCCCCCCTTTATTTTTCAGTTCACACGCATTTGCATTACCTTTCAATTAATTTTTGTCTCTTTGACAGTTTTGAGAGTGACTTTATTACAAATGCTCTCCATCTTTTACTGCAGAGTAAACAGGGCTCTGCTCCTGACTCAGCATACGTAGCCATTTGCCTTTCACATGCCTCATTGGCTCATCCTCCCATGGCACCGTTGGATCTGCTGCACGTCAGACCACAGCACCAACTCTGGTCTAAAGCCCGTGCTTGTGATTTCCCATAGGATGATTTGCACTTTCCTCAAATCAACCATCATGCCACCATTTCTCTCTTTTTTTGGTCCACTTTGAACACATGCAGATCTATCAGAGTCGTAGCAACTCTCCAGGAGGGCACAATCAATACACTATCCTTGTTTTTTTTGATGAACACAGACTATGCTGGCAGGAAAGGCAGAGGAATAGGTTCAGGATGGTGAAGCGTTGAGCAGCCCAGAAGTTTTGAATGAGCACAGTTCAACTTGTTTTTTTCTGTGCTACTGTATCATCAAACTATTAGGTCTTTTAGTTAGTCTGCTGGTGGCTTTATTCAGCCAGTATTTTGCATTACAATAGAGTTGCTGTGAAGGGTGTTCTCTTGAAACAGCCAGAATTTTGTTTACGAGTGTCAAATCTGGAAAATCTGTCTTTGGCTTATCACGTAAGCGTAAAGAAAGGCACTGCATGTTCCTTGCTGTACTAGCAGAGAGGAAGGAATGATCCATTTCACCCAGAAATGGTGAAACTGAGTCCCCCTTCTGGAGCCATGCCTGGGAAGGGAGCCAGTGGGTGGCTGGGCCTGTTTCCATGGGACCTAGTTACAAAGGAAGATTTCCACAGTGTGGGCTCACCACCTGCAAAGACACGCTAATGGGCTCAGTGCAGCTACATGGAACAAAAGTCTTTCAGTTTGGGTATTTGTTTGTAATGTAATGGAGCAGGGTCTTTATTTGCTGTTGCACTGCAAAGGAGACAGAGCCTGTTTTCATTTTGTAATAACCAAACCCAGGCAGGTGTAAGCAGGGTAAAAGTGTAGATTTTGATACTTGCTTCAGTCTTTACCAGACTCCATTGTTCCTGCCTTTGGTTTTTTGCTTTTTCTTATTTCCTATCAGGTTGTCTAAAGACAAATGTAGGCTTAGTCTATGACATTTTGGTTAATCTCTGTTAACAGGTATTTGCTCATGAATGCACATAAATTAAAAGTCAGTAGGAGGTTTAATCATCGCTAGACAATAGCCTGTGGATTTTATGATCACACTCTGCCTCTTTATGATAAAATTGATCACGCTCTAATAGAAATGTAAATCAGAACGGTGACACCAAAAACATGTTCCCTGCCTGTACATTCTGCATTCATATGCAAATATGGGTTTATTGATATTAACTGATGTGTAACTGGTACCATGTTTATGTTCAGAGGATTTTCTATCTTTATGATTGTAGGTTCAGTGTTCAAATCAACTGGGGATACATAATAACAGCGGTGGGAATATCCTGTGTGAAAGCAGGAACACCCTGTTTCTATTTCTGTCTCCTTTTAAATGGTCATTAATGGATGCCATTCCTCCCCTAATTACCCCCAGCAGTACTTGTGATATTTTACAGTATAATTCCAGGTATATGAGGTTATCTATTTTAATAATCTGATCAAATGTCTCTTGACAGCCATATTGAATATCCTCAAGGAATCTATTTGATATGTGCTCAGAGTACATATCTGTTACATCATCTTGACTGCTGTTGCGAAATATTAGAAATCCATACACTCAAAATATGATGTATGACTCTGCAGCGGTGGAATTGACTTGGGCTTTGGTGTGTTGCAGCCCATTTTCTTTGCTGGGGGAGGAAAAAAAAGGAAAGAGAAAAAAAATCACAGGCTTCCTAATCAAGAATAATTTGCACATTCGGTACAGTGGAAAAGGTCAGACCCATAAGGCAGCTTAAGAAAGAGGCTATTACTCTTGATGAGGACCAATTGCATGTATTCATTGGACTCATGTGACAGTTAAGTGGTTCAGATGGCCATGCTATAGCGTGGCTAAAGGCAATAGGCTCAAATTTCACCAAGTATGTGTCATCATACTTTAACAGTTGAAGGAAATTTCTCACATGTCATTAAAATAAATTACCCAGATAAGAACACATAGCCAAGGGACATATAGGGCTATGGCATACTGTGGAAAGGCTGCGAGTTGGTGACATACAGACGAGTCCACACCTCAACCTTCTCTACAGGACCACTGGCTTTTTTGATATTGTTTTCAGCTCAAAATAAGTGAACGTTCATATAAACTAAATATATACATAACCAGAAGGATGCAATTTCCCAGTTACAGAGTTTAAAAATTGATAATTGCCCTTGATGAGAGAAACAAAATGAGGTTAATTGATAGAGGGATGCAGCTTGAAAAAGAAGAATGGCGAGAAAAAAAGTAAGTGAAATGACAGAGTAATTTTCTCCATGGCTATGAAGACCATTTTTTGTGAAAAAATTAGATTTTGCTTTTCAGTATTTTTGAATTTTCTAGAAACCTCTCTGCATCAGTTTAGCCCTGATGCTTGCACACTTTGTATTATTTCTTCCAGGATTTTTGAGCTAGAATCTGCCGGATTAAATCACTCATTTGAACTGCTAGAAATGCATGTGTTGGATGAATGGTTTGGCTCTTGTCTGTGCTGATAATGGCATGCCTAAAAATGTGAAAAATTCAACTCTACAAATCTTTGAAAAAAGGAGCAAAACATTACCATAAGGTATGCTACCCAATTGCTTGGAAAGTTATCATTAAATGTAAATATTTTGACCACATGGACGCTCTTTTTTGAAAAATTTTTTGAACAGTTAAATAGACGATGGTGTAAATTTTGAACAAGTTTTCATATCCATTTGCCCACATCATCTGTGTGCGAGTGTGTGCAGTTTGAACAAAGTGCATAAAATAGAGTGGGACTTTATTACTTCACTGTTTTATTGCCCGTCCCAAGACAGACATTGGCGGAGGCCGTCCTGTAAATGCTGCATATGCCACCCTAATCTGTTTCCCCTGCTGTGCCAGGTGTGCGGGCAGAAGGCACTCCTGCAAGGACAACCAACTATGTGGAAACTCTGCACTCAAGGCAAAGCTGAGGGACAGTGGTGACATAAATCCTCTCGTAATTATGTTGTAAATAAAGATGGGACAATAAAGCTTTGTTTTGATGGTGCTGCAACAGAGTCGGGGGGCCCAATCTCAGATAAATCGCTTCCTGGGCCATTGGTGGCCTTCTCCACACTCTGTGTCTGCATGTGGAAATGATTTAATGCTGGTTATGTCAGAGGCAAAGTGACGGATTGGTCCACAGCAGCCTCCATCAGCTGTCTTTGTTGACGAACCATCTGGTGCACAAGAAAAACAGTGTCAGTGAAAAATCAAAAGGCAGTAATACCAGCCAAACGCTATCCTGGTCGTTGTTTTAAGTATAACTGACTAGAATATGTGCATATCTTTACATTGAGGGCCATTTGGTAGCACATGGATGACTTTTACATTGTTAAGGATAATTCAGTAGACCCATTCAAAGCTTCGCTAATACTGACTGTCTCCGCAGTTTGTTTGCCTCATGTCAATTTCCTGCTCCCAGAATTAAAACATGTATAGTTGCATGCTGTAATGAGTGTCACTGTGCAAGAGTACGTGCTTATTTCACAAGAATAAAAATGTCAAAGTCAATTTCCTGGAAGTGAAAACCTGCACTTAAGCTATTTTTTTCTTTGATATCTGAATGTATAATTCTGTACAGATGTCCAATCAACTTGGATATCCCTACAAAACTGTAGAAGTATCTGTACCAAAAATCTTTAATTCTGCTTCACTGGAAAAATTTCTTTAAGCATGTGCAAATTATCCCAAGGCTACATATCACATGTTCATGGCTCTGCAGTGACCTAAAAACCTCCTGAACACACAAAACTATCCACAGACTCTTGAGATAAACCAGACATTTTTTTTGTCATCCTGTTTACTTTAAGTGGCACTAAGGCAGGGGGGCATCTTGTTTGAACTTCCACCACGCTGACCTGTTGTCATATCTCCCACTGCACCAAGGGAGATAAAGGCATGAAACGTGTTCTGCTCCGGCCTCATATATCCACAGTTCTGAGATCACCACTTGCGTGCCAGTGTTTGTCTGAGGTTGTGAAGCAGTGTGAGCTCTTTTGCTTTGTCAGTGCTGAAGATTGTGTCTGTTTATTGTGCTGTCATGCCTTTTAAAGTGGCTGGAGAGGCTTCCTGGCGTTAACAGCAGAGGATGCAGGAACATAGAATTCCGCATTGTTGTTTTCTTCAGGTTATCTGACACATCCGTTACAAATGGCGACACTCCTCTGAGAGATAATGCGATAGTTTGATCTGCTCAAGGCTGATTCTTTGGCTGGTATGTAGTGATGCAAACAAATACAGATGCATTTGCATATAAACAGTTTGTTTTTTTCCTGATGCTCTCTAAATCCTTTGAACACCTTTGTCCTTCATGCATCGAATTGCAGTTAACTTTAGCTTCTAGTTGTTTATAGATTGAGTCTATAGGAAGAGAGACTAGGCTTTTTGTAGCTATCAGACTGCAACGTGAAGCACAATGACAAAGGAGAATATTGATGTTTCACATGAGAAAATGTATCTTTGAAAGCACCGGTTAAGTGCCAATCAACTACCATGTATTTCCAAGTGACTGTGGAAGTGGCTGTCCTCTGTTTATGTATGTTAATGTACTCAATGGCATTTATCAACAGATCAACTTTACAACACTGATACCTTACATTTTACTCATTTCATACAGAACGCCAGTATATGGAGTATTTAGAGGAAAGTATGCTGAAGTGCCATGATGTGGGTGTAAATTTTATTGTGTTTTAGTCAAATTTACACATGTTCCCTATCATTGAAGAAACAAAAGCAAGTGTTTACAAATATTGTCAGCTGAGCCTGAGAACCGAGGTCCTTCACTTCCTACCGGAGATGTTCCACTTATCTTTAAAAATGGAAGAAACAAATTTCCAATTACTTTGAGAGATATAAGATGATTCAGAGCCCTTTATCGAGTCATTGAAGTGAAGCTAATGGGCTCTATGCATATTAGAGTTGGCATTTGATTCTTCTCTATGGACCTGAAAGGTGAGGTGACGGGGTCAAGAGGAGGGACAGCCATTACCATGACTCATATTGAGGCCACATCCATGTCCACGCTCTCGACATCTTTGGCCTTGAGAATGGCGAGAGACATTTGAGAGCACAAGGGGCTTAAGAAGTTGCTGAGGGAAAGAAATTGAAAGTAAGACCATGCACAGAAAATTAGTAAAAGTCTGAAAAAGAGCTCAAAGGAGAATGAGAGAGAGACAGAGAGAGAGAGAGAAGGACATAAACACAAGATGGAGCAAAAAGGAGAGAAGGGGAGGCGTTGCTCTGTCCTTGCTATTAGTCACTTCGTCACAGCTCCCTGGCTTTATGGAGAGTTTCCTGTCATGGTTCTGCTTTTTAATTGACATTAAAATTCACTGACCAGTGTGTCAGCTCTCCTCATCTCCCTCCATCTCTATATCCTCACTCCTCCTTCCACTGTCTATCTCTTTAACTCTCCGTGCTTGACTGACGTGGGGTGTCATTTACATACAGCGTTTCGTGACAGAAATGGCACCCTTACCTCTCATCTTACCAGCAGTTGTGACGGCCAGCAGTTCTTTCCCGTCAGAACGGTTTTGCTTGTAAAACTATGCTCTGTATTCTGCTTATCTGTACAAGCACCAGCCTCTGTGTGTCACTGTCATATTTCATGGCCTTGTCATGTGAATAAAAAAGTCCTCTTGCCAAGACGAAAAGTAAAGCGCTCCCGTAGGAACGCGACGCTGACTCTCACGGTTACAGCAGAGCTTTCAGATGTTATGAAGGGATGAGATGGATACTAATGCCTTTGAGGTCAAAGGAATGCAAATTTATGAGGCAGAAAGTGAGCACCATTAAGGCTGAGATAACGCTTGGCGGAGATGATGGGAGCATTGTGTGTGGAAATTTAATATATCTTCACTGATAAATCCTAAAAGTTTTATAAAGCAGTAACACAGAAAATCTGTTTTCTGTCTGTTTATGTCTTAAGTCCTTGTTTATTTATTTATTTACTGACTAACTGAGTACTCCTGCTGTAGTGGAATACAAAAAAAAAATGCTTGTTTGCAGGTAAGTCTGTGCACCTGTGTGTTAAAATATGCATTTCTACATAATTGCAGTTGTGTGCTTGCTGGCACATAGTTTGATCCTAAGTGTGTAAAAGTATGTTATTGGTCCCAGTGAGTGCATGACTTCATCTATCTGTGTTTTAGTATAAGTGTGTGTGATCAGTGTCTTCTTTCTCTGTCTCTTTACCAGACACACACACATACATACACACACATCCAGGACAACACAGCTCTTAGATCAGAAGGTTCAGGGGTAAGTGAGTGGTTTGTAGAAGTCAGTTAGTGATACTTACTTGATGGATAGTTAATAATAGACAAAGAGTCAAAGTAAGATGGATGGACAGAAGTCCAAAAAGAGACCAACGGGCTATTAGAAACAGATAAAAGGAAAGAGATGGATAAAAAAATAAAGTAATAGAGCACAAGATGACACACATGGAGGGAGAAGGAGATATTGAGTGTTAAGGCGTCGCACTGTGCAGCCAACATGCCAGGGGCGTGTCAAGGACACAGTCATGCTCATGATCTCCCTCCTGGTGGCAGATATGTATCTGGATCCAAAGTTCAGGAGTTCATGTCCTCCAAGACTGTTGCCCCTGCCCTTGGCTTTTCCTGCTTGCTTTGTCCACTACTGATGACTTGTGTGAGCTGCTGCCCCCCTCCTAATCAATCAACAAAAAAGACACATCTGCAAGAAGGATTAGCTTTGGCTCACAGGCTTAGACAGAGGACCTCTTGGGGTGTCATTGGGCATTGTTTGTAAGGTGGAGACCATCATGGGTTGGCCTTGTTCTGTTATATCCTCCAGCAGAACATCTCACTGCAGCCTAATGAACAGTACTGTTCACTCAGTCTGTCAGTGGTTTAAATGTTTTAGATGATTAGTTGCATATAGCATGTATACTGATACTTATGCTTTTTTTCCATAAAAAACACACTTAATGTGCCAAATTTCCTGTTTCTAGCTCATATCAGCTAACAGCATCAAAATCTATAAGATTTTGTACAAGGAACCTGCTAAACAATATAAAAAAAAATGATAGATATTTACATTTAGAATAAAATTAAATTGCTTTGGGGATGTTAAAATCTCAACAAAGATAAAACAGAGAGAAAAGTAGAAAATGAGGTTTTCAATGACCTTAATTGTTTGGTTAAAAAAGGTATTGAGTAAAAAAAAAAATCCAAAAAGTGAGAGTACATCACATGTGTATAGTTTCTTTGTTCTTTTACAAGTTGAATTAGATTCAGTAGCTTTATATTGAAATGTCTTAACTGGCAGAGGCGGTGTATGTGTGTGTACAGCAAGGTCATTGAACAGATACTTCTATTCACAGTGATTACGTTTCAGATTGTGGTTGGTAATTCCTCTTTCATGTATCTACCTCCTCATCCTCATTCTAATGGAAAGATAAACCCAAAGGAAAAACTCTTCTCCCCCGTTTTAACACTTTTACCAAGAAACATCTCCACAGTAAGTATTGTTTTTTTTCCAATTTTAGTAATTATGTTGCACTCTTCGGAAAAGCTCTGTGTTAGAGTGACAGCTAAATGCATTAAATGTAAAGGCCATATGGTTAGCTTGAGTACTCTCCCCCTTTTCAGATACGCTGGCTGCTGTTGGAGATAGCAGATAATGATATGGACAAGCGCTTATTCAGCCATGAAGAGGAAAGCAGCTCCCACAGTCAGGTTTATTACTCTGGCAAATGGTGTGTTTTAGTGGGTGGTAATGACATTCAAATCCTTCTATTTTGAAATAAAATATTTCAATATCATATATTAATTTTGTTACCTGCTATTGTGCTGAAAAGTTTAAGCCTCCAATAAGAGAAATCAATCAACAACAATTTGAATTGTGGATTTAGTAAAGATGTACACATTAATAGATTTCAGCTTCTGCAGTTTGATCATTTGCAGCTTTTTTCTATTTTATAAAATAAACTATGTTCTCATGACTTTTTTAAACTCTTGATGAAGATGACTACGGATAACAACTGTAGATATATGACAACAATTGGTTGACCATTTCAGTGATAATATGTGGAGCTAGACCTTTTTTTAAACCTCACTTAACATTTGTGGTGGAGTTTTAAACACTATAGGGGGAAATTAAACTAGTTCAAGCAGGCACATTGAGATATAAGATGAGGCACGCTGTAGGTGACAGGCTGCACATCCTCTACCTCCTTTGCAAGGTAAGAGCCTGAAACTGTGAGTGAGCTTCTCACTTTGACTGTGGTAGCTCAGGGCATGATGGAAAAAGGCCAAGTATTGACTGACCTCTTTATTTAAAAAGGTTCTTTAGCTGCTAAACAGATACACCAGTTACTCATCCACATTTCTGATTCAAGTCTCTGCTCAGGGAGTGGATACTGTATTCAGGACACTACAACTAGCAACTACATGCATCTACACCATCTGTAATAACTGTCTTCAGATGAACCAGGGTAGAGATCTTAAGAAATGTTAT
>JAPZDV010000006.1:17480826-17502756 GCA_029814665.1 Acanthurus lineatus
GATCATAAGAAATGTTATTTTGACGGTAAAAGAACTAATACCAGTATATTAGTAACGTGTAGTGTGACCATCTGAATACGGATTAAGTCTTGCTTGACCCTTCCCGCCATCCTGACACCACAACACCCAGTGTTACTTCTATCTAATTTAGTTGGATAGATTTTCATTGGCAATGGTGACTGTTTTACATTAACAACACACAAACTCCATGACCATACATGACTTTATAGCGTCATCAACTTACTTTTGTTCTCATTGTTTTAATTGAGAGACCTCTAGTGGCAGAAATTACATGTTGTGCATGTGAGAAAGCATTTAATAATGATGAAAGACACACTAGTCCCGATGGACTCGGATGAACTTGAGGAAAAATTGAAAGCTTAATGAGTGAGTTACCTGCTTCAGAAAGGACTGAAGAAAAGCACAGCTTGCTTCCATCACAGCAGGGCTTGAGTAAGGCTCATAACAACT
Source organism: Acanthurus lineatus (assembly GCA_029814665.1). Classification (NCBI taxonomy): domain Eukaryota; kingdom Metazoa; phylum Chordata; class Actinopteri; order Acanthuriformes; family Acanthuridae; genus Acanthurus; species Acanthurus lineatus. The sequence continues at coordinate 17,481,298 of JAPZDV010000006.1, forward strand.
GAACAAGACTGAGTTAATAACACCCTATTTAAGCATAAGTAACTAATGTGGCTAAGCACAGTGGGCAATTACTGGCAATTGTCCACCAAGTTAGCCTGTGTTTGACTCATGCATATGTTCACTGTTTCTGGCCTTGCGCATTACTTTGAACATATTTTATCTTTAAAATGACAGTGAAAAAACTGAGCATAACTATACCCTTAAAGCCAACTACAAAAGCATGTGTTGTCTTTGAAGGCATTCAAAGGGATTAGTGCTGATCCAGATGGTATCTGATCTGATATGGATTCATGAAGACTGGAGTTTATTTTATAATATGCATTTAGACCACGCAACCAGAAAAATGTTCAAATTAACTTCATGCTCTTGTAAATTCCTCTTAGTTAGTCAAAACAGTTTTCTTTAAAGGGATATTTTCAACATGCAAACTGCAGATGGGCAAGAGAAATTCTATCAGTGCCATACTATGTTACACACACACACACACATTGAAGTATCTTTCCCTCTGTGTTTGTCCTGGAGGCACAGGCTCACACAAAAACACACAATCATCACAACTTTCGGTGCTGCAGGTATTCCCTATCTGTTGATAAGCGTGACCAGTTGTGTGCTGACCAAGCAGACCCCTGCAGCCCACACTGAGAAAATGTTTAGTCCACTGACCTTCCATACATCAATGAGTGGCCAATATCTGAGTTAGCACACTCAGGAAGATGTGTTTGTGTGTGGCTGAGAGTAAGTAAGTGGGTGTAGCTATCTGTTTACTGTAAAAGAAATGCTGAGTGGGAAATACTGAGATGCTACTTGTGTGAGCAGGAAAGTCCATATCTTTTTGTGGTTTTGTGAGTGCTTACAGTATGTGTGCTTAAGCTTATATATATCACTATTTGTGTGTGTTTTGCATCCTTTAAAATGTTGCAATGCAAGTATTGAATTTTTTTGTACCTCACTGGACAACTTAATGCAAAAACACTGAAAAAAAACCATAGACAGTCAACGCCATTCATGTATAACTTTTTCAGAAACCAGTCACTATGGAGGAAGCAGGAGATTAAACCTTGCAAACCTCATTATTTACAGTTTCAGAAAGAAATGACAGAAATCATGAGCTTGTTATCCAAATACGATTTAACGATATAATTATGTTGAAATGTGAAGCGCTGGATTAAGAGTTTATTCAACAAATCTAATCCTTATCATCCTTATTCTTCTGAGAGCTTAGACTGTATTAAACCTGACTTAATGACTGGAGCTGACTGAGCAGCTTCAGTGTGGAGACAAAAGTTTCAATCTTTGTAAAATCATGCATTTATGTAAAAACTTTTACAGCAAAAATATATATACTTTATTAAAACACTAGTCATTGTATATCAGATAGATTATATATATTGGTTTTTTAGACAATGAAATACCTGAAAGAAGAGGATCAGGGTAAAAGAAGATCTCAACTTTGCTGTCCTTGCGTCAGTTTCACTGAGCTGTGAGATGAGCCTTTGTGAGAGTTCCATAAAGAGAAAAAGTGCGATGGGGAGAAAAGCTGAACTGGATTAGACAGAAATATCCAGAGCCATTTCTAAAAATTCCTTTCATGGTTTAAATTAATGATCAATAACTGATTTGCTTTCAGATGGAGATTGTGTGTTTTAAACATGAGGAACTCCACAGGGACCATGAGGCAATGTGTTGTAACAGCTGCAGGGAGCATGTGGGACTTTTTCTGTGTGTCTGCAAAAGTATAGAAACTCCCACAAGACCTTACACACCAACTGGACATGTGACTCATTGCTAGTGTGATATGCTCCAAACTAATAACGAATTAGGTCTTTTGTTTCATTATATGTTAGATTTTCGTTTGCTCTTGTGTGAAGTATTGAATATAATTATGTTTTAATTAGTGTATAATTGCTACTTCAACACAGAGGTTGGCTGTTTTTGACAATCACTGAACGAATGCTTTGCAAAGAAGGACCAACTGGTGGTCTGTAACAGAAACAGCTTTGCTTTTCAATTTTCAACCACTTGTTGGAGGGTCCTTGGGGCAATAGATTACATAATGCTCCTTTGTAATTCTAAATGAAAGCAACTGGAGTTTAAATTGGTACCCTCTAAGAATTGATGTTTTTCTTACAAAGTCACACTTTTAGAGGAGTGAGAAGTGACAACACATGTCATTACCTTTCCGATATGGATTTTCTTTCACCATAGGTTATGTGTCTGATCTTTCTCCCCCTATTTTATTCACTTTATCCATCCATCACTCTTTTCTGCCACCCTCTTATACCTCTATCCTTATCTGTACTCCATTCCCACTGCTGTATCTTCCTCCAAGTAGGCCCTTATGAATGTTGTAGAGGGAAGAAAGGGGCTGGAGCGCTGCAGGGCGTTAGCTGAAAATTGCCCAATACATCATAAACCCCATCACAGGGTTGACCCATTACATAGGCTGTTATTAGGTTTTCTAGGTTGTGTGTTTGCAGGGGGCATGCCATCTGCGTTTGATCTATCATTTTTATCTGTTGCATCTGCTGACTGGGAGTGTTTTCTAAACTAGCTGGGTTAAATCAAACTTGACCAAAAACAGCGGGAGATGCTGTACAGAACTCCTTATATTATAGTATTTTGCAATGTCAAAAAATTCTAGTGAGAATGAACAGCTTGTAAAACCAAACTCCAGAATCTGTCAATGTAACGCAGTTGTGGAGTGAAAAAAGTAAAAGTGAAAAAAGGTGAAACAGCAGGGAGGCTCATACACCATGTGGTAGCGCTGTAAGGTGCACAGCACTGTGCTACAAAGTCACATTGTGTCATTCATGTGCGAATGTGACATATTATAACTCACACCAAAAGCTACATGTCACCTTTGTTCCTACAGTGGCAGTTAAATGCCATTTTGTAACATATAATTTGTGTTAATGTTGTTCAATGATTTGGTTTTGATTTGTATGATTGCATGCATGTGCAGGTGTTTGTGCGTGTGCACTGGATTTGTTCTTGCATTTATATGTTTGTGTGTGCTTGTCAGTAAGGCTCCATGATATGGTGAACATTTACAAGTTTATTTGTCAGGCTAATCAGTTGAATAAACCATTACTTAGCTGGGTTAAGTAAAAATCAAAAAGCCAAATGTTTCCTCTCAAATTTAAGTTCAAAACCAAAAGCCAAATTCTTGCACATGTATTGAACTTTATGCACGATGTAAAACTTTGTCTAATCTACATTCAGAAGACAACTGATACTGTAAACTTGGTGCAATATATTTACGGCAAAATTCATAAATCTTTAACAAACATATTATCTGAATAAACCCAATAACCTCCAAGACAGAGAAGAAAGAAAAACTGGATTTGGGTTTGAGATAGTTCAAGTGTCAGTGTCGGATGAATAGAGATAGTGAGGCAGAATTTTAAGGACATGTGACAAAAACTACTTCCATAGTGGCTGCGTGTGTTCATCTGAGCTTGAATGTGTGAAACGAAATTATGAACTGGGAGATTGACTTCACTCCCAGAGCTGCAGAGTGAGGCATCATGGTAGACTGACCACGGATCCTTGGTTCCCGGTCTTGGCTCCTATCTGTCCCTCTCCCTGTTTTCCCATCTCCTTCAGTGTTGCCTGGAGATGCATGAGGAGCTGTGAGTTGCTCTAAATGGAAAACAATGACATTCGCCTCAAAAGAGAACTTAGTGTCCACACAAAATGGGAGAAATAGAGCAGCAAGTCCAGAGAGGGTGAACAAATTTTGAGATGAATGTGCCGTGAGTGAATGGAGAGGAAGGAGAGTGCTGTTTGAGACGATCTGATGTGAGAATAGTGAAATCTTTCTTTCTCACTGTTACACTAGTTTGTAATGTCTAAAGATGTCAAAGTTTTCAACAGAAACAGAACTGCTTGTGCAATCTCTTTCACTCAGCAGCAAAAGGTGTTTCTGACATTTAGAGTGCATTATTGTTCTCTTTTTGTGGAAAGTTAGAAAAAGAGGTTACAGCATTTTTGCTGAAAGCACTTTTTGAAGCTGTGAAAAAGAACTGGACAACAAATTCAATGTAGTGATTACAAATCAGAAAAACACGAGACTCCATGAATAATAGTGAAATATGCCTCATACCGTAAAGAAATAGAATTCACCATGCAAAGATCTAAATTAAGCCCCCATGGAAAGTGACAATATCAGTTAATGTCTCAAACATGAAGAAAAAAGAAGAGTAAAATACATAATATCAAAGATTAATCCAACAATAAATAAACTCCACTCTTTTTTTCCTTGTTTTTTCAGTTTTAATGCTCCCTCAAAAAGACATATATGCTGTTCCTGTTATTAGAGACTTTTAAAGCCGAAAATCTTAGTAAAGCTGCTCATCGCTAATAAGTTCAACTAGTTCTATATTACTATCCATGCCACGCTGTCAGGCAGTCAATCTGTGCACCCCGCTGTCACACCCTGTGTAGCCACAGGGCTCAGGGTTAGAGGGCTCCCAGCAGAGTTTTAAGGTGTAGTTATTCTAGGACTCCAACTAAAATTGAATATTAAGCTTGGGACAGACCTGAAAACCGGCCGAAGCCCTCTGGACAAATAACAGTCTGGACAAATCATACATAAAATATGATTTTTTGTGGGGGGGAATTTGTACAGAATTTTTAGTCTTTGACAGTCAGGAGGGATTTAAAATTTTTTATCTGAAAATACATGCTGGAGAACACACTGGAACACTGGTCAAAAAGGACCGGAGGAGTCAACCCTGCGAATCTAGTGACAGTGATCATGTGTTCTCCACGTGAACGCTAACCAGCTTGCCTGCACTGTTAAGGTGAGGTGCAAAATGTACTGGAACAACCAAAAAAGGAAAGAAAGTGAAGGCTTGGGTTATGATCCTTACAGGATGGGTGTGGGTGATCCAGACTATATTGACAGCAGAAACTGTAAGTGAATAAACTTTGTACCAAGAACTCAAAACTTCACCAGAACTTCTAAATTTTTGCCCCAAAACTAAAGCTTAAACATCCCTCATCTTTCTCTCCACCCTCCCAGCTCTCAGTACGTCTTTTTAAGCCTCCCTTCATCCTCAGGATCATGGGGTTGTACAGCTCTATGTACCCTTCTTAATTTGGTGTCGGTTTCTCTTGATGTAATATGAATGGGTGGCATTGTGTCTGGGGGATACAAAGGACCCTGAGAGCCTCTGAAACTATGCACAGTAATGCATGTGTAATGCAGGAGGATGGAGGTAGGGCAGAAAGAAAACTCAAAGTACAAAGTTAGAAGCACATATGAGAGAAGGAAAGAAAAAAAAACAGAATATGCAGGGTGTTAAAGAGAGGGAGGAAAGAAAGAAAGAATGGGATAGCAATAGTGGGAAACATCATCTGAAATAGATGGGAAGATTCATTGGGAGAAACTTTGAGGCGTCGGTGTGTGAGAGTGAGAGAAAGATGAAGGCAATTCATCTTTCAGACTTTAAAGTAGCCACTCAATCCACTAGAGAGCTCTGGATCTCCTCTTGCGTCTGACTGGCTGCTGTCATCGCCACAGAATAAGTCTGTTCAAGTTCAGCAGATGTTGGTGACAATTTAACATGTTGCAGACATGTTCATTCAGTTTGACAGGTTTACAGCCGATACATATATAATGATAATACCTAGTCTGTTAAAGGCACTGGGGATAAAGTCATCAGTATAAAACTGTTTTTTGAACAATCAATCTGTCAGTCAGTCAACCAATCAGGTAATAAATCACACACTCAGTAAGCCAGCAGGGTCTGGTTAAGTTACTGTATCTGAAGGTCGAGCCAGCAACCTAAAAGACACTGACTTAAAACTGAATGAATTTCTCTCCAGTTTAACTCACCCTACTGTAGCTCTATAAAATCTCTATATTTTTTATTTTCTTTACAGTTTATTTCTACAATGACACCTCTGCACTGTTAACCAGGTGTGTTTTGAATTAATATTTTTTATTTTCCATAAAACTCACTGCTTTCCCAGCTTTCATTGATTTGAAAAATAAGCACACAAAATAGTAAAAAAAAAAAAAACAACCTTCATTTAATCACTTTCATCACCTTGAGATTTGAGAATTCTTTTACTCGCAATGATAAAAAAATCACCTGTGGCAAATCAATAGCTCCATTATGAAATGTTTATTCTAACATGCCTGTTCGTCTCCATGGCGCAGAGGAGAGAAGTTTTTACCTGCATGCCTTTTGAGAAGCAAAAAAAAAGAGAATGATGGAGGGATGGATGAGAGGGGAAGGGAATTGATCACAAGAAGAGCTAGAAATGAGGGAGCTGAAAAGAGAGAAAGACCTTCAGATAGCAGGGATGGTCTCCCTGTGGACGGGCTGCTTGTTTTTACTTCAAGTTCGTCTTGATCTTTGCTGCACTCGTTAGGGGCAGAAACATTGGCAGGCTGTCTTCTTGCTGTAGAGTTTGTTTGCAACTCCTGAGTTTAAGGTTAGTTTACATTTCTCGCTTGCAACTGAAAATTTGTTGCTTTTCTTGAGATTGAGATAGACACCGTAACTGGAATTCACTGCTGCTCAATGCGTAATAAAAGATAAATGCACCAAAACAACAGACAGGTGACGTGATCAGGATTGATCACCTCGTCACAGCACAACGCTCTGCTGGGAAACCTTGGATCCCGACATTAACTGAGATTTTTCTTTGACATCTACCACCAATCTCAACATTGTTGCAGACTAAGTAAACCCTCTCTTGACAACAGGATTTATTCATGGCAGCGGCCTCTTTCAGCAGGATAATGTGCCCTGCAATGCTGCAAAGGTTTTCATGAAAAGTATGAGGAAGATTTTAAAAAAGACTTTGTTGACTTTGGCTCCAAATTCCCCTGATCTTAATCCGAAGCAGCATCCATGGGAGGTTCTGAAACAACAAGTCCAATCCACGGAGACCCCGCCTCACAACTTTCAAGACTAGAAGGATTTGCTGCTAATGTCTTGGTGCCAACTATCAAAGAACAACTTCTGTGGTTAATCTGTCATTCCCTCTTTGTTTCTGAACTGGATAAAATAAAACTTCATAATGACCATGTTGGGCCTTTTATTTATCCAATATGACATTTTCTTAAATAGGATTTTAGTGCAAAGCTGGATTACTTTCTTATTTCTAAGCTGCCTTGTAGTGTTTTCATCTGTTGGCTGCAGCTCCTTCCTTCCAGCTCCGTGTATTCAGAGAAACCCCTCTGGACTACACTGTGCATTCGGGGGGGGAGAGCATTAACATTTATATAGAAACATGAGGCCGTTGTTTGACTGACGATAAATGGGGTATTTTCCTAACTCGGTTTCAAATGGAACAATGGGGACAAAACTCGGTAAAACATTGTCCGTTGGCACGCAGTAACCCCGGCTAAGAGCTACATACATCAACACAATTGCCTTTATTAGTCTGCCTCTTAGAAATCATTGTTGGGTCGTTTGTATGTGTGGGTCAGCTTGAGGCGAGCCGCTTGAGGTGGGGAGTGTTGCTGCGGGTGTGGTGGTGGTGGTGGTGGGGGGCTGTGCGTATATGTCAAGCCTGCTTAAGAGGCTCCGAGTCAATGGCAGCGGCAATTTCAAAGTCACACATGATAAATACAAGAGGAATGCGAGTAGGAACAAACACAAAATCCCAGAGCAGGGACAATGTTGTAAATCATATGAATAAATCCGCCAGCTGACCACTAGGGAGCACTAATAATCCAAACCCGACATGCCCTCCCTCTCTCTCTCCATCTCTCTCCGTGTCTCACTGTTTTCTGTAACCCTCCAACTCTTTTTTTGTCTCTGCATGCTCTCTCTCTCTCTCTCTTTCTCTCTCTCTCCCTGCTCTTTTCTCTGTTGCCAGCTCTCCCACACTCGCTCTCTCCTGCCCTGCTGTTTCTCTATTGGCGCCATACACACAATGCACACACACATACAGTATGTTGTGCTTTGCCCTGTAATGAATTAATCAGAGCTGGGGCAGCTGTGTATTTGAACAATGCCATCCTAAGAAGTTGGCTGGAGTTTTAAGCATCTCTGTGTATGTGTGTGTGTTATGTGTGTGTGTGTGTCTCACTAGGGGAAAGTAACTAGCAGCATCTGAAGCAGAGATATTGACTTCAGGCTTGTGTGAGTTGCTGTAGAGTTTGTTTTAACAGGAGTTGTTGTGTGTGTGTGCAAACAAATGAGTCTGACCTGAAGACCACTCAGAGGCTACTAGGAAAGAGTTAGCAATACATTATATTGAATTTCCTTGTTTTAATGAACTGTTTTACTGCACTCTAACCCTTCTACCCATCATGTGCAGAAAACTCGAGGCTCATTTGTGCATCACTGCATCTCTTTCTTTTGTTTTTGTCTTTTGTCCGTGTGTCCTCTTTTCTTGTCCCTGGGTAATGTGACAGAATATATCCTGGCATACTCTGCAATCCTCTAAATATGCAATTCTTTTTCCTTCTTTTCTTTTTAATATCTGTGTTTGCAAGGTATGAACAGCAAATTAGACTTGGCCAAGTCATACCCATTCGGCTGCAAAGGCACTCAATAACAAAAGTTTCTTTTTTATAACACAGAATTTCTTGTTTGTATTTGGTCAAAATATTTGCAGATAAATTGTCATAAGAATTTTTGATCTCTAAAATATTAATATTGATATCATCCTGAAAAAAAACAGTATCCATCAGCTTTGATTCACCTGCAATTTTACTGCTGATAAACATGACTGTAATTAAATATATGTACAGCACCACAATAGTGTCGTGTAGCATAGTGATTTAAAGTAACTAGATTCAGCAGCAACTATTAATTGTTAAAAAAATTTTAAGAAAAAAATGTTTCCATTTATTTCTGTTTGACTTGATGTTCATCGCCAGTGTTTGTTGTTTGGGTCGGTCTGTCGAATAACACTGAAACAGAGGCGTCTGCTCATTGTGAGTTCATCATCTTGACTGATTGTGTTTGTTCACACACACTCAGTGAAGAACTTCACTGAAACTGCTGGTCGCTGTTTACTTTCTGGCTGCTCTGCTGTTTACTTTTCAACATGGGACGTCATGAAGCTTGTGCTCAGCTGCCGAATGTCACCGCTGAGGGGTTTCCTGGTCAGATGCAAATATAAGGTTCACACAAAATGCAGTTGGACAAGGAGTAGTGAGGAAAATGAGGGAAACATGATGAATATATTCTCTTTTTGTTGCAATCATTAGAAAAGAAAATGATAATGTTAATACCGAAAGGCCAGCTATACTGTGCAGGCAGACAGTTGATATATGATGGGTGTAGCAAGTGCATGGAGGTGGCCTCTTTTCTGTCCTGCTTTGACCCGAGCCTCCCGACCTCAGCAGTGTATCAGGCTCCTATATCTGATCTCCTCCCTGCGGTTTCTTTGTCGATGGCTGTTCTTTCCTGTATGTTATTGAACTAAACTCCAGGCAAGTGAGGAGGATTCCACAGATAAGCTATCGGGCCCAGGCATCACACTGAGAAACCATCAAGCCATGAAATATGTGTCTGGCTGTGAGTCTGGGTGGCAGTGCTGCATAAGGATTGGGGACTAGTACACACACACACACACACACACACAGTCACACACAAACAAACAAATATTTACATACACTGTGGACTCGTGATACTAAACCGTAATACTTATTGTCTCCTGTATTGTGTTTTTGTTGTTGTATTAAGACATGCATACAGATACACAAACACACAGGTCTCATATAAAAAGATGCAATGTTTTTTTGATGAATTTTGTTTCATCCAAGCAGACACATTGGTATAAAATGTCAAAGTGATAGACTGAGTGCAAATACGGTTTCAAACAATATCAGAAACAAAATAAGACCTTGAGATTTATGTCAATTTATGTATAAAACATAGTGTTTTGAATTTCAGCAAGTCTGATTCGTACATATATCCATTTTTTTAACTTTTGCATTAATATCACGAATGTTTTCTGGCAGATTTATTGACATGATGCATTGTTTTTTAGTCACTGTGGAGTTATGGTTAGATAAATAACCACTGTAACCAAAAGACCGCTGTTAGAAACAGATGTTGGCAAGGACATGAACAATGTGGGATGCACTTTTGAAGCTGATGGGTTTGTGTGCCAATGATAATGTTAAATATTGCTAAAAAATATGTTCATATTGTTTTTGTAATGACTTTTTATACCCTTTAATAGATCCTCCTTGGCTCATTGCCGGGCTATAGGTCATTTGTCCAGATAGAGACCTCATCCTCCAGATGGCCAATCTGCCTGAAATAAACATACATATGCAACAAAACACAGCAAAAGACAAATGTATTTTGCACACAGAGCCAGAGACAAGAATCACTTTTTACTCAGATACACTCTCACATGTAACACATACAAACATACTAAACCCCTAGGGGTTGGGTATCGTGCATCAGTACTCTTTAGTTGTGACAAAAGTAAATCTGCAGCTTTAATAAAGAAAACAGTCAAATACTGACTGTTTATTTAAATTCTTCCTCTAATTTACTCAGTCTTTGTGCTTATTCATGTATATCTTAATTTTGCAGTATTTTATTCCTTCCAAGTTTTGCCTGATTGTGTTTAGACACTAGTTACCATTTAAAAAGTTTGGATTTATAACTTTTTTTCTTTCTCAAAGTAAAGTATTGAAAATAACATGGTAAGTATAAAAACTGAAAGTTGTGCACCAGTGTCGACTCAGCCCTGCCAACGCATCACATTTTATTAAATAATAAAATACTTCATGTTAGATGAAAGCATCACTAGTCAGTGTATTCAGGCTAAAGTGAGGCTTCATGGTCAGAGTTGGCTGTGTCACTGCGTAAATTATTTTCCAAAAAAACTTCCCTTGAACCTTTGTAGAGGTGCAATCTGGCCAAAAATTTTCTCATCTTTAAAGAATTTAATTCCTTGTTCCCATTTTGTCAGCACATTTGGTCCTTATAAGTGTAGAAACACAACAAAGCACACACACATGCGCAAACCACACACACCCTCTCTTCCCCACATCTTTTTCTCTGTCCATCCCCAGCTCCTCCTTTTTATCTGCCTCTCTTCTTCCCTTTGCAGGACATGTGTGAAAATGTTGAAAGCAGGCCCGCCAGGCCTTTAGGATTGAGAAAAACAAATAGCATAATTCAGGAGAAGGTCCCACTACTCCAGGCTGTTGGACCTCACCAAGCTTCTTTTTTCTGTAATTTAGATAGATTTTAAAGTGCAGCCACACTGCAGTGTGGCCGCAGAAACAAGAAAGGGAGAGACAGACAGATGGAGAAGGAAAAAGTGAGAAGAACAGCAGATATGCAGGCAGCATGATGGAAAGAGAAGCTGTGTAAGGAAAGGAGAGAGGAAAAGCAAACACTAGTGTAATTGAATTGAGGTTTAGCATTGCTGTTGGACCAACAGCAGTTTCCTTTCTCTCTCTGTAATATATATTTCCCTTCGAGGCGTGTTATGATAAATAAAAAACTATTCAAGAGGGGTTTTTACTTATTCCTTTTTTCCCCCTCTTTCACACTGAAGTGGGAAGCTTTATTCAGGTCAACATAAAAGAGTAAAATGGAAACAGGATGCTACAGGGTTTGGTGGGAATGTGCTAAACATTACTGGTGTTGGAGGAAGAAACAAGCTGGCTGCACGAGTAATCCATAGTAATCCTGTCAGTCACAATATATATATGACCTTTAAATCTGCGAGTGAAATACAACCAAACCATAAGTGGACTTAAATTTCATATTAATATCAGCAATATCTGTAGGGATAGTTATTTAAAAAAACTGTATATGATGTCAAAATGGATGCACATACAGTTAATAAGGAGCAGGTCGACACTGTTAGCCGTTCCTTAGCTTAGTCCATCTAATTTTCATGCACTTGACTTTGTGTGTAACTGTGTTGTTTTCAGTGTAAAAAGACAGACAGCCAATATTAGAGTGGGACTGTTCATTCATGCTCAAATATCATTAACACTGTTAACATGCTCATGTTGACACACAGCTAGTTGCTGCAGCCTATAGTTGCTCCCTCCTTTAACACTGGCAAACCAGTCTTTGCTAGTTGACGTTAAATGCATTGCTGCTTGTGTGTCAGTGCAGAAATGCTGCCTCAGATCTAGATTTTAAACCTCTGATATGGTAGTAATGTAGATTTACCTGGTGGTGATGGGCTTACTCAGTTGGCAAGACCTTGAATTTAAAATACTCTTCTTTTATATGTAGAAGTCCTTTTCAGCAGGACTAAAACTCCATAACAGTGAGATTTGTTTCCCTCTATACTGATACCTTTGTAGTTTTGTAGACTTATTACAGCTTTATACTTTCAAGTGAATAATTTAAAATCATCATTTAGTCTTTCTATGCAGACGGTTGGACCCACTGACATCAAATCATTTAATTCTTCACTCGTGTTGTCCCCATGTCTTCAAAAACTTCCTTGATGACATTTTCTTGAAAATAGCAAAGTGGTTTATAACATTTCCAGCCATCATCTCCGGACTCAAAAAGCAATTCAAAGAATCGATACCAGACTAAAGGACAGACGAAGGACATTTTTGTGTGGTGTAGTGAACAAGCAGGTGCACTTGGGTTTTTTTGTTGTTTTTTATCTGTGTGAAGTGAAGCCCTATCAGCTGCGCTCGTCCTAACCTTATCCCACGTAATCATTTGACATTTCCTTTCAAAAGGCCACAGATAGATCATGTGTTTAAAGACTGGGTGCAGGAATGCTCTGCTCTACAAAGAGTAATGAGCCTTGCCACATTGGGAGGCGAGCTGCTGCAGATCTGTTTGTTTTCTACTTCAGGAACAAGCTGATTTCATATGGCAGTGCTAAATATTACTCGTGATAATCACACAACTGCGGTTCAAAAAATTAATGTTGTGGTGGAGGAATAATAGATAAGATAGTACAATGGCATGCTTCACAACATCTATTAGTATGACTAGATCTCTTCAAAATTATTGCAAATGTAATTAAGTGCCAGTTCTTTGAAAACAGTGTGATTAAAACTCCTGTTTTCAAATCTCTGCTCATATTTAATTGTTTTTGATCAAATAGAAATTTACTAGTCCATGCTATGTTAGAGCATTCATTTCTTTCCTTTTTCAAAATTAGGTATCTTTAAACAATATGAAGTAATAACCATCATAAATGGGGAGTAATTGCATTTTGAAGATAACCTGCACCACTTGGAAAACACCAATTTTAATGATACTGGAAGTGTTTTCACACGCAGTGGGGAAGGTGTATAAACTTATGAAACCCACAGAGATTTCATTCAATTTTCTTAATTCCATCAGCTCTAATCTCAGACACTGGAATCTTTTCTATAATTAGCTTCTGGGCCTCAAAAATACAAAGCAGCATGACGGAGCTCTGTTTAAGATCAAAGCAAAGATTAACCGCTGCAGCTTTGTTGATTTTTTTTTTTGTTTTTTTTTTTTGTTGTTGTTGGTGGTGAGAGTACACTCAAATCCCCCTGTCTGTGAAATTTTCATTTGTTTTTCACATCACCCTCCATCTACAGATGCACATCTGTGAGTGTGTGTTGACCTTGGCTCCTCTGGAGTGTGTTTGTACTCGTGGATGAGTGTGTGGAGTTTGAATGTGAGGGAGAGTAGAGTGGAGGAGTAATGAGGGAGAAAGTGCAACTGTAAGAGAGTGGTGAAGTTGAGTGTAACATAGCAGATATAAAACTAAACAGCGAAAGTCAATTGAGTGTTACTGGTTTGGTTCTGCATCTTTGGATTTTTCTCCCCTTTTAGAAAATCTGCTGTCTAAACCAATACACAACTGTGAATAGACAACTAAATAAGCTAAACTAGCACCAAACACAGTTTATCTGACTTTAGATTGGACTCTTTACTGCATTTTGAGTGCACTTTTGCCCTAATGCCCAGTCATAGCTGCATGGGAATCAATGTGTGCTGGAGGAACAGAAGACTTGGGTCCTCCCAATGCAGCCACTTTGCTCAGCCCAGGAGGGGTTGTGAGGCCCAAAGTGAAGACTAACACATATGATTTGAAGTACATCAATTGCTGCTTCCATGATGCATTGCTTGCTTGAGATTTGAAATGGCATCACAGAACCAGCAGTACTTTATGAGAAAAATGTCTTTTCTTATATAAAGTACTCGTATTCTTTTATAATGACACATAAAAACCTCATTTTGCACACAAAAGTTCAGCATACACTCCTATTTCCTGTCAGTCAAAAAGGAAATATAACTATATTGACTTCAGCACTGCAGGAGTATTCAGAATAGCTAAATTTGATCATCGGTGATGAGAGATATCAAGCTCTGTTGTTCAGTGAGGGCTAGCTGAAAGATTGCATATTTAGATTATGCTATATAAGGTTTGAACAACAAATCTTGTCTCCTCACTTGTGTAACTGAGTAAAGAAGCTATGCGCACCACTGCTTTTGTAATGCTTTTAATTAAAGGCGTTTTCTTGTTATATCCGACTTTTTTCTTTACAAAAATATCTATTTGTGCTCTTTATTCAAGGTTTATATTTTCTTAATTTGGTCTTTTGTGTGTTTTAAGGCTCTTTTTAAGTTTGCAGAATGAATAACTGCTAATGTTATTCTGAGGTGACGAGAGCAACTGCAGTAGAAATACGACGCGTCCGATAGAGTGTTAATGCACAGTCTTTAAAGTATTCGAGCATTGTAGTAATTTCTTCACATCACTGTGGGCTCACCTGCCAAGAAAGGTTGGGAACCCCTAAAGAGTCACAGAGGCAGACTTGGCACTGCGGCTCAGAGTGATTGCCAAGGCTCACACACACAGAGGCGCACACACACACACACCCAGACACACACAGACACACACACACAGTCTGGAACGTAGCAGGGCCCTGGCACCAAGCGAGGCATGCTGTCTGCCTGTGGGTTCAGATCAGTCCCCTGTCTTTTTCCCCTCCTCACTCTCTCGTCATCCTCTCCAGATATCTGCTCTCTCGGCCACACAGCTCTGCCACTGCCAGAGAGGGAGGGACAGAGCTGGAGAGACAAAACAGCATCGTTGGAAGAGCAAAAGATGGACTGATAACAAAGCAGAGAATTTATCACAAGCAAAAACATAAGGAAAAAATGACACTGGAGGACGGGAATAAAGTGACAGAGGGGAGAGAAACCTGTCAGTTTGCTCAGCTTGATTGGAAGGAATGATGGATTTCGAGTTTTGGTGAAGTGTGGAGGATTTGGACGGATTTATCAGATCTTTCAATCATGCAGCTGCTAACAGATTTCAACCCACACCTCTATTTAAAAAATAAAGCAATCCAGAAAACGTGCTCTGATATGATTTTTCGCGAGTTCTCCAGGCGTTCTTAAAATGCAGGGAGGAAGTAGCTCTGTGCCTGGCACACCTCTAGAGACCCGTTACTTTGGATTGGTATCTAAATTTATACAGTGAAATTCTGTCTTATAGCACTATGCCAATTAAGTTTGGCTGGTGAGGAAGCCAGTGATAACAATAAGAAAGATGGCTTCTTTAAATCTTCAGTGTGTTAATCCAAAAGATATGCCATCAAAGGCTCACACAGAGGAAAAAAATATCCCAATCATCCTACTTGTTCTTTAAATGAAGTATATTCTTACTTTATGTCTGACTTTTTAAAAACATTGTTCATCCTATTCAAGAAATGTGCCATTGATTAGCCATTGTTAACTCTCAAAGTATGTAATAGTGTTGCAGACTGAATGTAATTAGCAGCCTTTGTGAGGGAACAATTCTCAGCCTTCAGCTCTGAATTATTGAATTCTCTCATTAGATATGAAGCTAGTTATTATGTATGTGGCTCATATATAAAATAGGTAACTCATGAAAAACTATTGAACATGTATATATTTATGAATACACATGCATAAAATTGTTTTTGTGCATTTATGTTGCCATTATAATCAGATGATTTCCTTTTGAGCACTTTGAAGCCGTAGCAACATCAACCAAGTTTATTTCTCAGAAGTGCTGCAGAAACAATAATTTATTCGATTTTTTTTTTTACTCAACTGAAATTGAAACTATAATTTTTCATAAAGCAAGGAATAAATGTCAAACTGTTGCTGGTTCATGCTTTTCCACAGAGTGTAATGCAAATTTCATATCATAAAATAGACTAAATCACAAACCTATAAACTTATACTGAAGATAATTATTTGCTGCATGCCAGCATACTCTATCATGATTTAATCTGGAATATACACGTCTCGAATCCTGAGGCTTTTCATTTTTCACCTGAAGCTGTTTGTAACCTGCAAAAATGCTGGAATAACAAGAATTCAGAGACCTGGAAGGTGGAGTTTGTCAAAGGAGGGATCAACCCTTAAGTACTTTTTGGTGACATTGCAATCTTGTCTGCTTGTTCAGTGAAAGATAATCAGTAAAGAAGAGCCCGATGCAGTGGCTCTTAAAAAATCAGTCAGTCCAGCCGAGCAGAAGCTCAAAATCTCTCGTTAGTCAACCAACCATGTGCCTTTATTCCTTCACCTCTGTTAACATTTAAAATCAATGCCCCTTGCAAATCTAAAATTGTACTCTTAATAAATATTGGTGGTGAAATAATGGTGGAAGCCAAATTTAAGGATTATTTCAAGATCAGATATTGTCTGTTTTCTGCATTGCAGCTGTTTTCTTTTTAAGCTGTACACTGTCTTCTAGAAAAAGACTTCAACCGGCCCTTTTTATCGTGTCTATGGAGGAATATCAGATAATTAAGAGAACTTAGTGCCACTTTAGTAATGAAATGAAAAAAATGTGTCTCTTATGGACTAATATTTTATAAGAGCTCATATAACAACATAATCAAACCCACAGCCACAGTGGTCTTAAACATAATAGCTAACTCCCAGCAGTTAACATGCTAACAGATAAGCTCAGTAGCAATAATGCTCGACTTCTCCTGTCACTTTACTCTCACCTTTTCAGGTCCTTTTGGTCTCTCGAGAGTCTCCTGTCTAACTAGTAAGCTAACAACAAAACTGTCAAGATAAAACTTCAGTGAGCGCTGCAGCACAATGTCTGCTCATTATCACCCGCCGCCAACACACTGTCAGACCCCCGGAGTGGGAACTTTCACTTTACACTCACTGACGTAGATCTTTCTCATGTAGATTATTTCAAAAGAGAGGAATGCATTTTCATCTTTTGAACATCTGTTTAGAATATATCTCTCACCACTATTTGTGATGCTTTAGAAATTCAAAGAAAATAGAGCTTTTTGGATGCATTTCCACTTGAAGAATGTCAATTCTTGTTATTGTGTGCTTTGCGGCGGTGAAAATGGAGCATATTCCCTCTTTAAGAGGAGCACAGCCATTTGCCACATTTTGGTAGCTGATATCCATCAAAATCTGTGCTTGTGAAGATTATACACTCTTGCATTGACAGAGTTACATCCATCTCTGTCTCTGTTTGTGTGTTTTACAATATTTACAACTTCATATCTGACGTGCCGTGAATTGTCTCTTCCCCATCGTCTTTGCCTTTCCAGAACTAAATTGCCTCCTTCGAGCTCTAGTAGCATTAGCGTGTCTTGACAACAGCAGTGACATACATCATTCAGTAAAACCGGTAAAAGGCCCAAAGAAGCCATCAGAGGATGGAAATCAGATAACAGGCAGAAAACTGCATTCATCATCTTCACCTCTCAGTCACAGCAGATGACACCTGCATTCAGTTTTTGTTGAGGGAAACCATTTGGGTTTGAAGATATCAAAGGAGACGAATTTAGACAGAAAAGAGAAGTAAGTTTGTGATTTTTGATGGTACTGTTTGGCGGCCTTTGATTAAAGGTCTAATTTTAAAGCATCATAGACTCTGACATTTTTTCATGCAGCGTAGTTTGAGTAACAGGTAGAAACAACAACCAGAAAAAGGGTTGGAAGCTCTCATGTCGTCTCCTTAATAACACCCAGATTTGTTGCTAGAGCACCGTTGGAAGGTCTTCCATCCTCTTGTTAAAAACGCCTGTAAAACGTCCCGACTCTCAGTAAATTACCTGGTTGAAACTGTTGACCTTGCTGTGGTCTTGAACACTGTTTTCCTGCTTTGCATCAAAGCACAAAGGATATGCAGGCTTACTTTCTATTTGAATGCTGGTTGCATTTCTTAGCAGTGCTTTCGTCTGTCTATAATTTTGTTTTGAAGCTGATTCTACCTTTGAGCTCCATGTATATTATTCTGAGGAAAAGGTCACCAATTGCCTGCTGAGTTAAATGTAAATTTAAGTTCATCCACCGTTATGTCACACCTGAATTGCAGTTCAAACCTCTGATGATGCTGATGGTAAACACCTCAGCAGAGTGTCAACAGGCTAATCAATAAAAGTGAAATATTAGCAGATATATGGCAAGTGGCCCCACAAAAGGTGATGGGTAATTTATAGCACAGGCCCATCAAGATCAGAAAAGTAATGTGACTCATAAAATATGAATTGTCAGGCAAAGTGGTACCCTCAGTTTTATGAGCTTTTTTTCATTTTAGATTATTTTTCTTTGATTTTTTTCTCTGTTGTCCTTCCATTTTAAAAGCTCTTGCCCACATTATTTAATTTTGTTATGTTTTTTTGTATTTGGAGCAGAAAAAGATGTAGTTAACAGAGACCAACATCTACTGACTAAGCTGCCTCCGTGAACCCCCCTCCTTGGGCGGCATCATGCTGGCCGTTTGGTAAGGGTGAAATACAAAGGCATCATAAAGAAAGGTCTCTGATGCGATGTTATTTAATTATCTTTAAAAAAATGGTTATGGTTTCTTATGTCAATCTCATAGAAGGAGTCTAAACATTTTAAGATATGTAAAGACACATTTGTCTATAGTTGTCCTGTTTGGAATGTGTTTCCCAGTACATGTTTTTGTGAATTTAGTCAATAAAATCCAGAAAAAAAGGCATAAATTGGTGCAGTGACATCATTGAATGTATTTTGCTGCTTTTGTGAACCTTTCAGTTTCTATAACAGAGAGCTAACTAAGAGGCTTCTGAACTCAAGGTAAACTTTGCAGACACACATTTGGTAGTGTTTGGATTTTCTTGGTAAATTCCTTCGAGGATCTCTCGGTTTTCTTGGATCATGTGGCCGCTGGTTGTTTTGGCTCTTCTGTTATGTGCTGTTAAACATTTGCTGAATTCTGAGATTTCACAACTCACTCCTGTGCTGAGTACATTTGCGTATTTTCTGTGTACATATCATAGTGTGTTTGTGTATTGTACATATTTGCCTATGTGGCCTTGTGTATCTTCTTTAGTGTGTATGTGAGACAGAGTGTAATTGTATTTTGGAGGTGAGGTGTGTGTCACTGTGAAAGGTAGCGCAGCTCTGTTCCTCTCCACAGATGACTGCCTGTTTGTATTTGTGCCCTGATGAGTTATTGACTGCTGTATTCAAACCTGCACAAGCGGACACATCCGCTTTATGGGAACCTTCCAGGATCCTTGTAATTACAAAACACGCTGGACAACACTGATTGTCTTTGCTCTAATTAAATTATACAGGTCAAATCTGAAGAAAAGGTGCTGTAAACACAAACTGATCTGCTTTGTAGTAAACTCAATGCGTTTTAATTTGACCGGTCCTGTTCTGATGAGGTACATTGTCTTTTTCCTCTGCCTCATCAAGCATTTTTGACTACCTGTCTTCACATCAATAAACTATTAAGAGCAGTTCTGTTTTTTCTGCTTTTATTTTCTTCATTTAAGCTTTCCCATTTTCACTGGGCCTGGAGCAAAGTGACGGATATACAGTTTAAAACCAGCAAGTAGGGGTATAAATGTTAGAGATTTATACAGACACTTAAGTTAAATTTGCAATAAAAGATTTTTTTGTTGCTGATATGAAACTAAGAAGCTCTCTTTCCCCTGAACACCTGCAACACATATAGTTTTCACTGCTAAAGTATGGCAGACAAAACATTCAGGCAAGAAATGAATTCATTAAATAAACGACTTTGTCAGCAAAATAAAATATACAATTTCAGCAAGTGATGAAGGAAATTTGAGCGAGATACACACCCACTGTTAGCGTTTAGAGTTAATACAGCTCACAGTGTGTGTGTGATGTCTCCACTCAGCTCTGAAAGCACATTACAGCAGCTGTTTCCTCAGGCTCTTCCCTGCCTGCTCACCTCAGCTGGTGAAAGATTCAGCCTGTCTTTACTCTGTGCCGTCCTGGCACACTGATGCTCTCGGCTGGCTCTTTATCTTGTCAGCACACTTTCTTCACCTTTCTTCCATCTCTAACTGGCCCGACAAGGGGCTCTGTCCTCCCCACCTCCATGGTACCTTCTTTTTGGGTTGGGATTCCCCCTTTTGTGGTCCTCATGGTCATGCTCTGTGGGTGTGACGCTTCCTGTTAGGCCCATGATGTGTTGTGTGCAGCCTTGCTTCTCTTACCTGCTTCTTTAGCTGTCTCTCTGTTTTAGGCCCACAGGCATTTATAAGACCATAATGACCAAATATTACTTTGGATTTGTAGATCTCTACTTGAAAGTGGGTGTAAGCAGTTTGAAAATTTAAATATTCATACAAATGAGGAAACAAAATAATAACTATATTCAAAGCAAAAAAAAACTAGTTATAAATGCATTGAACTCACACACAAACACATAATTATACTGACAAGGCACTTGAACAGATAAAGTACGGCAAATGTAATATCTGAATAATGAACATGACAGTCTGACTTATCACAGACCTCTAGATGTATCTTTTCAATATTTAATGAAGTCATTCCAGGCAGTTATTATGAGCTGCCCTTCAGCTGAGGAAAAAAACCTGCAGTGAAAAGTAAACTTGAATATAATACATGACACATCCCATTTTAAAGTGGAAACGGGATGAAACTGTCTACCTGTGAATATCTAACTGTTGAAGAACGCGTTAATGTGCTGAGACACAGTTTCACTCCTCAACACACCTGCCAAGCAAACAGACTCGGCACTAATGGATTGTCAGTGGCACTGAATTGACAAGATAACAGTGTAATGAATTAATCCGCTGGCAGTGATGGCTTGCGTTAAACGCTGGACAAATCTAAACCTGTGCAAAGAGAAAATGAGACTGTCAATATTGTATTTTTTTTGCACTTTCAGTTTGGTTCCGTTATCATTGTGCAAACATAAAATACCTGCCCAACAATACACTCCACAGCAACATAGCACATCAAGGATGTGCTTTTCTACACCTGTCAATTAGCTCCTGGTGTCAACAAACTGTTAAGCAGCTGCATTTTGCTAGAATTAGCATTTTGACAATTGTAATCTGTGGTAACAGTTAGAAAATGCCAGATATGTCAGTCCCTCCAGGATTTCGCGGGCGTTTTTCAAGATTGTTGCCGCCTAGAATGCCTGAAATGTGGCAGCTTTTCTAAAAAATTGCAATGTAAGTTGCGATGTTTTAAGTGTATTTGTTTCGATGAAATTGCGGGAGACAGTGAAAATTGCTAAAAAGTTGCATTTTTTTTCTTTGTTTTGTATAGC
>JAPZDV010000006.1:17507866-17527631 GCA_029814665.1 Acanthurus lineatus
TGGTTACAGAAAGCACCGTAATGTTCTGAATAGTAAAGACTCCTAATGTTAAAATGTTAAATGTTAAAATATGTGTGATTTATGGCCTTTACAGGAATGTTTGTTGTAGTTTGTTAGTGTATCCTTACACATATAAATGGGCAATACAGGCTTACTTACACTATGTTTAAACGGTGTCACTTAGATATCGTCCCTCTTGCTGTTGCCATAATGGAAATCATTTGTTGTACGGCCGTGACGGATAGTAGATGCAATTTAGTTTGCAATTATTGTATATAGTTCCTGACAGCAACATTAGATAAATGCCTGAAAAGTAAATGCAATGTTTTCATCATAACCCCACATCAGCTCTAAGTGCTGAAATATGCAGCTTAATCATTTGCGCCACTGTGAAACAGAATCAAGGTGCTGGATTTGACAAACAACCCCTCAGCCTCCGGTGCTAAGAGGAAATAAGAGCTCGCCTTTTTTTTTTTTCTCTGATTTAACAGCTGTTGCTTCGCCTCGCCTCTGAAGACAGATATAAAGATAAACATAACATTGTATACCACTGGTTTTGGAAAAACTGATGTTATCATGCAGGGAAGAGGGATTGTAGTCTCAGTGGTTGCACAGGTTCATTGGTGCAAATGTAATCCATGTTCCCATCAGTGGGCTCCAGGGCCCAGCGTGAGGAGGCTGGTCCCCTCCCCGCTGCTGCTGCTGCTGCTGAATGATTTCATACTGAACTGAAGTGTTGTATGTTCTCACATGGAGATGCACACAAAAGCACAAGGCAACATATCAATTATCTCTGTCCAGCTCTGGAGTATTAGAGGCAGGGGATGTGAAAAAGATTAAAGGAGGAGTTTGTGCATTTGGTTGGTGTCCAACAGAGGGATAAACATAAAAAGCTGCACCTTTCCAAACAAAGATGGACCAGAATACTTGATATGACGCCTTGATATGAAGCCTTGATATATTCTGAAATAAAGCTGAGGTGATTTTTTTTTTTTTTAATTTAGGGAACCATTGGTCTTTGTTTTGACTGTACTTTTTTTTTTATTAAACCTGCTTAGGGACTGATGTTAAAGCATTGCATGTATGAGGGTTTTTGTGCTTTACAGCAGGATTAGCATCCTGTAACAACAGCTTATGAGTGTGAGGGTGGCTTGTTGATTTCAGTCACTGATGACGGATATCTGTCATGTTGACTTGACAGGTATGCAATGGCCAGTTGTCTTAGTCATGAATTTATTAAAAATGTCAAAAAACAGAAAAAGTACAGCTGAACTGTCATTTTGGAATGAAATGCCTTTCAAATATCTCACACAAAAAACATGAAATTATATCTTAATCAGATGTAGAAGATGCAGATTTCTACCTGTAGTTACAAGTCACAGGGCTGCAACTTGATTTTTTAATGTATTTTTTGAACATTATTCAGTTATTTTTTCACTCCACTCCCATGAATGATGTATGTGCAGCACATTAGTGACCGAACACACCTTGATTTCTGACACTCTCTTCATCATAACCATCATCACATCAAGCACTAATACCTGTGGTTATTACTTGCATGTCTGCTGTAATGGTAGTGATTTAGTCTCACAGTGTCACATCAGTCGTAAACACACACCGACCGCTGTGGACTTCCCCGTGACATTTCATATTTATGGCTGTTGTTATATTTTACTTTGGCTTTAACGGCTGACATGTTCCTGACAAATTTCTGTCAGAAGAAACCTGGTTTCTCCAAGCTGCTGTGATGAAGGCATCACTGCTGTGTCTCTTATTAATGGTCCGGCCTCATCACAGCAGAAACCAACAGAAACTGCCTCCAACGTTCTGATATGTTGAAAGTTATTTGTCTGCTACGATGAAATATACAGTCATCACAGACTCCGGAGAGATTTTATCTCTATTTCTGATTCGGTGCATTTCAGAGGTAAAACCAGTCCTGCTTACTTTAAGTCCTGGATAATATGAACCAACCACAAACTAAATGTTACTACTTAAGGGTTTTTGTCACTTAAGATGCTTATGTTTTTTTCATAATATTATATAATTGCATACAACCAACCATTGAACAGACAGACACTTTTGTCTTCTGAAGGGTGACAACGACAAAACAAACCCAGTAAAGCAGCAACATTGTCAGAGATGACAAACAGCAGCAGTGGGAGCACAAGCTGGAGAGTATTATGGATATGATAATGTGTTTTGAACGAAACATTTTACTGGATTGGACTGTCTGGACATTTGCTGCTGTAACAGGATCTTTTTAGTCTGGATGTTATTGATCTGTGGATCATCTGTGTGGCTTCATCTGTTCGGTGAAACTTTATCTTTCTTCCAGATGTGACAGAGGTGTTAATTGCATCAGGATTGTCAGGTCAAGAACCAAAAATGTTGACTGGCCTTATATCTACATTAACTTTTGTCCAAGCATTAACAGCAAGGGGTTCATCTTTGTTGTGTAGCTGCCATATGGCTGTTTCCATGTGTGATGCTGGTGGTTGAAGATGTCTTATTGTTACAACAGGTGAAAACATCAACATGAAAGCTTCTTTCTCTAGCGATTTTTTTTCACTTTTGTTGCCTGGAATTCTAATATACTCATGGCAGACTTTGCTAAGAAAATACTGTACAAGTGTATTTTGACACTAATTCAAATCAATACAGGTGCATCAATGCCTGCTGATGCTGACATTTCTTGTAGTGTCTGTGCTCTGATCGCTGTAGTTTAGCACAGGAATTATTCATTCATGCACAGCAGTGGACGGTGCTGCAGGTTCCCCATGCCTTTTAATTTTCATCACCGTTGTTTTGTTTATTTTTTCCTTTTCAATGAATGATGCATCGGTGACAGATTCCTGGCAGATTCCTGTGAGAAGCAGCTCTAATGACAAAAACATCACTTCTGATTCTCTTTCTTTCCGTTTCTATTGTGTCCACATAGCACAACAACAGCTGACTGTATAACAGCTCCTTATTTCTTTACTTGCTGCGGTACCATGAGGTTTGTTGGATGCTGTGAAGGATATATGGAGAGATGTTCTGGTTTTGAGAAAACCACCATCTGCATCTCTGCTTTATCTCGTTCAGTCATCTCATAGCTGTCAACCAGACAAAAATATCCCCACCACTACTGGATGGATTCCCCTGAAATTCAGTACAGATATGGTGCCTTGTGGTTGAATCCCACTCACTTTGGTGAATTTTCCTTCAGCCTAACAGTTGTTCATAGTTTTCCATTTAGCAAGTGAAATATCTCAGCATCAACCAGATGGATTTGCACAGAAATTCATCATTAAATATCCTTATTTGTTCCATATATACTCCAGTTCAGTGCACTTTAAGTCTTGTGCTAATTACTCAATATTAGCAAGCAAACCAACATGCTGAAGTGGGATGATAAATGAAAGATGGATTTTTGATGTGTGATGTTTTTAGTTGTCTTTTGAGGAAAATCAAATCCTTAAAGATTTTCACACATCGTGCCAAAGAACATCTTGTCTGTCTTTAAGTGCTTTAGTCTTTTATTTAAACTGTATCTGTTAATTTCACGTTTTCTGTGCAGAAAGAGACATGTTCAATGCTTCTACAACCAAACAGCAGCAGTCTGATGACGATCAGTGCTGCGAGTGAACAGTAAAGTCTGTCTGAGTGGTTTCATTCTTGGCTAATACCAAGAAAATTTCTGCTTTGGGGAGCATAAGCATCTCAGAGCTTCCTTATTTAACCAAGACCAAAGCCTTTTCATATTAGTTGCCCAATGCTAATCCGAACATTAATCCTGCTTTAACCAAAAATGTTTACTTGCCTAAATTTCACTGAGTTGTTTTCTGTTTAAGCGCCAAACAAGTGACAGTGACACATCCAGTTTGGCTGTTAGCAGTTTTTAAAGATGAAGTAATTTAATTATCACTCAGGTTTTCATTACACCAAAATCATCCCTCAGAGAGTTTGTGTTTATTTATTGGTATTTATAACAGTTGTGGTAACACATTATAACAGTCAGCAATTTACTGTGTAATTTTGTTTATGAGTCAGGCACTGAAATAAATTAACCATGTGAATTCAGTAAAAGAAATCCAGACCACATGAAACAAAGAGGAATTAATTATAAACTAATAATATCAATAACTATAAGTATTGCGGTGAACTGCCACGTGGCAGCTGTGTGTTTTTTGAGGTCTTTTTTAAAGAATGTGATTAAATACTGTGATTACAGGCTCATTAAATACTTAAAGAGGGGCTCCAACTTGTGTTTATTTCCTCAATTAATCTACCGGTCATTACGTTTATTCTAAAGCTCAAGTTAATGTCTTTTTTGGACCAAAACAAAAAAGATAATCAAGACATTAAAAAAAAACCCAGAAAATATCCGCACATCTGAGAAGTTTGTTCGTTAACTTTTTGAGGTCAAATTAGTTAAGATGATGAAACCATCATGGGTGTGTCTCTGCTGAAGCTAAGCTGGTTTGGCTGCATTCACACTTTCACGTGGACCATGTTTATGAAAGACATTAAGGAAGAAACACAAAGCAGAACTCCACTATGAACGCAGCTAGTTTTCGGTGTGTTTCACCCTGATCTTTGTCATATTTCCCTTAAGACCAGATCGTGGTATCTTTGTCTGTGTTAGATTGAAGTTGTAGAAACAAGCCTCTGTAGGTTGTTACTTATAAAATATTTATCCGACTTGAATTCTTTCTCGTATTTACGTGACTTTTATACAGTTGCTGTCAGAAAATATAGGAATCAAATTTGACACATTTGTGCCACTGGAGTATGTAAAAAAAGCCCACCTTACTAAGTAATATTTGACCCAGGTCTGCTCTTTCAGTGGTTTGTTTCTGGAGGTTAGCGACCTTGTTAGAGTGAGATTGAACCAAATGAGTCTGCTGAGGCGTTTGAGCCTCACTGGCCCTCACATGCTGGTGAGGACACACCAGGCTTCTTCTCTGGGTTTTGACTCTGTTTGGCTCGAGTGACAGTGATGTTTAACTGCAGTGAAGTCACTAAATCAGAATGGGCTTCATACCACTAAGGGATTCTTTTATTTGTGGCTTTTGCTTGGTGTGTTTGTTTTTGTAGTATTTACTCTAAACTCTTACTGTATCTGAACATACAGGAAGTAAATAGATAATAAATATAAACTAATTCACTTAGAGCATAAGCATCCCTTTCATACTGCATCGTGATTTGCTATTTTAAGGCTGATTTGGTTCAAATTACTGTCTTTTGGATAGAACATGAAATGAATTAAAATGATTTAATTAGTGTTTTTCCATCTTAGAGCACTGAAAGACAAACTGTGATTCATCCTGAGGCTCCTATGAAACAATAAATAGTAACAGATGTTACAGATGTGGTTTCTGTGCTGAGCTGAAGCTCATTCACGCACGATAATGGACAGTTTCCTACATGTATTCAATTAGCAAAGCTCACCATTTCCTTCTCACTCCTTTGGGATTTCAAGGCAGCGATTCCAGATATAAACATTGTTTTTCCAAGTTATATGTCACTCATGTCTAAATGCGGAACAGTTTGCATTAAGGAAACCAATGATGTTTTTAAAAATAGATAGAAAATATATGTTTCTGATAGGCTGGCAGGTGTTCTCTCTTTTGTTTATCACAACACTTTTAAGATATTTCAGGGCAACATTTTACAGCCTTACTACCTCATAATAAAATGTAAGCAAATCTGTTTCTTGGTTATTTACGATCATTTACTATTTAATCATTAATACTGGTTTCGTGTAGTCACGCAAAAATGAATAATCCCATTTAAACTTGGTAGCTTGATGCATCTTGGTGGATCTACGATACAGTTAATCTTAGATCCTCGTTTTTTTCAAGCAGTTTCAGGTCCAGTATGAACCATCCTGTGGACCAGAGGAAGGCTGACTGATTTTTCTGTAGCCTGGGAATCTGGTCAATGAAGAGACACACACAGCATGAGGCTCAGTGTGAACATGAGTTTCTTAAACCTCATCTTGACTTTAATGAGACACTTGTCACAAGCGCAAATGACTTTTGGTTTTGTGACTTTGAAATAGCATTTTAAACAAAGTGTTTTCATAATAATAATAATGGGAAGAAAAGCTGTAACCAGTATTTACTAAATGTGATTAACAGAAACAGGAGTGACAAGATCTTTGTTGCATTTTTGTCGGCCAATATTGGTGTTAGATTTTAAAATAAGTTTATTTGTGTCGATTATGATGTGGATATGATAACTTGAAGTGCGAATGTGTTGTGGTCTCATTTTTCCACAAATGGTTCAGTAAGCTTTGCAGACTGGATGAATGCTGCTGTCTCTCTGCTTCCATTCTGTAGTGATTTATAGGAAATTGAAGCAGGCGTGAACAGGATGTTTATTGTCTGTGTGATCAGATTCTGCTACCTCACCGATGTTTGGCTCCAGGAAGTCTTTTATTCTCTCTTTCACCTCTTTTCTGTCACTCTGACACTGATGGAGAGAGTATTGACAGCGTCCCTCTGTAAAGCAGTGTTGTAAGTAATGGTCATAGATTGTCGGGCGCGTGTTGAACACAAAAAGACAATATACAGGAGTGAAGGCCAGCTCAATTCCAGCTCATCAGTGGACTGAAAACAAAAATAACTGTGGCTACAGCTCTGGCAGGGGGGGACGAATGTCACATCGCTGACAGGTTTTCAACTCAAAGATCTATAAATTTTTCCGCAAGCTAAAATTGTCGCTCTGTCCAAACCTTGTCAGCTGTTAGCACTTTAAAGGTAGATTGTTGTGTGGTCACTATGTTTATTTGGAAGTCTTGATTGAAGAATGTGATTGAATAGTTATATGGCCTGTAAAGCAGATCATGTTGGACTACAACTAATGATTTTCTAGACATTTTGTTTAAAAAAAAAGCCAGAAAATTCTAAGAAAATCACAAAATTCCCAAAGCCAAAGGTAATGTCTTCCAGTGTTTTTTTCCCCCGGTGTGTTTTGCTAAAATTGACCAATATTTCAGCTCTGTTTTCATATTTATTGCCCTTGTGTCAGAGAGTTAATATTTAATTAACTGACGGTAATTGTGCTGAAAAGACAAATAACTGATTGACTGAATATTAAAGTTGTATTATGTTAGGCCACTTTTTGAGTTTATACTCCAAACAAACAGGAAGCGGCACTATCATCAGAGTAACTTCTGTGAACTGTAGCTGCAGTTTGTTACAATTAACGAATTGAGACACTTCAAATTGATTTTTACAATATATTTAATTTGATTTTTTCTTACAAAACAATTCCCTCATAAACCAGAACACACAAAATGCATAAAGAAAACTGTACAGTCAGTTTTGTCATGTCTGAACGTGTTCTAACATGAACAATGTTATCTACAACAGTGGTTGCTATCAATGTCTATCACACCAAGCGGTTCAGCTCTGCAGCCCCTTACTTTGAGGGTTAAAGGAGAGGTACGGAGATAGTCATGTGACACTGAAGGTAGATCCAAACAAAACAACATGAGCTAGCCAATAACAAAGTTATATCAGCAAGCGCAGGTGCGGTCTCTTTGTTCTTGCTCTCCTTGGCTCTAGTAGCAATGTCATACTGCTGAATCGACCTTAAGGGATAAGCTGACAGACGTGACGATGAGAGGGCAGAAAAGTGACTTTTTCACGAGCAACTGTAAACTGTAATGTGACTGTGAGAGATCACTGAGAGGTCACTGATAATCATGTTTTCATTACATGCATGTCTTGGACAGATTACTCATTTAGAGCCATTGGGGAGTGACTTTGGATGGGATAGTGACTTCAGGAAGCATCAGAGCCGGAATATTAGAACAGTAAGATATTATCATTTTTCCATTGACACAGTGTGAAAACTGGGCTACCGATTTGACAAATGTCCGTCCGATTAACATAAATACATGTCAGGTATTATATTTCTCTCCTCAGTGCAACAGTGGTCTAAGAAACATTATCATCATTAATTCATTGCCTTCGAAAAGCTCGTCAAAGAGGCTTTCATACCAGAATGGGTTTTCATGGTAGATTAGCAGCAAATACCTAAATCACAAACAAGAATGACAAATCTGCTTCAATCCTGCCTTTATGTTTTTCTTTTCTCAAACAGCTTGGTTTCTACCCTACACATTGCACTGCACTGGGCAGTTACAGGCACAACTACTTATTAGGAGAGGATTATTAATATTTAACTTGGGCAACTGTTTGTTTTTGTGGGGGGAAATAAAACAAAAACACGAGCAGATATATTCCAGTCACAGACT
The DNA here is from genome assembly GCA_029814665.1 of Acanthurus lineatus. Lineage (NCBI taxonomy): Eukaryota > Metazoa > Chordata > Actinopteri > Acanthuriformes > Acanthuridae > Acanthurus > Acanthurus lineatus. The sequence goes on from JAPZDV010000006.1 coordinate 17,516,121, forward strand.
TCAGCTGGATTTACAGTTGTACTCTTCTCTTCCAGAACTCCAACAGACTTTTGTGTAACTTAAACTTGGACTTTGACATCTTGGTCTGCGGATGGCTGTCACAGAGAAATATTAGTTTATTCTGTTTGACACGCCAAAAAAAAGGTCAGCAACTGCAAAATCCTAAAGGCTGTGAGTATTTGTGCCGTGATTACATAGTGTGTATGTACAAGTGAGCTTCTGATCACAACTGTAGCTCAATATATTTTTGCCTCCTCTTTGAATTTTGGGATGGAGTGGTGCTTCTTTTTCTGTAGTCTACTATTGGTAGCTGATTAATTAGCGAGTAAAACTTTTTTTGTTCTGGAATATTTCTTGGTAAACACCTTTGGTCATAAATGTTTTGTGCTGGCTAAAAAGATCAATTCAAAAACGGTTTTAAGTGTATCGATTGTGTTGAGAAGCTTTTAATTTTGAGTTTGATGTCTATAAAAAAAGATCCTTTAATGCATTTTTAAGGAGATTACAGTTTTTACCTGCTATAAGAATTGGAATACTGAGTAGTAGCTCCTGTTTTTTATCACAATGTATAATGATAAAACATCCTTGACAGCCAAATATTTCAGGACATTGATTATTTAGCTGTTGGTTTGAGGCTGGGAGACTTAGAGAAAGGCTTTGCAGCATTAATAGAAAATAAGAAAGAAAAATCTGTCACCCCCAGAACTGGCGCCTCTTTGCAGCCCAATATCTAAGAGCTATCTGGTGTGTCAGTGAAGCTTCACACCTCAGCACTACTGTCATGAGGCAGGAATGTTTAAGAGACTCTATGATTCCTGTGATTTTTTTAATAACAATATTACAAATGCAGAGATCCAGCGATGCTATCTGGCTGCTAATGGATTATCATTATGATGATTAGTGCAAATGGCTAAAGCACATTACAGAAAGGGTGAAGCAGTTCAACCACAGAGAGAAAATATCAGCTACTTTGACAGACGAAGAGTTGCTGGTGTTGGTTCGGTCACTGCCTCGACAGATAATACCGTGTCCTTTCAGAAGTAGGCGTACATAGTTTTATTAATCATAATGATAAAGAAACCTGCACAATTACGGTCATTTAAGTAATTTAACAATCAACACATAGATTTTCCTGGAAACAGGGAAAGTGTTTAAAATTGTATTGCTGTTTGAAAAAATGTATCCCTACTTTTGAAACAGGCTGCTTGGTTTTAAGATGCAGCATATTTGTTTTGTTTTTTTCCGTGCATATGTATTGGTAGACAGAAACTATGAAAAATATATTTTCTTTGTGTTACAGTCCTAGAAGTAAAACTGAATAATTACCACCTGGCTGGTCTAGTCTACCTGCCTTGCAGTTCTTGATGCATGTCTCTCTGGGAGGATGTACAAATGCTCACAGCCGGTCAGATAGCGGAGTTGATGCCACTTTTGGCACGGCCTCAGCATGTGGGTCAGCGTAAACTGGAGTCATTACCCTGAGGGAATCTGCTAAGTGTCATTTTCAGGCTCCACAGCACAGAGTAGCGCTGCAGGTACAGAATAAATGTGAGAGACAGCGGGGGGACAGATTATACCATTGCAACAGACCACAAGATGTACTGCTCATTTCTGGTTAGGCTCCCTCCGCGAGCCAAACATCCATTGTGGACAGCTAATGGACCAATCGGGCTCTTTGGATAGACAGTGTAAATAGAGGGTATTACACATGTGCATAAAGCCAACCTCTGCCGGCATGAGGAGAATGAAAGCTCTCAGAGGGAGGATACAGTACAATACCATGACAAAGGCGATAAACAGATGGGCTGGTAGCTTTTAAAGGACTTAGAACACACATACACTAAAGGCAGACAGGACAGACGGACTGTGGTGATTATATGCAGCACTGGTGAAAACGACAAACATCGTAAAGATAAACAAAATCAGAAAGCTTTTTACTCTAAAAAAAGTGAGCATTGTGCATAGTTCATAGTTCGTTAATAACCCTCTTCAGGTACCTATTTGCTGTGATAACATGGAAGGAAGTGCAATAATGTACAATTCTGTATAGTTAAGTGCACATAGATCACTGTTGCACTGAACAGCATTGACACTTTCTCCCAATGAAAATATCACAACAGGGTTTCTTAATGTTTTCTCAATAACTCTATTTTTAAGTGTACTTTTGTTACAATAAACCCAGGCATGTATCCCTCAGGCTCAGTCCCAGGGTTGAGTCCACAACTTATGGTCACATAAATCTGTATTATAAGTAATTTGGCCTGATCTTTGCTTTTCCTTTTTTTCCATGTATCTTTCCCTCCCTCTTCATTTTTCTCTCCCTAATCCTTTGTCTCTTGCTGCTTTTTTTTTTTTTTCTGTTTTACTCATACCTCGCCCACCCAGACAACTGTGTTCCCACTCTTGATGTCTGACACCTCGCAGTGCGGCGTTCTCTGTTTGCCGTTCAGGATAAAGAGGGACTCGGCTGACGGCGTAACCAGGTACTGTCCGAACAACCCGCTGGAGACCACCACCCTGTTGGGGCCTCCCCAGGGCCAGGCTTGAGGGGCCAGGGGCTCCTTGAGGCTCCGGAGAACCTCAGTGCGGCCCGAGGACAGATCGGCAAATAGCAGGTCCGTGCCTGAGCCTGAGGTGGCCACAACCACATGCTGGTTGGACTCCGTGAAGGAAGGCTGGAAAGCCAGGTCAGAGACAGCTATGGGCTCGTCCAGTTCCTGGTTCAGACCCAGTTCCCCCTGGAACGACACTGTCTGTACAATCATCTTTGAGCCCTGCGGGTCAGGTGTCACAATATAGCGGCCGTCCGGTGACACAAAAGGCTGCCCTGTGACATTCAGGTTAGGACCAATCACTGCGTCCGTCACGCTGTCGATGAGGAGCTGGGGTGGGGCTTGCAGGTTGCTTTTGCTCTGGCATTGGATGAAGTAGAAGCCGCTCAGATGTGTGTAGGCCATGCTCACTGGTATGCAGCTGTAGTTCTTCAGACTGATGGTCTTGACGCGGTGGAAGGTCTCCAGGTCAATCTTGTGGACCGCAGGTTCATTTTTGAGGAATACAAAAGCAAACCTAAATCGACAAAGATCAAAGGAAAGGTTAATAGCCTTTCTTGATTTGGGAGGGGAGTGATTAACACGCATTGAGTTTCTCATTAGGATTCTCATTTGATCTTTTCTCTCTTTCTTCAAGAAAACTGTGATGAGTGAGCAATGAGGTCACTTGTGTTTTAGCATTTTTTAGTTTTTTGTGAGTGTAGTTTTACCTCACGTGAGTGATGATGAGGTTGGTTGGAGGAATGAAAAAGTCGTTGACCCTCTGGAAAGTTGTGCGGATGGCATGATGTACTTCTCCTACACTGGCTTGAGGAATTACCTGTAGACAAATGAAATAGAATGGCATGAATATAAATCACCAACACAAAGATTAAAAAAAAATACTAAAGCCATAAAGTTTTACAGTCTTGTGGCAACTGTAAAAAAATAAAGATTAAAAAAGCTAAAAGAACTTTCTCTTTTTGCAGATAAATATGAAAATCGTTTAGAAAATCTTGGCAATTTGGAGTTTTATGGCAAAGATTTATAAATTATTAACTCAAATCACAAAAATCAAACACCAACCCTTTCATTCTCTCAAAAAATTCTTTACTTTGAAGTTAATCTGCTTTTACAAAAGCAAAACTATCATTGCTATCAAACCAGTAAACAACAGGTCTTCCCATTATTTGTACATTGCTAGAACCACTTCAGACTGAGGTTCAGTGTGGAGCTAGAGTGGACCAATTAGTCAGCCAGGCTGACATTTATCCCAGATGAAGCAGTATTGATGAATGTGCCAATAAGTAACAAGACACTGCAGTGCACAAATGTTAATTAAATGTTAACTTAGAAACGGTATTTCAATTATATTGTTTTGACAGAAAACAACACTAAAAGTGTGACAACTCAAATTCTAGAGGTATTTAGAAAAAAGAATAAAAAAAATTGGTGCTTATGTTAAAAAAATTCTTCGGACTCATTAAATCCTCAATCCTCAAAATCAGTTTCAGCCTCATAAATCTCAGTTGAGTCACAGTTTAGTGACCTGCTTAAAGGTGCTGAAGAAGAATCAATCTGACTGTTGTTATGGTTAAACCTGTGACCTTCTGGCTTCATCAGAATGCTGCTAGTTTCTGTAATTGAAATAAACGCTCATATATCTCAGGTCTTAACAGCCGGAGCTTGTCCAGGTGACATGCTCATACATCGTGGAACAGATAAACATCTATAGTTTATGACTTGAGCTGATGAAACATGGTCCCGCCTCCGTTCTGATAAAGCATCTTATTCAGTAATGGTTGTCTGAGAAGCACACACCTCTATAATCCGTCATGTCACACCTGACACTGAATCAGCATGTTTGTAAAGTACATGGAAGAGTGCATACACTTTTGATGCACCGCCTTGTCCATGACATATGCTCCATCATGCATGCCTGCATGATCAGGTCACAGTCAAGGACGACTGAGGAGACTTTATGAGACCTATACATGTTAGACAGTGCATTTATTATTTATGAGAACAACCAGTCAACTTCACTCTTAAATCCTGCTTCAAAAGGAAAACCAACTTTGTATTCTTGCAGAAACTTAGCTCATTGTAGCGGCTCTAGGTTTAGAAGCCAAGGTAAATGTTGCTAGAGAGCATATAGGATATTGTTTTAAAAAGGGAAGAACTGAGCGTTACATCTTCTTTGATGTCTACGCCTGCACCGCCGCAGCTGAACCTCTACCTGATGCCCAGTGGGGGGCCAGACCCACACTCCTTCCTCAGAACTGTCAAACGCAAGGAAATAAAAATAGCAGTTTAAGTTGCCAAGTTGTTCCTTGTGCTCCACTGCTGCAATACTCCTCAAAGTTCTCTCTCTCTCTCTCTCTCTATCCTCCTCACTATCTCCATCCATCTTTAACAAAACAGATCTGTCAGTTTCTCACTGCTTGCGAGAAGTAAAAAGAATCCTCATTAAAAAAAAGTCATTACAGCAGTTGCAGAATACAATGACAGGAGTTAATGAGGTTCTATGTAGTATCACTCATGTATTATTAGGCAGCTGCTGTGGTCTCCAGGGCTGCAGGTGCTCTCAACTTAATGCCACTAGCTTCCCTTTGTCATTGCTCATCCTTGGATTTCATATCCACACACTCAGCAACGAGGCCCAATTGAGTTTTACTTTGCCCCTGCCTCACTGACTGCCCTAATACCTGAGGGGGATTTCGTTCTGAGTAGCTTCTTTCAACAACACTCACTCTCCAGCAGTCTTGAGTAGCCTTTTTTTTTACCCCTCTTCTTATGTTACTATAGTAAATCCACAAATAAATGCTCTAGTGTATTTGTTTCATTTGGGGAATTCAATAAATCTCATAAGGCATTTTAATATAACCCTGCAAGTCACACGATTACAGATATTGTTTTTATATACTGACAGAATAACTCATCTTGTTGCTCCTGGGGGGCAATAAAAGCAGATTATGGATTTCATAGAAGACTCACAGGCTTCTTGCTTAAGATAAATGCAAAACTTAAGGACTAAATTAATTATATTACATTTCCAAATGTGTAAGAGACATAGAAAGAAGGAGAAACATGTTTGCTAATATACAGATCAGATGTTCATTCCAAACTAATTTTTATCTGTTTTGATGTCACACAATCCTCCACATGCAAATTGCAAAGGTATCTTGTTTTCTTGTGATTGAGTTTATTTACTAAGTGGCTGGTTGTTTAAGTACATTTTAATGTGAAGACTTACAAGCTTAAACTGTAAAAGATGGAGATGATTTTGCTCGCCTGAAATCATCATAACAACTAGTAGAATTTACAATAATAATGAACCTTAAATATGCCACTAACAAACCTTATACAGAGACAAATTAGGAAAAACAATGGGAAATACTGCGTCCTTGTGTGTATACGTGTGTGTGCAGAAAGAACAACAAAGTGCCTATGAGTTTAATGTCTTCTTGGCACGTATGCACAGACTGGACTGACAGTCTGAAAGGCCATGTCTCTCTCTGCCCGGCAGTGATTCCTCCATTTGTCTTCTTTAATGAATTGACAATCACACTCCCTCTGATGTTTACACTGAGATATTGAGCCGTTCTAAAACTCGGCTGCTTAAATATGCCACACACGCTGAGCTGAACGTACATCTAAAACCATTCACAAAAAGCATATATACACATCACAGGCGCACAAATTAACATGCACTAACACAGAGACACACTCATACACATGTATGATCCGCTGAAGCGAAGCCGAGCCTCTGTGACAGGCTGCTGCTGAACAGGTCAATTACCTTGAGTCCAAATGATAATGACATTATCAGACCATTTATTTGTGGTGTGAGCCACGTGGACTCCAATCCATTATGCAGTTTCACTGCAATAGCATTTTTGAGTGATTCATGCCCTGCTCTCTAATTATTCATTATTCCTGAATGACTGCAGAGAGAGGGAGTGAATTAAAATGAAAAAACAGAAATCCAAGCTCTGTGGTTCGGGCAGCAGCTACAAAAGGAGAAGAAACATTTACAAAACTGCTTTCTGCTCTCTGTTGTAAATTTTTTGAGAAAGTAATTTTTTTCTAATGAAAAAAATCTTTTTATAGAAATTTCTGCCTCATTTTAGACAACAAACTCACAGAAGAAGAAAAACCACTTTTACATAAACATAGTGAGTGTGCATCTTAACTAAGATGACTATACAGAAACAAATCCCCTACTAGTACACCTACATACTATCAAGGTGCGAAACTGGAGAACAGGACTTGAATGCACTCACAAATGCAGTTAGTTTGGCCATGCAGATAGTAAATCAGTGGAAAACTGTTAAAACCCACACGCACATGGCTGTCTTTTACTACTTTTTGTTGCCAGATTATAGTAGCACCTAAAGATCCAAAACAATCTGCCATCACGGTTAAAGTTTCTTTTAAAACAATCGAAAAATAATGCAGCCATTGTTGCAACAGTGTTAGTTGTAGAACCACTTGAAGAAAAAGACTTAGATGCTATAAACAGCTCCAAATTTGATTCACAATCAAATGTTTGAGAGGTGCATCACTACCCTGCCATCTAAATAATGAATTGATTTTAAAACCCAATTGTTGGGTTAAAATTAAATAAATGAAATTATAGAGTTTAGTCTGGAGCTACTCTATATGTAAAGTGTCCTGAGACAACTTATGTCCTGATTTGGTGCAGTATAAATAAGACTGACTTGATCAGACACAGCTCATCCCTAAACAGTAAAGACCCAGAACAACACATCAAATGGTTATAAAAGGCTCCTTCCCACCAAAGGGACAAAGCAGAACAATAAACATGTTTGTGTCTATTACAGAGATTACAATAGGATCCCTTGGTGGTTTCACTCGTGGCCATGTCCTCTACTGTTGCACAGGCAAACACACACACAGACACACAGATACACAATTACTAGCCCTATAAAAACAGCAGCATTTCTCTCTCAAGGGCACCAGCTCTGTTCCTTTTCCTCTCCCTCCACCTCCTCGACCCTTCATCCTCTCCCTTCCCTCGCCTCACCCAATCCCCCGAGGTGGATTAAATACAACCACACCTGTGATCATTTCTCATTTGTGAAGCCTCCAACCCCAGTGGTCCAAAGGGACACCAGGCACAAGCCGACAGCACCGCAGCTGCGAATTGCTGTTTTGCTGGCTTGGTAAATGCTCTAAAACATACATAGATTAGATGTTGTGATGCAAATAGTTATTACATAAACAGGGACGCAGGTACACAACCAACTCAATTAGTTATGAGATGCTGTTTTCCTCTCGTGGCGAACTTTCTACAGCTTATATAGATTAGATTCCTCCAGGAAGATAATTGCTCATTGGCTTACAAACACACACAACGCAAACATAGGTTTAGGGCAGTGATGCAATAAGACAATAATAAAGAGAGGCTATTTTGCTCTTTTAAAGCTGCACCAGACTGGATTCTATGTAAGTAAGGACCGGCCTGATTTAAAAATGGCTGCAATAGTGACAAAATTTATGTACTTGATCCAACAGATTCATTAAAGTGTCTGACACAAACACTTACATGTGGCTTTGCATACAGGAATAAACAATAAACAACTCGAGACCCAAACACAAGTGTTTTTCTAAACATCAAGGAGCAAGCATTCAGTCCAACATCCAGTTATCTCTTATTGCCATTTAGCTGTCAAGCTTAGCTGTAAGCTTTTTGGCTTTGGCTGGGGGGAACTGCAGCAAAACTAAAGTGCTATTAGCTGAGAGAGCTTTTAACATGACACAAACAAAACACTTACCTGGAGTGTTGGATGTGTTCTGTCCATATCCCCCCATGTTAGGACCCACACCTGGTCATGTGACTTGTCATAGAGCATCTTTACTGGAAAAGGATCTGTTGCCACTGCCTATAAGAGTTGGAGAGAGTGGAAGAGTGGTTAAATGAATTTGTGCAACTTCTGTCCGTAGTGCTGAAAAGTCAGGAAAAAACCACCAATAATTCTGTTTCAAGGCTTGAATGTGTTCATTTCTTATCAAATATTAAATATATTTAAATATGAAAGAAAAACATGAGATTAAATAAACTACTAAGCAACATATCTAAACCATCTAAGCTAACAAAGAAAAACTTAACAAAATAGTAATATATGAAGTAGGATTAAATTATACAACTAATAAACTAGTGGAATACTCCAGCCAATGTGACTAGACATTGTTAGCTTATTTCAAACAGTGGATTTTGTATTCTATCAAAGGCAAGTATGTTGGCCAATAAATAACAAAAATGCAGCGCAGCACAGGAATGTCAATAATACTATTGCTAACATTACATAGTTTTTCCACCAGAGGGCACTGAGAGGTGTATTTTTCGAAGGTAAAATGTCCTACTTAAAACATGGTCCCAATTTTTTAACAACCTGATCATGTGTTCAACTTTTTGAACTGTGTGTGCAAACTAATGAGATGAAATTATCTTAAGTTGTAAATTGCAGCTTGCATGTTGCAAATTTTTGGAAAGAAATAGTAAATAAATAAACCCAACAACCCTTAGCCCAAAAACAAAAAATTCTCAAGAGTAAGCCGTTATCACATCTCATCCCGAGTTAGGTGTAAATGCCAGAGAGGAGAGAGTGTACAGCAGGAGCACTTTCACATTGTTGCTGCTGGAGAGGTTTCAGTGAGGATATCTGACACACATCAGGTAAAAAGAACAGAAAGAATAGAGAATAACTTGCAGAGACAGTGAAAGAAGGAAAGGAGAGAAGAGAACAGACAGGAAAAAGAGAGACATGTGGGGGTGGGGTGTACTCAACCTCAGGTCTGCTGCAATGTCAACAACAAAGAATAACACAATCCATTACCCTGCTTCTGGCTGGGTGGACAGGGAGCTGCTGACACCCTCACCATTGGAGCAAGACCACAAGCTCTGTGTTCAGTAATGGGAGGTTCAGCCCTCTGCTCTACTCTGGTCAGCCGAGTGCCAAGTCAGCATGTACGTATGTACATATGAATTTGCCTTTGCATGTGTTTAGTCTTTGCCATAATGTGAGCAGAGGTAAAGCTGAAGTGAGGCCACATTCAGGCTGAAGATTTATAGTGGATTTTGTGTCCACCGCTGAAGCTAGTTTAATTGTTAAATAAATGTTGGATTGATATAAGACAATATGATCAACCTTCTGGGTTCATTAAATATTTGTTTTGTGTTTCATGAAGCACTTGCTGCACATAATATTGTTTTTATAATACACAATAAGCTGCAGTTGTCATGTGGAATGTGTTACACAAATTAGGTTTATCACCATTAACATTAACGTACTAGTGTTACTAACAGCAGTAGTGGTACCAAGGTGGTCACCTTTGCTATTTGAAGCAATGTTTGTCCTAAGAACAGTATCAGCTTCTTGTCTTTTTTACCCAGTGCATACTGTAAATGTCATTGGTGGCAGATTACATCAGATGTCGTTATCTGATCTCATAAAGGCTAAAGTTAACCTTTGGCCGTTGTCTGGCAGTAGGGTGTCTGCACTTGACCAAAATAGTGTGAATAGGAAAAGGAACGTCTTATGTTAACACCACTGATCAATAGTGGACTGGAAGTTCTGGTAGAGATAACTTAAACCATTGCAAATAAATTCTTTGAAGACAAAAGGATTCTTCCTAAAACAGTTGTCAAAATGTAAACAAACACTGGCCTAAATGAGTGTTAGTCGTAACAACAAGATACTCATTTTGGCTCAGAGAAAAGAAAAAAGCATAACAGAAAGTTAGATAACAACAGCCTGCCGCCTGACACCAATTTACCACGATATTAAATAACCACCACAGTACTTGAAAGTTGCTACATAACCAGAGGTCTTTGCCATCTGGCTTCCTGTTTATGAGCCCATGTGCTGTTTGTTTTAATGCTCACTGGGAGTTTAGCTGGCCCAAGTGTGATGTATCAAAGTCAAGGTTAGGTCCCTTTTTTAAAAAAAGATAACAAAGGTGCAATTTCCATGCATGGAGCATAATGATAGACTTTATTAGTGCATATTTTAAAAACCTTTATCTGTGTGCTAGAAATCATGCCAAAAACCGAAGATTTCAATAATTAAGAGACACTTTTAAAGGAGAACCACACAGCTGAGTCACACAAAACTAGCAAAGGAACCAAATGATCATTTCTTGCTTTTAGATGATCTAAATTTCTGATTTTTTGCCTCCAAATTGGACTACATTCTTGGAGAAACCTATTGTGTATGAAGCATTCTCAACACTTTGTTCTTTGTTGGAGTCCAAGTATGTGCTAAAAGTCAAAAATAAGTTTGAAGTACTTTTGCAAGAACATTTTGTTGCTTCAAAATCATACTTGTGAGGAAAAACTGTTGCTTGCTGCCTGTTCTCAAAATATGATCATCTGGTTTTTGTACATTTTGTACATGCTCTGTCTTCCTAATCAGTGGGATCGGTCATCTCCGTTGTGGTAATAAATGCCGGATTCAGACTTTTCTGTTAAAAAATTAAAGCTATTGTTTTGTTCAATAGATAAAGTGCATTCAGTCTAGTCATCTTCTCTCTCATTTTAAAGGGCATTGTTGAAAAAGGAGGCGACAAAGGTGCTTTGTGAAGAAGAGCTTTAGGATAACAGACAAAGAGAAGAAAAGAAAAAAGGGAGGATGCATTAACCTTCTGCACCCCAAGGCCAGGAAGGGTCTGCAAGAAAGAGAGAGGGGTAGATGCAACACTGGGATAGGGTGATCAAGGAAAAAGAAAGCAGTTTTACAGCGCTGGATGGAGGAGGAGGATGGGCGGTCGGTGAGCCTCAATACACTGAAGGTTGTGACCTGAACTTTAAATGATGCGAGAACATCTGCCAGGAGACACCTGTGTTTCTTCTTTCACCAAATCAATTCAGTCTTTTAGTTTATTTTACTTATACTTTTCACTGAAAATAGAAGTACATAAGAAAAATAACTCTTTCTGTATTGGGAGTGGGTTTAAA
>JAPZDV010000006.1:17527781-17542425 GCA_029814665.1 Acanthurus lineatus
ATATTTATTAAAAGGCATCAGGTGTGTTTTTGTTAAATAAAAGTTTTTGGACGGCAGCATGTAAGTGTGTCGTAATATCTACCCTTCCTTATCGGTTTCTTTTAAACTGGTATCAAGGTTAGCTCAGAGGTCTATAATGACATTTTCTCTGCTACCTGCTCACTTTGTCGTCTCGCTCTTTGTATTTACTCAGACTTTCACTTATCTCCCCCTTCTCCTCTCCCGCCTCCTTCTCCTTGAGTTAGGCCTATTTCCTCTCATCCTGTACCTCAGTATAAATGATGTTGACCCTGTGAAGAACCCCTGAGGGATCCAGTCTCTAAACAGCCGTTACAGGCAAGATGAATGGTGAGGCAGCCAGCACCCACCTGGGCACCATATTGTTTCAAGTGCTTGAGGTGGATTTGATTTATTTTACCTTGCATGTGGTCTTCTTACGTCTGTAGCAAAACTGAACGTACTTCACATTAATGATGCTGTTTGACACGCAGCCAAACAGTGGCTGCATATAGTTAAAATTCTGAATGTGTCCCCCCCAAGAGTTAATGTAAAGCTGCAGCAGGTTATATAAAATGTATCTGTTTTATCCTCCTAAATCTGTATGTGGAACTGCAACAGATGAGAGTATTTCATTTCTTGGTATGTCTGTCAAGCTTTTGTTATTTCTTGCCAGCGAACGTGAAATGAAAACTGTCGCAAACAGATTTCCACGAGCAAAGTTAAACCCTCCGAGTTGTTAAACATACAATCTCTGGCTACATTTACAATATCATGTGATGCTGAAACTACATGTTCCAGTCTGAAGGTAGGTATCCTCAACAGTTGATGATCTATGGGGAGGACATGGGAATGGCAATACAACATGTATTGCAATGTGGAGCTAGTTAGCCCTAGGATTATGGGATAAATATATAGGAAAATATAGATTAGACTGCAATTTTGACTGTTATTTTGTTATTATGTTGGAAATAAGCCCTTTTGTTTCATTCTAGCAGTTATAACAATACTGCAGTACGAAAGTAAAAAAGTAATAATGTTTCAGAAAAAGACTGTAGAGGTGATCAGTTGGAGGGGAGGCTGGTAACTGTTGGGTTTGCAGGGAACTACAGAGAAAAGTCAGTCCACTACCGTTTGTACAGCAATGTTACGGAGTGGAGGTTCATCCATTACAATTGATCTCTGACAAATACAGACACTGACTGCAGAGTGCACTTGAATGAGATGACAGACAGTCCTGCCACTAAGTTTACTAATTAACATGTTCAGTGATTTACTGACAGCTGATATGACCTGCTGCCAGTGAAGTTTGTCATTTTAAGCAGTGAAGGTGAGGTCAACACAGGCAAAGCGACAAGCTGCTAAAGCTTCCTGTTTTGAATACTGCTTTTTGCTTTATGCTTGATGATAAGCATAAGAGTTTAGCATATATAGTGCCTCTTAAAGACCTGTGTCAAAACTTGAATTACTTTACATTCACTGTTAATTTTTACCCATTAGGACAGCAGCACTGAAGCACAAGCAGACTGAGAAGGACAGAATGTATTCAAGGACAGTAAAGAGGGGATCAGCTTTTGATCAGCTTTATTTTAGCTGATAGGGATCTATGCATTTGTGCCCTGTTGGGCCCTGATAGTGATTTCTGTAACAGAATAGAAAATCTCTTTAAAAAAAAAAAAAAAAAAATTAAATTTAATTCCACCGAAAACAGTATTGTGCTCCACTTCCAGAGAAACTTGAGCTTCATGTCACTTTTTTTTTTAAAGTTTATTACTTGACATTACTCTGAGTGCTGCACAGTTGTTTACAATTAACTTCACTATTTTGCAAAGTTTTTTACATTTTATAATGTCTATCATTAATTCATAGATAAATAATTTCTGACATGTTCTTTTGTGTGCTACGACAGGCCTGATACCTGCTCCACCCACCTGCACCACCTTCTGTGCTTGAATATCGACAACCAGCAGTCGACTCAGGAGGGGCTGGGTCACGTAGATGTACTTGTCCCTGATGTTTACTGCTGAGGACCACACGCAGTGCTGAGGTGACACCCCCTCACCTTTAGGGCACATCTCCTCCTAAGAAGAACCAACAGAGAACAGAGAGGATGATGGGAGGAGGAGGAGGCTGGCAAGGTGTATGGTCTATCATGGATCAGCAGGTTGGTGCATTTTATTTATCATCCCCTGCCAGCAATTAGTGCTGAGTGATAATTAAAAATTGCCTGGGTTATCTGATTTCTTTGGAGTCATATTGTGATGATATGATCAAAACAATGTAATGGTCAAATTAATTATTCCAAAAAACAAAAACAACTGAGATGAGTGATTCAGTTTCTTGTTTAATTTGAGGGAATACATTTTCTCTGGTGTAATAATTTCTTTTTTGGGGGCATTTGTTCTGTTAAACAAAGTACAAAGTGGAGTGACAGACAGGAAATGTGAGGAGAGAGAGAGAGGACATGCAACAAAGGTACCTGAGCATTTTTCAGTCATGGGCTGTGGTTTGACACATCTCAGCCCCCAAAACCATCTTAACACCCAGTTTGATGTATTAATAACGAGTGGAACACAGAAAATTTGACTGAACAGCAACTTGATAATTTGGCATTTTTAGTGATAGGGTTGTTGCTGCAGCATATTGTTTCTTCTCATTTTTCATTCATCTATTAACTTTTTAAATTACATTTATATTAGAAAGCTTGAAAAATGCCAATTTTCCAGTTCAAGGTGACATGTTTGGATTCTTAAAAAAAAAAAAAAAAAAAAAAACCCAGCCACAAATTCAAAGAATGATATAAAACTGGGAAAAAAAACTGCAAAAACTCAAACCGATACAGTGCTAACTAATGTGTTTAACATTGCATGCACCATTACAATAATACTAACACACATATACTGGTGCCACCAGTGACAAGTCATATTGAGTGTTTCCTTCAGAAACCAGTGTTTCCAGTTAGGACTCAGACATCAACACATTTATAATCCAGATTTGACTCAAATAACAAATCGCCTCCGCAGGCTCTTCAGCCTGCTGCTTTTGCTGACAGGACACTTACACATTGACACACACACACACACACACTCCTTACACATACTAAGTATACTGGTATGTTATCACTAACACACGCACACACATATATAGGGGTTGTGTTTCAAGAGTTTCCACCTCACAAAGTGGAGAAACTGCTGTTTACAGCAGGAACTGGCTAACACATGGCTTATTGAGTTTGTATTGATCCCTAATACAATTACAGGGTCCTGTAAAACCCAAATCCCTCAGAGGAACAAGCAACTTCTACCATCCAAAGCCCATTGCTCTGAGAGAGGGATGTTCTTCAGTGGATTAAAAGCCTTGGGGTCTATAGCATAGACTCTATAGTCCACTGCTGTGAGCTGTTGACTAATGGACACATGTAATCTCATTACATTTAGTGAGGTGAGGTGCCTACTCTGACAACAGCAAAAGGAGAAAGTGTTTATATATGTTTATATTTTGTTGATATTCACTTTACAATAAATAACCCTAGTATAGCAAAGTAAAGTAAGGAAAGAAGAAAAAGGTAGGTGGTTAGGTGGGTGTTTTTTTCAATTAATTACAGAGAGTAAGATGCTCTTCACTGTGTACCTGATGTGTCATGATTGTGTGATTGCATCCCTTTTTAATGTAAAAGCAAACACTGGGCGACATCCCTCTGCCTGGCACATAATTTGATTTTAAAGGCTTCAGCTCAGCAGTTACAAACACGACCCCTTGAAATCTATTAAATGAAATGCTGCAACATGGCCATTTTTAATGTGCTTTAATCTAATTTTATTAATTACAGCATTAAAGCCTAATAGCAAAAAGACATAGGCACTTACATAGGTTGCAACAATCCTCTCTGTCCGCTTCATGTGTCTCCGTATCTCACATTCACTGGGCTGCAGAACAGTAATGCCCTCATCAGAAAACACATAGAACATGTTGCCCACACTCAACCCTGGAAGAGGAGACAAGAAGCAGAAAAATGTTGACAAGGTGCTTTAAAAACGAAAAAGAAAAAAAAACAAATTAAAAACAGCAGAAAATCTTTCCTCCATCTTATCTGACATTTGTGATGGGCACTTCAATTTTCCTGCTGGAGGAGACACAGCAAGACTCCTGCTAGTATGCTATCATGTTAGCAAGGATGGACAATGTGTGGCTCCAAGCCATTTTTACGATGGCAACAAAGGCTCCTGTCAACATGTCCACAACATACTGTAGAGGCATCACATAAAGAAACTGCCTGTAAGAGACAGCGTTTCACATCTCCTCTGCTCTGCGGAAACAGCTGCTGATGAGCTAGCAAGGATCAGACTGATGTTACGACGTCCAGATGAGCAACAAGCCGTCACTGCTGTCAGGTTCACATCACATAGGCAGAGACGATAAACATGAGCATAAACACGCACCTGCAGCATGCATAAACATTTAAAAAAACGCATGCATAGACAAAAGCTACGATGATGGGTTTGACAGGTTCTTAACACATTATTTTTGCACCGTAACACTGTGAGATAAAACGCCAGACAACTCTTCAACAGTCTAAACACACTGCTGGAAAAAAAATACAGCAAAATGTTGACAAATGACACAAAACAAGCACTTCCAAGCACATTCATAACACACACACACTGTGTCAAAGAGGCAAAATCGAGTCTGGCGGCTGATAAACACTCACATATAATCCAAACGTTTACACTGCATTCTAAAGCAAACTGACTTCTTTTGGTTCTCTTGATGTATGCAAAACAGATTGTATTTGTATTGCACTCTAAACCGCAGTGGTATCTCCAGTGGAGAGGAAGACTGTACTTGTGGCTATGCTGATGTGGGAAACATACATACAGTGTAAGGACAGAATGGATTTGTATACTGTCGAAAACCACAAAGTTGTGTTTCTTGTAGCCACCACACTTGGTATTGAATTTGCTTGTAAAATGCATAAAACTCCTGCTTGTGTGTAAAAGTTTCCTCTTTCTTTCCTTATTTGGATAGAAAACAAGTTTGTAATTTTTCTGGACAGTCAAGCAAAGATCTTTGAAAGTGTACGTAAATATGATGTGTATGATATGAAAAGCTGTCTGCATACTTTCCTTCTCATTCACAAGAACACAAAAACACTGTGTGAACTGTGATGCATTACCTTCTTCTCTCCACAGAATGTTTGCCACTGCAGAATCAGGCGAAGAGCAACAGAAAGAAGAGAGGAAAAAGTTAAAATCATTTCAAGAAAAAAAAGGAAAGACCTTCTATGAAAAAGAGAGGTAATTTATCTAATGACAAGTAGAAGCAAAACATATCTGACAGCTACAAAGTGTTCCTTACTGGTGTTGACATATCATATTTCCGCCCTAAATCAAAAGATCACTCAAGGACAAGTCATTGATTATTCTGTGTAATTTCAAGTGTCCCAATAAGCTCTTTCTAGGTACAGATGGCTAACTCCTCAAAATGACGCAATGTAATGAAATACCAAATATCAAAGAAACCTAAAATATGTGATTTGATTATTAAAAATTTTTGAAAATTAGGTGCAGCCTCTTGCACTGCCCACAGTCAGAACAGAGAACAGAGTAACTCTTCCACTTCTGCAGGAAGAACTTAATTTAACTTCTGGAATATCCTGTCAGATTTAAAAAAAAATAGGATAAAATGAGCAACTGTGCTGCCTGACTTACATTTATGTTCTTGATGCCCCTAGTCTGTTGAGTAGGGACATCATCAAGTAGCTATTGTGTATTATCATCTCAGCATTACTATAAAAGATGCCAGGCTGGCATGAACAGCTGTCGCAGAACTTGAAAACTTTACTTCAAATGCACTGCACTGCTGCTTCGCTGCTGTTCTATTATGAACTGTCAGAATTACCTGACAGGCAGCTGGCATGAAGTGATACTGCAATAACAATGCAAGAGATATACAAGGGATTTTAAAGGCTTTTCTAAACAGGAGGCATTTTAGCCACCATTTAAACACTGTTTACAATTATACCAAACTGACAGCACCGCCATCAAGATTAACACCCCCATAAGAAATCCTATAAACTCCCTTTCTGCAGAAAATGGCATGATGTTTGACAGAGATAAAGTTTAAATGTTATTATGAACTATACAATAACAGTGACTTTCTGAATTAAAAGGCAAAAAATTTAAGCGTTTGTCTTACGGGTCTTCTTGGCCGAGTCTTCAACAAACAGCGAGGAGATGTCCTCGTCCACTCCCACCTCGTTCTTGGCGATGCAGGTGTAGGCCCCCGTGTCCTCGTACCGGACACTCCCAATGAAGAGCTCGCTGCCATTTGCTATGAAAAGAGGAGAAACAAAAGGAAAAGAAAAAAGTTTTACTGCAAAAGTTTGTTGTTGCTGCAACATTTGAGAACTTTATGGAGTGTACCAAAAAACTTTTGAACCTATTCTTGATTTAAGTGTGTGAGTTATGGCAAAACGTACCAAAATGAAGCAAATGTGTTATTATTTCCATAATGGATCCATATTGGATATCGGATGTTGTGATCCGATATCAAGCTGTGGAACTGCTTAGAAACAGTAAATAACATTCAGAGCAAAAAAAAACAAACAAAAAAATAATGAAGGAAAAAAATTTAGACTTTTTTCAAGTAAAATGTGATTTTTTTGTGGGGTTTTTATTTGCTTTTTAAAATGAGAAAGAGGATTACTGAAATGTGACAGTCATCTTTTTTGGCAGCTCCAAGTAGGCCACCATTATAGCACAGACAGACTCCTTCAAAATCCAAGCAGCAGCTGGCTTGACTAGGTTTTGGAAAATAAGGACTCACTTGACCGCAGTGAACTGAAGATGCTACAGGCTGGCTAAGAGTGAGTTTGCAAAAGCACAGCTGTGAAGGGAAGAGTAGTGCTGGTTTACAACAAAAGACAAGAGCACAGTATAGAGGCAATAGTGCTTAATCTTCTGTCATGTACCAAAACCTCCTTTAAAAAAGAGAAACCTGACATGTAATCACTGCATGTTATGTGCCAGATTCTTTGTATCCAACAGCTGTCTTTGAAATGTGACCAGAGTAAACCAGTAAATTTGATATTTTCAACTCACCTGCCATTAAAACTAATGTTAGCAACTAAAAAAGACTTTTTTTCTGCATTATTTGTTGCCTTACAGAAGTTCCGAAGTGTTCGAATTTAATTTAAATAATGAAGTAACCTTGGTACATTTATCTGCTGAATGCTTGACTGCTTAGTAAAAAAAAAAAATGATGTAACTTTGCTTTTACTCCAAGATGAAAATATATTCTTGAAATTCTGCTTCAATAGCCTCTTTGTCTTTCAGAACACGAGTGAACTCTTCTTTAGTATACTAGACTACACTTATTTCCTCCCACGTACTGAACAATGCAGCACTGTTTGCCTCAAGATGGAGTCGTGATGCTGGATGGAGGTGACAGGTGAGGTTGGCCATGTTTAGACACAGAGGTCATCATCAGAGAGACAGACTCTGATGTTTTCTGTAGCATCAGACCCTGTGATGTACAGCTGCACTCTGATCCTTTGTGTACAGTACGTAGCTCTATATTGAGAACAACAGCACACACTTTACAGCAGTCACAGTGGTGCTCTTACAGGCCTTGTTGAATAAAAAACAAAAGAAAGCTTCAGATTTCAACCCTTTCTGCACATCTCTTGAAGTACCTATAACATCTAACATCCACACCCTCTCTTTCTGTCTCACCATCCTGTTACTTCTTTTCTTGTCACTTAAAAAGTCTACCTGTTAGAACTCAAAAAAACAGTAACTGTAAGTGCTGCAGAACAAAAATATGAACCAGACAACAATAATGCACACTCTTGCAAAAAATAAGTTGTTTTTCATTTTTTATGTTGA
Source organism: Acanthurus lineatus (assembly GCA_029814665.1). Classification (NCBI taxonomy): domain Eukaryota; kingdom Metazoa; phylum Chordata; class Actinopteri; order Acanthuriformes; family Acanthuridae; genus Acanthurus; species Acanthurus lineatus. The sequence continues at coordinate 17,535,665 of JAPZDV010000006.1, forward strand.
AAGTCATCTCTACCTTCTAATTCACGCCAACTAGGATGTAAAATAAGATGTTAGAGAAGTTGACGCAAAGCTTTTCACATTAGTGAAATGGCTTTTTGATTCTGATAATAATTCTCTTTTATCAGGGGAAAAGTGTGTAATGCTTTGAAGTGAAAACTGCCTTGAAGCGGGCCTTCACAGAATGAGACTCCACTCTAATTATTTCTAATTCATAATTATGTTCTGATCAATTCTTATTGAAAACCACTGAATCAACCACTCATTAAGTTACCATTTATTGCTTTATTTGCAAGCTTGTAGCAGTTTTAGATGACAAGGATTTTTAGGTTGAGTAATTTTGTCTTAAATTCTGACTTCTGCTTGTACACCCTATTTGTAGTTGTAATACTGAAAGGGCAAATGGGCATGGGGCACAGGAGTCAATGGGGTGGGGGGGCGTTCTTTAATAAATGTTATCATATTAACAGCTCACATGACAGCTCTCATTGCACTGTCACAGCATTTTTAGCTTGAGCAGGCAGCTTTTTTCAGCAACAACAGCTCTACATAGAAACTGTAAACTAACTGCATCAAACAGCAAATTGAGAAATCCAAAATCTAAGTAAAAACATAGTGGAGCACTTAACAGCTAAATAGCCATATATTTCCCTGAGGGATTTAGTGTATATTAGACTTATTTTCATCCAGTGGCCACCTTGACTCCAGATCAATGCAAATGGTTCTACTGGATATGTAAAAATAGGCTACTGTTGCTTACAGGTTTGCCGTATCAACTTAAATGGTGGTTAAAGTCAGTGTTGTGTTTAAAGCCTGATTGTGTCAAGCAAAAAAAACCCTAAAAAACTAAAAAACTTAACTGTCTGTGCAGATTCGAGGAGTTTTTAAGTTGGAAGAAACTTTAGCCAATTAATCGCTTGCCGAGTGGAAATGAAGTTAGGCTGAGTCAAGTGTCAACCGCCACTTCAACATTAAAGAGCATCCTCCCGGCAGGTTGGCAAAGTGTCAAGTTAAAAAAGAAAGAGCAGCGGAGATGTGCACAAAATAGAGAGGATCAGAAAGTGATGTGATGCTTGTGCCTCTGCTATCTTTACCCTACATTATCTGATGCTTGCTGTTAGCAAAATATTTTAAAAAATCTGCTGCACCATATATGGTGTGAGTTTTGACCATGCCCTTTTGTGTGCCAAAATCCTTTCTTGGGAGAGACTATGCATGGTCATGACAATCCATCCACACTGATACTTTCAGCTATGATTTCCTCTATGGCTTTATAATTGCTGCAAAACAAGTAATAGACATTTAACTCACAGGTTTCATTCATTGGCCAGAATTGCAGCTTGCAGCCACCTTTGATTAATGAGGGATTGTAGTGACAAAAGCTAATTTTTTCAAAACTGGTTTAAGGGGAAAAGTTCCCTCTTCCCAGAATGCCTTTGAGTCAGACAGATGATCCATGGTGTTGCATGTCAAGGTGTCCCTGAGGTTTGCTCTATAACAAACTAAACAACAGGACTCATCAGGCAAAGATCTCCAGCAGGCTCCAGTGGTTTCAGGACCCTGATCAGCTCCAGCACACGGTTTCATTCACTCAACAGCACCAAGCTGTTTCTCTCTTTGCTGTCCAACTGTGGCCAACAATCAATAACTCCTCACTGTCAGCTGACAGTGTGCAGTGTGCAGCCCAGATTTTACAGAAGCCAAATATGAGGATAGAGGCAGCACTGTTACAGTGTCTCCATTACACTCATTATATTACATGTGATGTGTGGAAATGAAGTAGCATTTCACAACTCCTCAGCCTGTGCTTTGATCTCCTTTTGTGGGATGGCAGGATAAAAATGGTAATCTGCTCTACTTAATCTACTTTTCCAGTCATTTCTCTACACCTTCCTAAATGTTTTTAAAGAGAAAAAAGCACAATTCTTTCATTTAGTATGACTCCTGCCCCTTGCTGTTGCCCACATTAGTCGGCAAAATCTGAAACCTCAGCCACTGCAGTGTTTATGTGTCGGTGAACCTTGCAGAACCTCCTATGTTTGAGTGTCTGAGGGTTGATAACAGGCTATTACCACAGGTAATGACCCACACACAGCCAATAAACTTTCCCTTAATGAGAACTAGGCCATAAAAAGCAAAGTCGTTCTCCATTCTGTGCTCCTTCTCTCCAATATCTAGAGTGTGTCTTTAAAAGCACCCTTCTGGCCTGGATAAGTAGCTGCCATCTCCTGACTCACAGTGTATTTCATTTTATCTTCTCTCCCCATCCCCCTTTCCATTCACTTCTAAAGAATAAATGTATTTATTTTGTCAGAGGAGTAAATAAAGACAGTTGAGGAGGGTGACCTTGGTATGAAATGCAAATAAATGGAAAGCACACAAAATATTACTGCTGACAAGAGGGTTTAGTAAAATGGAGTTTGATTGAAAGAGCACCAGCTTAATTTTGAAGTTTTGTTTCCATTTTTCATACGCATTGTCTTTGTTTAGAGGGATTTCTGCAGTGTTGTCATACTGCAGTGCACTGTACAAGTCAAAAACACTGCAACAACAAGATGTGACAAACAGTATCTGCTAAAGCGTATAACATGCTCCACAGCACCTAAACACTCCTCACCTATGAGGGAGAGCTGTTTGGAGGATCTGGGCTGCAGGTCCATTCCGTTCTTCAGCCACAGGAGTTTGGGATTTGGGATGCCGTCGGCGTGGCAGTGGAGGCTGGCAGACACGCCGGGCTCCTGGGCTTGCGTCTCTGGATAGACCAGAATCACTGGAGGGACTGGACGCACAAAACACAAACAAAACGAAGACACAAACAGAGAAAGACGGAGAGGGGAGAGTGAAAACATAATTACACACTGTTTCATGGTAGACTGTAACTCCTGGGGGAATATAGCACAAACACCCACACATGTAGTGGGCAGAGAGGGATTTGTCTCACCCCAGCATTGAATATATTCACACATAACAAGAATCCAAGAGCTCTGGGGCTGCTTTATTACAGCTTGGGCCCTCCATGAAATAGATGTTGGACGTATCTACCACTTACCACCACCTCGGGGGAGAAGACCGCAAATGAATGTGGAGGAATCAAGGGGAGAAATGAAATAGGGAGTAATAGTTTACATGAACAGGTAAGATGTGCTTTTCTGTTTGTGATGCTCGGCACAGTCTCAACCTCGCTGTCAAATCCTAACCTCTCCCGTTCAGCTTCCACCTTCCTCCCTTAACCTGAATGCAATATTAATATCCCATGTGTTGCTTGCTACTTACACGACTCACCAGATTTATTGTGTATCTTTTGAGCCTGACCCAGAGGTTGGAAAACAACTGAACTTAACTACCTTAGTGTATATTAAGAAGTCAAAACTAACTCCATTATGAACAACTGCTAGATGTTAAAATGCTTCCAGATTAATGCATTAGTAATTCATAAAAAAATTAATATCAATCAGATATGACATTTTACTACACAACCACTACCAAAGGTAACATGAAGTAAAATTTAAATCCCAGTGTAATCTCTCATTTTATTTAAGGTTGCTTCATGTTTTGTTTCACTTTGTCTTCTGTTGCTAACTTTCAGGGCAAGTCCAGTGACTACATGTAACAGGAGTAAAACTCACTCCCGTCCCTCAGCTTCAGCCAGTCTTCTGACAGTCTCTATAAATCTGACCATCTCATATTATTTCTTTTGTTTTTGTGTGAAAACAGTACTTGACACAGCATTTCTCCCTTTCTTTCATTTTTATTAATACATGTGCTTGACACAGCAGAGTCAAATTCAACAGCACTGATACCATTTTCTAGGATACTATAACATAAGAAAACGAGTACTGGACTGCACTATGGGTACTTGACTGATACTGAATCTGCAGTGTTGTCACTCCTCTCATCACAGTTAAAAAGGTAGCGTTGGTGTTATTGCTTTTATACAATACGATGCAACCTGTCCTCTTAGTTTAATGCGCCACTTGGCTCCTTTCCATTCTGCCTCATCTCACCTCGTCCTGTCTCGTTTGAAATACCTTGAATTCCCAACACAAACATTTGGTAATTGCAGTTGCCTGATAACTCACCCTTCAGGACCTTCCTCAGTCTCCATGACTCCCTTTCGATTACATTATTTCCTTCTTCAGTTCAGTGTTTAAAATGCAGCTTCAGTTCTATTCAATTAGCATCTGAGAAAAACAAAATAATCATGCCCATTGTCTCTCGTAATCAAAAGAGACTGACTCAATTCATTTTCTTCTTCCTTGCTCCCCTAATACAAGAGAATGGAAATAAGACAATGGCTGTGTTTTATATCTGTGATCTGTCATGTTACAGGTAGGGGGGCTTTTATAATCCATCCTCCATGAATTTTCTTTGGAAAGATGCCCTGTAATAACTCTAAGGTTTAAAGGCAGAGGAAAGGAAGACCTTTACACAGACGATAAATACAAGGAAAACACTGTTTTGAGGAGTTTAGCCTCAGTGTGAGTGTGGTGCTTCTGCTTGTTTTCAGATGTATTTTAACTTAAAAAACGTAATCAACTGCTTCTCTTGTCTGCCATGAATCACTTAAGTGTGATGCTTTGATGACTGTGATGCCATGTGCTGCTTGTGTAAACAACACAGCCACATGGATTTTTTTTTATCTGAAAGAAAACTAATCAGTTTGACAGGCAAATTCATAACTTAATTACAAGGAGAATTAGATAACATAGAGAACCCATCTAAATGACTCTTAAGATAATTAATTGATTGAAAAATTATTTTGCAACTATTGGATGTTAATGGATAACAAATTTGCGTAAAACCTATCTTAAGTACAAAAAAAACAATAACATGCAATGCAGTAAGCACGATGAAGAAACATCTAAAGGAATTGCTAGCTTTTGCCACCTCAGAGTGAAGTAATACGGTGTCAAAAATGGGCAAATCTGATAAAAATTGAAAGATGTAGCAGGAACATTGTCAGCTGATGGATCCCTATGTCCTGTGTATGAATATACATATGTGAGGAGTCTATTCAAACACTGTTTTTGCTGGGAAAACAATTCCTTCAAGCAGTCTTTAAGTATATGTATGAAACACAATGAGAGGTACTTGAGTCTTTGAAAAGGCTGTGACAGGCAGCCACATGACAGTGTTGCTCTTAATGTAAATGTGGTCTCTTTTTTTCCAGACATTTCAATCAACAGCATGTTGGCTGCACTGCCTTTGAGGCTGTTCTGTTCTGTAAACAGAGCAGGCCGGAAGAAAATTTCCCTCGCTGGGGAACCACAGAGTAGCACAAACAAAAGCTAAAGCATTTTGTTCACAATTCTTCCACCACTGTAAGTAAAAAATGAGCCACTACTGACCATTCACCTGCAGCACATGTGTCTGATAGAGGTCTTCATAGCCGTAGGCATGGCAACTGTAGTTTCCCATGTGGATGGTTGTCACCTTGGTGATGTACAGGGAGCCATCGTCCCCAAAGTCCTGTAACACAGGTAAGAGATGGAAGAGGAAAATTAAGTAAAGAGAGAAGAAGGGAGGGTAGTGGCAAAAGAGCAAAAGAAAGGAAGAGAAGAAAGAAAAAACGGGAGAGGAGGAACAGGAGGTTTAGGAGAGAGGAAATAGTTGTGAAGAATGGGGGGCATGAAAGAGCCACAGGGAGTGAGGAACAAATAAAAGTAGCCTGATAGAATACATAAGGATGCATAGAGAGCAGGGAGAGGAGGTGCACAACAGCAGGAAGTGATGGGAAAAGATGGGAGAGAAAAAGAGTGATGTGAAAAGGAAGGGAGACCATGAATCAACGGTTTCCCTGTTGAGACGAAGCAGGCGTTGGGGAATTTGATCCTCCTCTCTCCCCTCATCACCCTGCCTCAGCCTGATAAATGGCAAGGGTTAAAAATATAAAGCCCATTAGGTTGATGAATGGAGCTGGTTGTTGTTGGTGCAGCATGCAGCAGTCACCAGGGGGTTCCAGCCACAGCTTAGGGTGGATTAAGGCATTAAATAGTTTGCTGTCCCACCAAGTGGCAGAGCAGATGTCCTGATGCAGCTCTGCCGTGACATGAAAACCACAAATGGCTGCTCTCGTTCCGAGGGCAGAAGAAATTAATGTGACTTGACAAAGGGTCGTTTAGTGACAGGAATAAGTGATATGATTTTCTTGTAAGAAGGACGGGGGAGTTTAGGCAGCTTTTAAACTTCGAAATATGGTGTTAAGGTGAGAGATTCAAATGCAGTGAGGGCAATTGAAACTGAATGAAAGATTTAGGCTCAAATGTACAACTTAAACATAATTGGCAGATTATATTTTATACACGTTATTGTATAAAATAGATATATAATATAGCTACTTAGCTATTTTTTGTTGTCTCCTGTTGATTATTTCAATTCATCAATCAATATGTCCTAGATTCCAACCTTAAATTTTTAGTCATTGGTAGGTAAATCAACTGAGTAAATCTAACTGTGGTATTTAATTTGAGACATGAAATACTTAGACCTTTATACTGTATTAGGACTATTGTAAGTTTATAACGTGAGGAAGTTAGCTGGACTGCAGGTACGCCTGACTATAATGTAATGTGGCTGAGGCCATAGTTTACATGGTACATCTCATAGTTGTAAGTTGTATGAGTTGTATAAATTGTAAAAGCATCAGTAACATTATTCAAAGTCAGGCACAGTCTTTGCATGAAAAAAGCAAAAAACAACTTTGTTTTTCATTTCGATCACTGAGCCTGCATTGTGTCTGGCAGGCTGGTGTCATTACTGGCTAA
>JAPZDV010000006.1:17543519-17556290 GCA_029814665.1 Acanthurus lineatus
GACTTAATTCAAACAAATAGAAAAATTAATTAAAATTGTACCTTGCAGCATTTAATAATGGGAATAGAAATTGTATGTTCATGAAATGTAGTGATGGTACACTGAAAAAACACTGAAAATTTTAGGCTGTTATTTTCATTCAAGTGAAATTATATTCTTTTTGTAATGGGAAGAGAAGAATTATCCATGAAGATTGTTAGTGGCCACATTTAAATTATTAAAATTGAAGTCCCTAATTGAAGTTTCAGTTTTCAGATGTAGAACTCTATTAAGTGTCTTCTTTGACCTATTCTTCAAAAGTAATGAACAATGCTTAATAATACACACACTAGTACTGATGCAAAGAAACATCGGCTTGCATTTACATTTGTTGTTTACAAGCAGTAGCAGTGTATGCGCACAGTAGTGGTGGAGTCATTGTTTTTAATAAGAGAAATATACATTATTCATTTAATTTGGGAGTGAGTCACTTTCCAACCTCAGTCTGTCTTTGGCTGATGGAAGGCAGTAGCAACAGTCTGAGCAACTGTAGCAGATTATATTGCTGTTCTGTCAAAGTCTGTTAGTAGTACTGCCTGTGTTTCTTTCTCATGCAATCAGACCTGGTGAAACAGGTCTGAACTATCCAATATACACAGAGAAAAGCTCCACTCAAAATGTAAAATACCCAATGTTGAATGAGAGTGACAAACAGAGCAAAATAAACACAGTGACAACAGTAGCATGGAGGAGAAAGAGGGCAGGTGGGGAACAAAGAACAAAAAGAGACTGCGATAGAGCAGACAGACGAGACTGATTGTAATGAAGACTCAGTTCCCTGGTTGAAGGGCTATACCAGGGTGCAGATTGATTTCAACTGTTGCTGAATGACAACACAGTTTGCTGAGGAAAACAGCACACTAAAAGGAAAGTACACATGGAGGGTGGGCAGCACCTTGAGCCCGATGTCAGCTGGGACTGGCTCTGACCCGCACAGTTGCAGGATAAGTGGGTAAGCTAATGGATGGCTGAAGTTAGCCCCCCCCCCCTTCTCTCACCATGTACGTGCCTAAATCCTTGATCCCTAAAATGAAATATGCACTATATCCAGTGAAATTGGATGTTATCTTCTTCCTTTTTTTGTATTTTATTCTTTAGCCAGAAGACTATTAAATTGCAAAACCTTATTCATAAAAGGAAGCTGTCTGACCTGATAAATTGACCAAAAGCACAATAACTTAAATTCTTTTTATCATGTTTTTTTCTCAAGTTCTTCTTTGTGTGATTGACATCCAGTGTACACAGACAGCACTTAAATTAAAAAGAAATTTCACACACAGTAAAGTACTGAGGTTATCACTGTCATTATTTCAGGGATTTCTAGATTCATGTTTTATTGGACTGAGAAGAAAGTCAAACACAAACAGCGCTCCTCTCTGCCTCCACCACTCACATCACTGCGCTCTGTGGAAATTCATTATGCAAGGTCAAGAGCCTGAGGGACCTCTGTTGCCATCACCTCTCCTCCAGTCTCCACCTGAACGCTTGACATTGTTTATCGACTCATCATCACAGCAGACCAACAAGGCCGCTCATTAACATGCAATTAGTGAATTGTGATCCGGTGGTGGGTAAAGCAAGGCCGGCGCTGTGCTGTCACCTGAGCAGATGTGTCTAAACAGGAGCGGGGCCACATAGTTCATTAAGCACTGAGCAAGCCATAATTCTACAGTTTTTTTTGGTAATTCTACTGAGGCTGGGGGACAAATTTTGGGAAGTAAAACTTTTTCATTTTGTTTTGTCCTTGATTTTTTTGTACCTCTGTTTTCCTCCCACCTTTCCTTAAGTCCTCTCTTGCTTCAGGCCAATTCATGGTCACAATGTCTCTGTGGCTGCGAGTCTCTTTTGTCTAAAATTCATCTTTTGCCAAAGTCTACAAAGGTTTGTCTCAACACCTGCATATGGTTGATTATGGTGGCTGCACATGGAAAGGGATTTTTTTTGAGTCAGAGAAGTAAAATTCCCTGCACACCTCCCAGGATATCAACAGAATTTTAAAAGTATTGCAAACAGAGTGGAAATACAAAGAAGGAGTAATGTGTTCATGTTTAGAAAAATGCCCGGAGCTCATAACACCTGTAAAGCAGCAATATGATTTTTCAATTTAAAGAAGGGGCTTAATACATGTTTTGCTGTTTCAATCAATGTTAAGACCCCTAACTGTGGCCTTTTGCTGCTGAAGTTAACAAATATCAACAATAGTAGATATAAATCAGGCAGTTTATAAATGTGAATTAATTTATTTGTTGTAATATTGGCTAAATTTGTGTACTGTTGTAAACTCCTTGAGAAATTTTACCACCTCTTTAAGTTCACTGTTCAGGTTTGCAGAAAATGTTCTGTCTAGTACATCATCATATAAACACAAACACAATCCCAGGATGATAATGTTGTGTCCTCTGATGTGTAATTTGCTAAAACATAAGCCATGAAATCTTTAATACTGTATGCTGCAGCTGTGTAACATAGAGTTCTATTATTCTACTGCCCCTTGTGACCAAAAACACTTTTAATAATGATTTAATATGTTTGTACAGCTACTAATTATTAAAACGTAGTGATGTGTCATAACCACAAATATCTTAGATAAATTTCACAGACAGTCCCAACAGCACATAAGAATGTAAAGAAGTTTTTGGATTTTCTTTTGCTTATTTGGCTTCATATCTAAAACCTTCATGCTATATAATCCAACAGTTGACAGTACATATGTTTGTGAAGTAAGGTACATCAGATTTTTTTAGCCTTCACCATCACCTCCACAGTCTCTGTCATCACAAATAGCAACAGACTAAAGAGTCAACCATAATGAAGAAAATGACAACGTGCACTCACATTAATGTCCTCCAGGTCTAAGAAGTTTAGTATGATGCCGTTCCTCTTCCAGATGACTGGCGGGCGCAGTGTCCCCTGGATAGCACAGGTGAGGACGGCGCTGAGGCCCACTGTTACCGTGGAGACGGTGATCCGCTGGTCCTCTGCCAGGCTCAGCTGCACAACCTCTGTTGGAACGAGAGTATGAAGGAAAATGATTTGTGTTGCAGTGAGAGAACGAATGCCAGAGAGGCAAATAAGAGACAAGAGTAAGACGAAGAGATTAGAGAAATGAGGGGATGGAGAAAGACGGAGGGAATAAAGATTGCAGAGAAAATCACAAATCAGAGTGAGTGTGCTGATGTAGTGGAACTGTAGCCAAGCTTAATACATTTCTACGTGACCAACGCGTTATTAGTGGGACCGGGGAGGATAAACAGCTGTCCTGGATTGAAGGATATCCAGTATGAAAAAAGACCGCGTGTCAGAGGACACACAGCTAGCCAAATATCATTCTTCTCATTAAGGGAAATTTATGTTCATTGAAATGGCCATCCAATTCAATTCACCTTTACGGCAAATTAAGAATTATTTTTCACTGGTTCCCCTTGGCACCATAAATAGTATCTGTCGCCAAGCTGTGTGGTCAGGCACAAAATCTACAGTCACAGTTACAGTTAGGAAACTTTGTCATCTGCTGAAGCGTTTTCTTATCCTCAGTTTAAACTTATAGTGGTAGTAGTATAGTTTTTTTCAGCAAAGTAAGCTACATAGTATACTCCTTGCATTATATGCAATGTAGTCTCATTATGCATTGCAACACCACATTATTCTTTTCTTTTTTTTCTATATATGCTCACATACAGATGAAAATAAAAGCTTAAACAAAATTGATATTTGTTTTAATTCAGAAAAAAAAACCCTCACAGGTTATTAGATGGCAGAGGAACGTATGTGTGCTGATGACAGTGACATATTATGTGAATGTGGAGTTCAGGCACGTCAGCACTGACATGTCAGTGTGTGACCTTGGGTTAATATTGACTGGGGACAGGATATACTCGGTTCACTAAATAAAGAGACACAGAAACCTGATAGAAATCTAAATGGAACCATCCAAGCGCAACACTGAGCAAGTCCAATACATTTACACACAAAGCACTCACTGTACTGCGACAATAAACAATGACTTTTCAATACTCAAATATTTAATAAAGTATACACCTTTAGGATAAAGGATCTATTAAGTATTGTGGCAAATCAGTAGTTACCATTTACTTAAGTATCACTGCAATGAAATTCTAATATGGAACGATTAAATTGGTGTAAAGAAATAGAGCTTGATACAGTAAAATCTGATGAGCTTTTAACTCAACTACCTGATTGGTGTGTTCCCTGAAACCAATCTTGTTTTACAACAAACTACTTTAACCACCCAGCCTGTTACTGTCAGACCTAAACAGTCTTTCCCCAGCAGGTGTTGTTTATTCGTTTAGCCCCTATAATTAGCAAAGCAGTATAAAAAAGAAAACATGTTCCAAGCATGGCATTTGCTCAGATGTGGAGCTGCTTTCTGATCACAAATCAGGTTTCAGAGCTGTTTTAGAACAAACTACACTGGCTTATGTACTTTTTATGCAGCTTAGATTTGTCTATTATTATTTATCAACAGACTTGTGAGAGAGTTTTCAGTTTCCTGACTTCAGCTCCCTCTCTAGGCACCACATCTATATTAAATCTATCACAACCAATAGAACCACACAAATCTAATATAAACAAAAACATAAACATTGGCTTTTAAGACCTGCACTTGATGGGTGAACGACAGTGATAAGGCCAGCATCGCACAAACTTTCATTTCAACGCCCACATGGGACAATATTTCATTCGCGAAACGGATTTCCAGTAGATGGCTATCAGACTTTGAAATGTTTGTGGGGAACTTCCTGTCCGGATCCAGACTTTGACAAACGCCGTTGTAAAAGACCTCTGGATATGAGCTGTCTGCTTCACATAGTTCTCCAGGTGATGGATGTATCCAGGCTGACAGCTCGGTCTGTCAGTGATATTTCAGAATGCCTTGGGTACAGTACACTGCCAGATCTAACAAAGTTATAATTCAGCAGAGCAGTAATTTGGATGGCAGACCAGGCTTTGAGTGCCATGTGGACAGATGAAGGATGAAGTGCATTGATCTGACATGGCTTGGAGGGGTGGTTTCAGGGTGGCAATGTGAATTTCAACCAGACCGCTGTTCACATTAAATTTAATTCATTGCATGCAAGTGAGACCTGTGTGGTTTGCTGTGTCTTTCTGCAGCTCTGAACTGTTCAGATAGACGTCTAGTGTGACTTCACTTGATCTTTAAGATAGAGAAGTATGAATAGAGCTTTCAAAGTCTGCTGGCAAGGACTGTCTCTTCAAAGTTCGGTCAAAGCAGAAGCACAAATGTAATTAATAGACCATGACAGTTAAAACACTGACTACTGAGAGAGATGGGGTTGCTTTCAACATTGACAGAAGGTACAAATAATCACTGAAAGTGATGAAAAAAATACAATTTCATTCAAACCCTCTAAGTCTGTGATGTTGCACTGCTGTCTACTTTCCAAATCAAACAGGAATCATTCAATATATTAAAATTGGGCAGATGTGTTTAAATATTTCCAGCGGTCTGCAACAGTCTGACAACCACTCATGTGAGGTCAGCCCTAACTTTCAAACTTTCTGTTGATGAATTAGTCCTCACTTTTAATGCAGGAGGGCAACACATAAAAAACCACCTCAGTGAAAGATGGACCAGTAGTGAAATTAATCCTGACACCATGAGATTAATTCCAATGCCATCTAAACTCAACCCACTGAGATTACAGTATGAAACCAAGAAAAGATAAGGAAAAATAGCTGCGTAATGGCTGTTAGAAAATGTTTTGATCGCTGCTGATGTTACTCTTTTTCCAATCTATCATGTGACATTTTAAATGTTAGATCTTCTTGTTACACATTTAAAATCAAACAGTAAATTTAGAGGCTCAGATTCTTAGTCTTCAGAACAGAAATGAAAGGGAAAGTATAACTTTGGGGTTTAAACGGGTGTTGCTTTATGTTACAAACGTATAAGTTCAGATGTGCATGTGCTTGCTTGTAACGTTTAACTTTTTAACAGTTGGTGAGTGTTTATACATGGTGTTTTCTATTATTTAAGGTCAGGCCAGTGGTTGCAATGTGTCACTTTATTATGAGATGTTTGTTTTACAGAGAACAAAAATATAACCATGACCTTGGCCCTTAGAAGAATAATAGATGAGCCAGATCCTTCAAATACATCAATATTACATCTTGACTTAATACAAAAAAACCTTAGAAGAACTCTGCAAAAATTAACTATTGAATTAAATTTGCAAAAGTGTCATTTAAATGATCTTATATCTAAGAAATGACTGAAAGAAAAGAGGCTGAGAATCTGTCTAATCATGAAATGCCAGCCATTGGTAATATAAACAATTTTTGCTATGTCAAAAAGCATCGGCATTTGATCCCAGCCCTAATAGCTACACCCACGTCTAACTCAGCTATAAAGATTACTTCCACTTGAATATCAATTCTGCAAAAATCTCTTCAAAAATCCTCCTACATTCCCTCTCATTCTCAGCTGTTCCAGACAGTTCTTCACAATAGTGCTGCTCTGCCCTGGTATGCTGTGAGAGGTGACATGATGATATCTAGCTAATGATTCTTGCAGTCCCCCCCTTTCCCAAAACAGTTAGTAATTGACTTTCAGGGGAATTCAGGGGCTCCACTAATCGATCAGCCCTGCTAACTGAGCTATGAACGGCTGACAGGGCCAACAGGGAGGTTTCTGTATTCACCTCTGGAGGGATATACAGTACTGTGTTAGCAAAGGGAGGAAGTGGGGCGGAGAAAGACAAAAAGGAAGAGGAAGGTCAAATTCTGAGAGGAGGATATAAAGGCATAGATAAAGAGGACTTGAAAGAAAAAAAGGTGAATGAACCAAGTGTGGGGACAATAAAAAGGAAAAAGGGAGCTCAACTGCATTAGAAAAAGAATGTAGAAGCAGATGAGCAAATAAAAGAAAGCAAGCATGTCGAAAGATGCACAGAGACAACAAAGGCACAACTGTAAGAGAAGGAGTAAAAATGTGTGTGCGTGTAAAGCAGGGAGAGAGACAAATTTGATGCAGAGCACGTAGAAGATCTCCCAGGGAATAACTAATGTGGTGAGCTCAAGACTGCAGCTCAGAGAGTTGTCCCTTTCCACTTTTATGAGACTAGCCTCTCGTGAGCTGGAGTAAGACATCAAGCCACAAAGCAGAGGAGTAGAACACTGTGACTTTCTTTAGAGGGTAAGAGACATAAAACCCTGACTGCAGACTAGAAGAGGTGATGAGGGACAGAGAGCAATGAAGGGACAGAGACAGAACGACAGATGGGAAAAGGGTTAAAGTTGAAGGAACGGGGTGTGAGGAATCGTGTGAGGAAGCAGGGAAACAAGCAGACATCCGGTAAACATAGATATGCTGACTTGTGGGTCAAATGACCAAACATCTAGTAGACAACTGCAGAATTTCCATGTTTTAGGAGCTTGTTATCAAATTTCAAAGCTGATACAACAGTCATATAGCTATATCCACATTAATGCAGTGTAATTGCTTCTCAATTAAAAAATCTCTTTAAATTGTACTTAGAGGCTGCTTTCACTAGAATTGCAACATTAAATATGAAAGTAAAATGGTACACGTCTCTTTGATCAATCTAAATACATAGAATATTGACAGACTTGCTTTGTGAAACAACATGCAAATCTTGTGAATCGAAAATAATGGCTACTGCTTTCTCTCCAATAACTACCAAACTCTGAGCCTTGGTTCCACTATAGCAGAATGCTAATTGTACACAGAGACTTTTCTGCAGCACTGACACAGCACTGTGGAGATAGGGTAAGACAATGCGAGACGAGCATTTCATTGACTAGATGTCAACATGCAAAGGCTCTACATGAACATCTGGATGTATATTTTGAAATTTATATGTACAGCATTTGAAAGTAGTGCAAAGCAGTAAAAAAAACTTAAGCGTACATGAGTTGAAAAGTGAGATGTAATTCTAGATTCATCAGTACAGAAGTGGATGTTAGAGTCCAAATGATGCATCTTACACCACCTGAAAGGACACGCACACACACACGCACACACCCACACACACAAGCATTACAAAACCAGAGTATCTGTCTTTCTCAATAAAAATGAGCCTTAGTGTGGGGTAGTGTGTCACTCACTCCACAAGTACATCCTCCTCTCTTCATGTGTCATGTATGCAAATATATTCATGACACACTCGATTATTCATTTTTGACCCTCATGAAAAAAATATTCTCATTCAGTCTCATTTGGAAAATTAAGATTCAGGCATTAATCATTAATCTCATCACTAAGTGAAAAGCAGCTGCTACAGTAAGTGGGCTTGATTTGCCAGCCTTCACACGTCCTACATGTTCCTGCAAAGCTGCCAAACTACTAAGCAGCAGAGACCGGTAGGATTTCAAAGTGACCTCATGCTGGTGTCATGCCTGCACTTGGGTTAGCCCTCAACAAAAGTCACGTTTTACCAAGCCGCAAAATGGATTTTTTCATTGATTGTTGCTATGCAACCACCAAAAGTCATGACAACCATCAATTTTAGACCAGGCAACACAGCACAATAGTAATGTGGGTCAGCCTGTGGTTAAACACAAGCTTCCGACCGCAGAGAGCACTTCAAATCCAGGGTTTCCTCAATTTTTGCATAAAAGTGGGTGGAAGACTTGCTGGAGTCTTTCATTTGTTGAAGGACCGACCTTGCAACTGATGGAAGACCTGCTCTACAGGCTACAGGCCACAGGCTCCCATCCTGTATCAAGGTTTATAGCAGGTAGTTTCATAATGCAACATCAATATGCAATATATGGTAATATACAGGGGGAAATAACTTGGAATATAAACTGGAAAACTGCATGGATGAAATAATGAATATCAGCTTCTGAATAATACAGTAATAAAAACAGATAAATCAACAAAATAAACCCCTCTGATCGAGTCTTATACTGTATATTTAAATAATCAATAACACGAAAAAAAATTGAGTTTGGCTTAATGTAAAGAATTTTGTTAAATTAATATTTGAAAATACATTTTTAACTTTAGATGTAAATGATCAAATGAAAGGACTCATATTTTTCAGCTGCTGGAGAGAAAAAGAAACACACTGATCAAACAGCAGCTTTGTTTGTTCTCTTTTTACAGCATTGCCCACATCAGCCTCAACACACAGAAATAAAAAGGACAGCAACCTAAAAATAAATTGTAAAACAAAATCTACGACTGTGACAATTCCCAGCTGAGGAGACAAAGCCAATCTAAAGAATCTAAGTTTACACACTGTTTTATTATTCATACAAGTTATTTATTTAGAGGATGTAATTTAGATGAAACTGCAACGGTAGCTGCATGTCTCAGTACATTTTGGCATGTAATTGTGTCCTCTGTGAACACAATATCAGTGGTGAGCAGCTCAGTACATGTAGGGAGACGGGACTCCCACTGGGAGCCCGCAGGGCGTACAAATGATCCTGGTATGTCAGTGTGCGTTCAGAAAGAGGGCTGCTCTCTTCAGGTGGGCTGCAGCTATTAGCAAATATATCAGGCTTGTTTCAAGTACAGTGACACACTGAATTAATGTCGTGTTGTGTGTTATACTGTACATGCACTTCTATTTTTTCAGTAAATCAATAACTGTGCACTCACAGACAGTAAAGTCTATGCATACACAGTACATCACATCATTTTTACCTATTGTGCATATATACTGTTTCTCATATACGCTCCATCTTATTTCTTATGTACACACAGGCACTAATTCTCTTTCTCTCTCACACACACACACACACAGACACACATATATAGACGCTCTCTCTTTCAGAGAGTTGGGGTGATTATTCATGGGTGGGAGATGGGGATGAGCAATCATTGGCTAGCTCATTAATCACACTGGATGCAGACCCTTAATCTCCTCCACAGGTACAGAGGAATGCCGCTCCTCATTGCTTGTCTAACGCTTCTCTGATCTCTACCTCACTCTGCCTCCGTCTCTCTTCCGCCCACAGCCTAATATTCTCTCTGTTGTTTGTCTATGTCCTTCTCATAGTCACTAACCCTCTTGATATCTCTGTGACTCTTTGACTGCCTGTCAGTATTTCCATCTCGCTCTTTCCTCCTCTTTCTGGTCTTCTCCATCGTTCTATAAAAAGTGCCTCCTATCACTGGCAGTCTCTCAACTTGCTAGCAAAGTCAAAAGGGTGCTTTTTTCAGTAGGGTCCCTTAACTAGGCAGTGAACAAGCCTTGTTAGGATCACATGATGACTGAGAGCAAGCCAGTGGAGGAAGTTTATGGTAGGAGTGTGTGCACAGGAAGGAGTATTTCAAAACACTGGTTCGGTATTGTTTTAATAAGCAAAGAGAAGCTGTTTCACAAAGATCTGGCTCTGTGCACTCCTCTTTCGCAGCTGCATAAGCCTTTAAAATATATGAATGAGAAGCTTGATCCTTAATTTGTTAAATGATGGCTTTTGTTTAATGGGAAGTGATAAGAACACACTTGTGTTGTTCTGCTTTTAATTCAAAATAATAATATTATAATGTTACTTGATGATAATTGCATGATAATTCGACAAAACTGTTACCCACTTGTAGCATTTCCCAGAGCAGAGCTCCCAGCACAGTTGGATCAACAGTTAAATATCTTTCACATAATCACAGGTTTAGAAGGCTAACAAAAATTAAAACACCTTTCCCTGAATATAAAAAAGATACTTCCCCAGTACACTAACTGATGTGAGAATCACTATGGGAGTCAATGCTTCCATAAAAGCACAAAAACATCCCGATGTTGTCAACAATATGTACTACCCAAGATATCTACCACAGTCCTCCTGGAACTGCACACTTCCCAGGCCATTTAAAGGGAACAATTGTCTCCCCCGCATTACTTAATGACCAATTTTGCAGGAATAGGCTGCCAACAAGAGCCCATTTCTGAGGTGGGTGTTGGTGCTAAGCACCTGAGCCCATTGCAAGGTGACAGTGGATTTACAGAGGACGAGGCTCAGTAATGAACCGGTGTCAGTCGGGTAATGACAGAGCAGAACTCTCTTTAGGTGTCATTCAACCCCTAAGGGCAGGAGTAACCTATCAGGAAAATGAACAGATTATTTGCCTGCCCGGAAGGTTCACAGACATGTTTAGTTAAGTACTAGACCTGGACTCCACAGATACTAACCATCTTCTTATTACTATACATTTGAAGTTATTTTGATGTCTACAGCTTGGTATATCATTTGTAAAAGAATCACAAACCCTTGCTGCAGAATCCCTTTAATTCAAAGCCTGCAAACTGCTAATACAGTTAAAAAGGAGAGCTGCATCAATATTAGCTTTTAGGCTTGGCACGCTGCAAGTCATTTCTCCACAGCCTTTCCAGTATTTCTTGTGTTATGACTCCTGAAGGTCAAAGATACTGTGACCCTCTGGCATTATCAAATTGCATTGACTGAGATGAAAGAGAGCTTGTAGGCTGTCATGTTTTTCACGACATTTTTATTTTAATAGAGCTTCAGAGCAAGTCTGTGCTTTTTCTTTCAGTCTTTTACAGAGAAAAAGCCTTTGCATTTTCAAATTCCTTGATACTAAGATTTCAAGTTACCCAAAAATATGTGACAACATTTATAATAAAATAGAGTCAATTTGCTTTTCCTTTCATTTTAGACTGCATAACCTTGGGACCATAGGCTGAAAATCCATTTAAGAACTTAGTTTTTTATTGAACCTTTGTAGGCTTCACACTAAGAAATACCACCATTTCACATATGTACCCAGGTGTTTGTTTGCAATACTACAGGTCTAAAGTAATAAACTTAACAAAGTAAGCAAACAACCTTTTGTGTCTGCATATAAAAATATGAAGGTGCTTCTATAATGTCACTATTTGTTTCATAATCCATTTCAACATGTATGCAGTCTAAGAGGATGGCAAGATAAGAAAAGTAGATTTAAAACAAGTTTTAGACACAGCTTGGACAAAATGTTATCTTCACACCATTTGGTTTGATAAAACTGACATTTTAAGTCTCCAAAGGCCAAAGAAGTCATCCTGCTCTGAGAGGCTTAATGGTAACAAGCTGACAGTCTGGAGCTAATCTCCCATACTTCATTTGGCTGGATGAGACCAAATTCATTAAAGTGATGCTCTCATCTGATAGTAGCATAAGATCTCTGACAATCTGGATAATCTTTCATCTTTATGGAAACAAAGACCCCTCATCCTTCCCTCTCCCTATTTCTCTCTCTCTCTCTCCCTACCAGCTATGCCTCCTACTGTAAACTACGAAGGCATTTCCTGACAGGGTTGGCTAAGTGGTCTTTCTCGTTTTAAAGCCCTTTCAGCCTTGAGGAGGAGGAGGGTAAGAGAGATTAGTGGCCTGCAGCAGAACTCTGCACTGCAGGAGCCACAGCTTGACCTGACCTGAAGGTTCACATCGATAAAGACAGAATGCACAATGAGATGCACTGAGGAGTGTATACGTATGTATAGCTGAAACCCTGCCGTTGGACCAAGCAGAGCTAATGTCTTGCATGCCCCCTTTTTTATCATACAACTTAAACATTTTAACAACCAGTTGTATATTTATATATGCATGTATGTTTTGTGTATATATATGTGTGTGTGTGTGTGTGTGTGTGTGTGTGTGTGTGTGTGTGTATATATAAAAATAAATAAATAAATCCTGGTGAAGTAAGGGTGTAAGTAGCTAATGTTGAATTGATCGTGTATCTGATCTTCCAAGCAGAATATATTTTAGTGACAAATC
>JAPZDV010000006.1:17556390-17675447 GCA_029814665.1 Acanthurus lineatus
TTTTGTGTATATATATGTGTGTGTGTGTGTGTGTGTGTGTGTGTGTGTGTGTGTGTGTATATATAAAAATAAATAAATAAATCATGGTGAAGTAAGGGTGTAAGTAGCTAATGTTGAATTGATCGTGTATCTGATCTTCCAAGCAGAATCTATTTTAGTGACAAATCTTTAATTATGAAAGGGCTCGCCTCTCTTTACCACAACCTCCTTCCACTAAGTAACAGCCAAACAACGGAGGCTGGCAGTGAACTAGGTGACCAAAATGTGAAGTTTGTACTGAAATACAGTTTTTCTTTATGGATTATATTTGTGATTAAGTAGCATAAAGACTCTTTACATGATGCTTTTCAACTTTGGTTTGGACAGTATGAAAGTGATAAGGTTGTGTGATGTTGAGTCCTGTCAGCCATCGGTTTGAATAAAGGTTTAACAAGGTGTGAACTGATTTCTATGGTTGAGCAGGCTACTTATCAGGTAATTGTGCTCAGTTTCTAACATCAGTATGCAATAAATGGTCGCCTTTTGTGAGGGTGTTTTTGAACTACCTTTTCTAATAAAACACAAAATACTTGATGATGTTGCTAATGACTCCCAATGACAACTGAAGGCTCAGCTTTCTAATTGCAATTTAGCTTCCCTTTTATGAGTTACATTTACTTATTCGCAAAAAAAGCTAATATTTCTCTGTATAATGTGTAGTTTTTCTGCTCCTCTCATTCTATATTTCTAGCTGTGCATCTACAATGAACTTATTTTGCTTTTTTACATGAAATTTTAAAGATGCTGGAGAAGTTAAACCTGTGACATATTAATTCAATTCAGTTCAGTGTATTCACAAGTGTTTTGCTGTCCTTAATGCAGAATGAAGTGACAGGGCAGCCCAAGGGAGGACAAAAAAAGACCAGAGTTATGGAAACATCAGTAAGCCGACGTGTAAGATAACAAACTCAGACACAGACTTGATCATTACACTTTTTCTCTCTCAGCTTCTTAATCTACCTTTTCCTTTCTCTCACAAACACTCACTCTTTTTCCCTCATGCACTGCCTCCCATTCTTCTTTACATAATGTAATATATGGTGTATACTGAGTTTTATAGTGAAAGAGCAGCTTTATTGGTCATGACTGAAGGCTTTATACTGCAGGAAATGGCACTTTAAGTTGTTAACAGAGAAATTTTTCCTGCCATTACCTCCCTTTCCTGTCACTTATCTTGCAAACCTACTTTAAACTACGACAGGGTGCCTATATATGTGTACCTGGGTAGATGAATCCACAAAGGATTTTACTGTAAGTGTTTGAATGTGAATGCATCTTAGCCTATGTGCTGGGAAGAAATAAAAATCTGTGCACATATTCTGATGTAGATAGAGGCCATGTTAACCAAAAATAGTCTGATTGGAGCTGCAAGATAGAGGAATACAAACCAATCATTTTATTTAATCTACAGCTCTCATCAGGGCTTTTTTCCAGAGAAACCACTTCAAGGTTAAAGAGGTCAATGGACTCTTGAGCTTGGACAGGCCAAGCAGTAAAAGCAAAACATTAGGTACTGTTTTTTGCATTTGATCTGCTACAGTACATTTTAAAGGGGTTATGTTTTTTTAGAGTGAAAAACAGAGGTCAGTGTTTGACAAGGCTAAATGTGAGAGATTAACAGAAGCTAACATAAATAAATCTATAGAGACATCAATATTTGTGCTCTTATTTGGCCTCAAAACATGTACTCAAATGATTTTATATGCTCTGCTCTCGTATTGATAAAACATTATAGTATTTTGCCAAAGCTAATGGGTGCTGTTTTTTATCTCAGACAAATGAAAATGCATACTACTCACATTTTAAGATCACTGAGCAGCTTTTTGTAGAGTATAGAAACTAGGTTGTCCACGTGAAACTCCTGTATGCTCAAATAATTAATTATCTAGTTTTTTTTTTCAAACAGAGGCCATTGCCCTAAAAAATGCTGTTTATCTATCCTGCTTTGGTAATGCAGGAAGATCACATTTGAATAAACTACAGGAAGCTTTTATAAGTGTGATAAATGCTTTTTGTGTACTATCAGTTAAACCCATTTTAAGAATTATAAGTTATATTAACTTTTAGTAGATAAATCCTTGGAAACTGCACATGAATTGCCAAAAGCCCCTCTAGGATTACTACCAACTTAAAAATACTAGAATGTAACATAGCTCCAGGACATTCTGAGACATGGGCATCAGTTCTCCCACATCATACAAATAGGATCAGTCCTCCAGCCGTAGAAGTGGCCTACAAGCATAAAAGCATAGTGCAGTACTAACAGAGCTAACATCCCAATGAAGAAATCAATGTTTATGTGTGCATGGCTCAATATTTCCTCTCTCTCAACAATACTAAATGTCACATTAATGTAGTTTTGTATGTTAACACCTGGAAGGTATAGGCGAAAACAGTCATATTTTCCAGCTGCACTGGATCTGGTGTAGATGACTTGCTGCACAAGTTGATGCCTACAACTCACTTGGCAAGTATTGGAGTCATCAATGATTCTAACAAAAAATCTCTAGCTCTGTCACCTCTGCAACTCAGTAGGTTTGAGAAATGTGATGATAAATAATGTGAGACCATGAAATTTGTTGACTGTAGTACTGTTTATTCTGTGACAGCAATCAGTTGGGTGTACTAGGGTATGAAGTTACGTTGCAATCTCGAATTTTTAACATCCCTATCTTTCTTATTCCAAAATCCTTGTTTATATCACATTATCTATTAAATTAATCAATCAATTTAACATCTAGATGATTCCTGCAAATTTCCTAAGTTCGAGATAAGTAGTCATATAGTATTTATACACGGTAAGACAATATACATTGTTTCATTAAATAGTTACAACTGACTCTTGTAAAAACTTTGAAAATAAACATCAGTAGGTATGTTGTAAAATATCACTAATGCAGTCATGGTCTTTGAATCAGTGTTTGGGATTTAACAACGTCAATACTCCGGTAATAGAAGCCTTCATTAAAACTCAAGACATTTTATCTAACAAAGATCAGTCTATTGAAACAACCTGATTTTGAACAGTACATATTCTCAGTAGTCTCTGATACAAAATATCTTTTCTTGTCTTTTTTTCATACCTCAGTGAAATGTGGGCTGATTAATTAGCAGAAAAGCAGACTAAAAGGCATTGTAACATCGTACCATTATAAGCACTAACAGGGTTTTTAAAAAGCCACTGATGAGTTGATGAAGTTGATTAATTGCTCAGTATTTTCCCCTGGAGTACTCTCCCTCCATCTCTCTTTCTCTCTACTGTGCAATGAATTATGGGTGAATAAAGTTTGTCTACACCACACTACTAAATTATTATGGATCCTCCAAGCATGACAGGAGTTTTGAAAATAATTATGAAAGTTTTAGGCTAAATTCCTGCATGCTCAATGATTAAACAGCAGCACAGAGGCCAGAGGGAAGAACTGTTGGCTCAAAGTGAGAAAGATGTGGGTTTTTATTCCCAACTGGACTCAATTCATACAGATCTGACTGCAAGAAACAAGTGACCTGTGTGTTTACACAAGATAGTATATGCTAATGTTTGTCACACACTGGCTGTCACACTAACAATGCAGGTGGGAGCAATCTGACCAAAGGCTAATTTTCTGTCCTAAAGCTCTGCATGCTGCAAAAAGGTGACAACACAGAGGCTCAGTCACGGCAGGCTCAGGCCTTTTTTTTAAAATCAAAGTCCATTATAAGATGTAAAGTACTTGGTAAATGAGAAGCCATGACACCTGTAAATTTGTCAAAATGATGATATTCTTGTTCCAGTCCTTGTTTTTGGGTTTTGGCCTCGACTCTCTCTATCTGAATGTGAAGGTCCAGCATGTTGTAGGTGTAAAATTTACCAAAGAAGCACCTCAATTTCTGTCATAGACCTTCATCACACAATAAACTAACAATGTGACAAGCTGCGTCTTTGTATGAAGTCACAGGCTGATCGTAAAAAGGGGTCTGTGAAGGCCATTTGACATGTCTGTTAAATGCGTATGTTGAGTCAAGTTCAGATTTTGCTACCTCTTTTTTGTCATTTGTGCCATTTAGAGTTGCCTTTTACAAGTAAAATTGTGACAAGTTGTTTCATAGTTTATAAACCAGATTTTTTTCATCAACATCAATGAGTCTAGATGTTTCTGTCTCTTCAGTTTCTGTCCTATTTGTTACCTTTAAGCTGACATTGCATTCCCCTTTAAAATAAACAGCCTATAGTCTTGACTTACCTAAATATAACAGGTGTTGTAACTGGTCAGAACCAAATGATAAGGATTCATCATGGAGCTCTAAATCTAATTCAAAACTGTTTATGTTTTATTTAATATGAATTAAGTTTAAAAAAAATAAACATCAATCTGAGAAAGGGTGTAATGGAGAAATTTACTTAGACTTGTGTGTTCTGTCCGAGATGTGATTACAATCATTAGTTTCAATTCAGTGACAAACTGGCAGCTGGTTTGGGACGTCTCTCTGCCTTCCAGTGATAATGTCTACTAGTTTACAGCCCAGTGCAATCCTGATTTTCACAGCTGGTTCAAGACATTAAGGCATCAAGCTCAAAAGCGTCTGAAATTCTCTCTGGCTTCCAAATGTGTAGTGCAACATCATATCAAGGTGTCCCACATGCATATAGCTTGTAACTAGGATTTAGCCTGGTAAAAACGCTGCATAATCTTGGTACAAAAAACCCTCTTTGAGCTTTAACCCTGAAGCCAGCTTGAACAGCACATGTTGTTTTAGAAGACTGGATTGAATAGGAGCTTATTGCCACAGGAGATACTGAGTACTAACAATCTGCCAGGAGCATGCAACATTGAGCTGTGCTGCAGAATCAGACCACACTCCTGAGAATAAAGACTTTAGGGATTGGGGATTACTTGCTCCTCTATCACTCTATCATCACCTTCTTTGTCTCACTCTCTCTCATGCAAACCTGAACTTCAAAATGATGGACTATTTCAGCTTTTTCTAAAGCTGTCAAAGCTGCATTTTCAAGGTCTACTGAAATAAATCAAACTTTGGCTTTGGAAATTCTTTGAAAGCCACTAAATGATATTGGCTGTCAGCATGAGTGCTTAAACAGCAGTAACACGATTCTTACAGACCAGAAATTAGGCTTGCTGTGTAGAAACAAATCAAGACTTCTATCTAATCACAACTACAAACAAACAGTTCAACCTAAACCTAGGTGAATAACACAGATGATATATAAACTAGTGAATAATTCTTGTTGTAGTACTTTCCTTTTTGCAGTTTTGTTGTGTGTGTAGGTCTGTACCGCTATGAATGCCTCACTGACAATAAGGCAGTACAAAAATGGGAATAGAGCTAAGATTATTTGCTTTTTTGTCAATTCTACACACATTATTGATAAGTTAGACTTTTAATATGTACATTTATTAACAAATCAACTGTTTTAAAATGGTTGTTGACATTTAGTTGACATTTAAGTCCAATGCATCAATTTGGCATTGGTATTTTAATTTGTTCTGTGCCTGTGGTTCATACTTTGTTTTATCTAGAGATTATTTTTAGTTCTAAAAATGCTAATCATTATGACTTATGTTTTTTATTCAGTGCATCTTTCTTTATCTTAACTAAGGGTTGTACTGTACTTACCCTCTAAAATTTGCCTGATTTTAAATCACAAACAGAAAACACAGGGAGTAAAGCACGGATATTTTTTTGTAGATTTTTTCCACTTAAAGTGATGTGTTTGGATACCTGCAGATTGCCACACATACAAATGTAAGTTCTTGTTCAAGTGCAGGATTTACTGAATTACACAAATTCACAACTGTAAATAGCCCATTTCTGCCTACTCCTCCACTGTGTCATTTAGTCTAACTGAAGTACAACCAGACACTCCTATTTTCAGGGAGTCAAGAAGAAGTATGACTCATTTACTTTTTCTCTCTGATTGTGTAGAAAGACTGTAAAAACATGTATATAATCATTCCTGTCCATCCCATCTGCCCTCCATCTTTCCTCCTTCCTCTCTCTCTAAGCTCTGTATGTCTGCCTAACCTCCTCTCTCCATCCTCACTTCTGCTTTCCTGTTTTCTTACATCTTTCTTTAACTTCTCATTTCTTTCTCCACATCTTCCCCCACAGTCTTTACTGCTGCCACAGCCTCTTGTAAACATGTAATAGTGTATTACCTACCCTTGTTTTCTACTCTCTTTTCGATCCATCTCTGTCCTCTACCTGGTCCCCAATAACTCCCTATCCTTCTGGCTTACTCCACCTTTGTACTCCCCTAGACCTTGACAAACATGTGGAAATGTTTAATTAAGCATCACTGGCTCTTCTAAATCCTCTCTCTCTCTGTCCTTCTCCTTTCACAATACTTTTGGCCTCCACCCAAATCCTATTTTCTCTTTTCCTCCTGGTAAACAGGCAGCATCATAGGGTTAACATTGGCATTGTTTTGCAGCTCCTCCAAGTTTGTAGTTTTCACTCTGATCAAAACACAGTTTCATCCTTTTGAATATGGAGGAACTAAAATTTAAAGCCCCCAAGGTGTTTGGGTTTGGATAGCTGTTTGTTAAATAAGCCACCACATCCTCTAACTTGTACAATCATTCTTTCTGTCCTTTATCCTGTTCCACTCTCTTTCATCCCTGTATAAGATCTTAGTGTTTGTTTCTTGAGTTCAGCTTAGCTACGTCAGTTCCTGGGTACAAACACAGGAGAAAACAAGTCCAACTAAAACATAACCTTATCACTATAACCAAGCCATCTGGACCAACTTGCTGATGATTTACACAGAGCAGATGTTTGCCCAGAGAAAATAACACGTCCTCTGAGCACATCTATGAGAAATATTTCTTACTACCTCACGCACAAATGTTGTAACAGCAGAGTGCCCAAAAGCTGAGGTTATCCAGCTATTGCAGATTATGTGCTTGTATTCTCTCCATGTTGACTTGTTCTGTGTTCTATGAATCAGCTTCTTCATTTTTTTTCTTTTGCTAAATTCTTTTTATTTTTTTCTTTCCTTTTCTGCTGCTGTGTTTATCTCCTTTGTTCTGAGAGAACATTTTCAAAGCTGATGAAGGTGGATGCTAGAGGGGATTTTTTTGAGGAGATGGGAAAAGAAAGAGGATGAAGAGTACCACTCCTATGCCTGCACATACAGGGAGGCAAACACACATCCATGTGGAGACACACTTGTTTGAAATTGCAGAGGGGTGTTAAAATAAGAAAAAAGAGAGAGAGAAAGGGGGGAATGTTCCACCAAAGAGGCAAGAGAAAGAGCAAATCAATGGAGGCATGATAATGAATTATTTCCTCGCCAGAGAGGGAGTTAGAGGAGAGAGATAAAAGCAGACCACATGCTGTGCCACTAACAGCCTGGGGGCTGCTGCCTGTGAATTATGGCGCGTTGGAACACACTTGCTGCCCTCGGGACCTGCTGGTTGCAAAGGAAAGAGAAAGGGGAAAAAATAGAAATAAGAAAGCCGCAAAGAGATGGGGAGACCAGAAAAGAAATGTCGAAAAGGGTAATAGGTCAAAGCAAAGCCCCTCGAGTCCTTGCAAAGCATGGATTTACATCTAATTACAGACATAAGGATGAAATTTAAGTGGTGAAAATGAAAGAAGGGCAGATAGATGAGGGAAATGGAAAAGCAGGGTTGGGGGGGCAGTGTTGGATGGAATTATTCAGCATGTGTAATTACGCGAGATATTAGACGTCTGGTAGTAAAGTCAGTGTGTCACCAATGAGATGTCATGTCTTAATAATCTTTATATGATGTTTCAGATGTACCCTGAGATTTCTACAAGTGCGTTTCTTCCTCATTACAACATGATATGCTGTATGACTGCCCGCTTCTGGAAGTCTTAAGAGTCAAATGAATTACAAGCATAATTTGTACTTCATTGCACCATGTTCAACATACCCAAGGCATACATTTTTCTAATTCCTATCTTTGTTCTCCTTTAACAAAGGCATCCTGCTGAGATTGTTCCAATTTAAGTGGCTGATAAAGATTAAATCGTTACAGATAAAATCACTTGTGGGAAGTCTGTCAATATATACTCGAAATACTCAAATATCCTTATAGGTGACTCCATAATGGTTAAAATATGAATTATAAGATACCTTTAGACTAAATCAGTTGCTTCAATCTTATGGCTGGTTATCTTAATGTTATTAAATAAGTAATCCCTTGGTAACCTTAAATTAACTTAATATTATTATACTCTTAAAATGAATGCCTGCAACTCTTACAGTTTAATACATCATCCATCCTCAATGCTGATTAATTTTTTGCTTTACTCACTGTTGTAATTTAGATTTAGTGAGAGCTCACTTTCCTTCAACTTGCCTCATCTGCTTCATTTATTAATTTACTATGTTTCCTAAAATTAGTTTTAATACCCCTTAGTTTCTGAATGCTGAATTTGATACGTCAAGCTGTTGTTTTTAATTCTGGATGGGGAGAGCAAACGCAATAGTGCAGTAAGAGCAGCATAGTGAGGTTTTCTAATGGGGGATGTAGCTATGTCTGCTTGCTCAAAATGTGACATCTTGCATTGTATTTGATTTTGCTGGACCTTAAAAATTAACATAAGTAAACTAGTAAAACCTAAACCAAACCAAAATATAACTTTACCTGACTAAACTTAAGTAACTTAAGTCAGATAAAGCTGGTAATTTTTGTTATGGAACTTCTGTGTAAGTATGCAGTACTTACATTTAAACAAATTGTGATGTTACACATTTAGAAAGCATTGGGATGTCCATTCAAGGTGAGGTGAGGATTCTGGGAAAGAGGATTTTTTTTACCATCAGCAAGCTACAGCTGGGTGTTTTCTTTAGGAAACCTTAACCATATAAGAAAACTCAGGACTGGAAGAGTTATTGCACCAACTCACTGTCCACCAAAAAATAGTAAATAGTTAGTTAAAATCACACTAATTATATCAACTTTTCTGTTAGTATACAAAGAAGATAAAATTTTATTAACAGGCTTTAGAAGTATTGGTAGGTTTTTTTAAATTTTGAGATAGCCAGACCAGCTTTCTCCCTTTGCCTTTAGTCTAACTTCTAAGCTAGGCTTAATGCCTCCAGGCTCCAGCTCTGAATTAAATTGAGAGAATAAGCCTTTTCTTAAGCTTGTATTTGGGGGAAAATTTTTGCTTTGCTGTGACAGCAGACAGTAAAAAGAAGACAGGAAATGGGACATGAAACAAAAGGCCCCAAGCTGGGCAAATGTCTACATCCTGATGGCCTCTGTTAATCCTTTTAATCTCGACTTTATCAGGACAATATTAATTTTCTGTTTGGCAAGTGGGTCAAAACACCAGAAAGGGGCAACTATGACATAAAGTACAGACAAGGCCATCATGCTTCACCAACTTGTAAGGACAAGGACCCAATGTGTTTTCCAGGTTAACAAGACTTGAATAATTACTGTCAACCAAACCACTGTGGTCTGTGTGGTTTCACCCTGAGGCATGACACTTGTGTTTCTATTAAACCACTGCACACACAGTATATGTCTACTCTGCAGATGTTTACAGAACATGGACACCTGAGTTGAGGGTTTCACTGAAGAGTGCTTAATATTGCATCTGATGCTGTGCAATTTTGGTGTAGCTGTTATATGAAATTGATGGGTCACTGTCTCCTGATTTCCAATGAGGCCAGTGCTCACTGTTTTTTAATTTAAATGCATAGGGTAAATCACAGCTTCTCTTGTATTATGGATGGACCATACAAGTGTTCTCTCTTGTTTCTCATTTCATTTTTGCTTTTCCTCTGCTTCTCTCCCATGTTTCCTCCTCATATGTACTACAGATTCCCACCTGACTGCAATGTTTACACTCAAATATGATGTAGTTCATGACAGTGTATATCTCCTACCACGAAAGCTGCATCCATAATTTTTGACCGTGTATACAGTTCATATTGTTCACACGACTCTGCTTCTTCACTATTAACACTCTGTTCCTCTGCTCCTTTCTTCTTCTCTCTTCAAGGGAATAAGCTGAATCTGTTAAGTGTTCTACTAAAATAACTAGGTACCTCTTACCGCTGTAATCAGAACTGATGACCACTGACTGCAAGGTGTTGAGGGAGTAAATGTGTATGATTGAATGTGAAAACACACACACACACGCACACACACATTCCCTTCCTGCTCTATATGCAATTGAAATATAATGCTGAAATATAATATTTAATTTAAAAGGATTTGATCTAAACATTTAGTTTCATTAAAAATAACAAATAAATGATTTTTTTTTTTTTACAACAACCTTATTTCAGAAGCAAACAAACCACTGATCACATGACATATAGATTACTGGAAATAAACAACACATAACACCTCTCATCAGCAGCACAACATTAAAAAGCATCAGAGAAGCGTGAAAGAAGTTTGAAGTTCGCCAGCCCCTCACAAGTTCCTGCAGCTACCTGACACTGGATAATTACTCAGGAATACACTCATGACTTAGAAGGAGCCAGAAAGCCCCTCGTACACACACCAGCAATTAGCAGCAAAGGTCCACTGAGTTTTAATGAGGCATCAGATGGTAGCAAGGAGAGAGTGGGCAAGTATGAAAGAAAAGGAAAGGAAAGAAAAAGGAAAGAGAAGAAAAAAGAAAAGGAACAGTGAAAAGATAAGTGCAAAAGACTAAGAAGACTATAGAAAAAGGGCAAGAATAGCAAAAAAACAAACAAAAAAACATATAAGATAAAACTTGGACAGGACAAGATTGAAAACAGAAGATAGAGGGAGTGTTATTGTGTGGGTGAAGAGGGAACCTCCAAGACCTCCAGTTCAAAGTCACTTTGTTGTTACGAGCTTAGCTGGAGGTCTTTCACCCACTTGGCTGTCAGAGAACAACAGGCTTGTGTTGTTAAAGTGATATCTGAT
Organism: Acanthurus lineatus; assembly: GCA_029814665.1. Lineage (NCBI taxonomy): Eukaryota > Metazoa > Chordata > Actinopteri > Acanthuriformes > Acanthuridae > Acanthurus > Acanthurus lineatus. The sequence continues at coordinate 17,567,319 of JAPZDV010000006.1, forward strand.
CTCAGCAAGATCATTTGTGCAGATTAAGGGCAAACTTGAGAAACATGAAGGATCAAACCTTGACAGGAGCTACCAGGCAGAACAAAAAGATATTATCTTGCTTCAGAGGCATCAGGGCTCTCTTAGAGCTTTACTGGAAATGTACAAGGTATAAAATGGACACAGAGCCCAGCAGGAAAAATACTTAATCCTGTTGAACCAGCTGCATTTCTGCACTGATTTAACTTGCACTGTTATATGATTCAGATGAAATAATCCAAATGTAAGCTCAGTATTTTAAAGTGTGTTGCTGAAATTACAACCCTTTCCTCTAGAAACTGTTCAACCCATTTACGACAGCAAACACATTTTGGATTTTATAGAATCCTGTCAGAATTACGTTTTACATGAAATTTATAAGAAAACATTGTTAACCAACTTCGCTAGTGAGTCTGAAATAGTCATACTGAATGAATCAGCAAAATATTTAATAACAGTGGTTTTCATTTGTTTTGTTTCCAACAACTTCCATGTCTGCAATGTTACATCCACTTGAAGAATCTACAGCTTTTGGCTTTGATTATATAAAAAAAATACAGCAGCATCCTGTATATCTTGTAGGTCATGATACACATGATGTTCATTTGATAAAAAGTTTACTGTAATCTTTTTTGTAACTTTAACCAAAATGCTATTTTTACCTAAACTTTACCACACAGAGTCAAGAACGTGAACTCTAGTATATCTGCCAGTGTTCCTTCAATTTCTGCCCCATACTTTAATGTACTATATAATTCTAGGAGACACGGTTGGAAGTCATTTAGTGAATCATTGAATCAAGGAAACAAGACTACTTTCAAATGGAAAAGAGCCTGTTGAAGTTCTATATTACCCCCCTCTGCCATAGCAACTCTGAATTATTACTAATAATAGGCAAACACTTACCCATATGTCCATGTGCACCATATGTAAGGATGTGCGTCAATGGTTCTAGGTGGTTGTCTCTAAGTGCACGTGGTGTTCAGGCATATCAATTATTATGACACGAGGTCTTCAGCGACCTGTGAACCTTTTAACCTTAATCTTGCTATATCAGCTCTTTATCTCTCACTAACTACAGTCCTTTAATGTTCTTTACTTTATCTCCACTTTCTTCCATTTGTTTCTCTCATTTCTCTCCCTGGCCATTCTCCTCTTGAGAGACTCTTATCCTGTCTTCTACTAAGCTTCCCTTCCCCAACCTTCTCAGAATCGGCACTTATAGTCTAGCTCCCCTACCATTCTGCTGCTCCCTCTCCATTTCTGATACTTCAATCTTTTGATTAATTAGTCAGACCTGCTGAGTGGCCCTGCCAGTGCAGACAAGCATCTCCATATAATTCCGCTATTATCAGGAGCCATGGAAAACAAAAAGACTCAAAGCGGATGAAAAAGGTTTAGAAGACATAGAAGAGAAAGAGCTTATTGGAAAGAACTGCATGTGGGGGGAAAAATATGGAGGAAATGGAAACAAGAGAAAACCAGCCGGGGCTCTAATTAGATGCTCCCAAGCTGTGTGTTTTTGTAAATAAATTAAAAGCAGGACCATTGGTTCATTGCACTGCACCTTAACAGCTAATGGTTCTGTTAACATATGCTAACAAGCTCCACAACTGTATAGTTACATGCTCAAGTAAATCTTTATTAGTCCAATAAACAAAGTTAAACTTTGAAGAGGAATCTTAAAAAGAAATTAGCAGGCTTGAAATCAAATTATGGTGTTAAAATATTGAAGCTTACCACTTGGCATTTTAAATTAGAGAGAAAATTGGGAAACAGAAAGATAATTATTTTAATAACAATGCAGTTGGATTGCAGTGCCAAGATCGTTAACTTCCAGGAAGAATAAAAAGGTTAGAAACAAAGACGTTTCAGTAGTGTCTAGTCTAAAAATCCTGCCAATGTAAGTGAAATGATGATGCCAAGCAGAGAGAAGTGAAATTTAGGAATAACCAAAACATGTAAAATTCTCATCTTTTTTCTTTAAAACCTCACATCATCTTCCTGCTGTTGCACTGCTGCCTTCTCTCACTCATGCTCCTTCTTCTGGTGTTTTCCTCTGTTGCTTTACCAGTTAGCTGGCTTGATGACCCAAAGTCAAACATGAAGATTTGGTGAGATAAACAAACCAGTGGGCTGACGTTAGTTTGGGAGCTTTAGTTTGAACTCATGACCATCATTGTTTATCTTTGTTCTGCTGCTTTCATGCTGGTCTCTGCAGGATCTGGTGGGTTTCCAGCAGTTCTAAAGTTTTTGCATCAGAGACAACTTTTGAACTTTTCACCATATATCCAAATTAACACCTCTTTTTTTAGTTTGACAAATTAAAGGATAATGGCTTATGATGCTGTGGTGTTGACCCTAATGTATGTACTTATAGGCCCACCTGAAGAGCATTTAGATTGGACACACAGACTAACAGTCCTTGGAAACTTGAAGCATCAAATGATAAATGTGCATGCACAGAGTCTGTCTGTCTTGCTAATCCAGCTGAGGAGTGCATCCTTTGCCTGTCTGTGTCTGAACAGCCACTTCCAGGGCAGGTCTTTGACTTTGGGCCCAACAAAAGTGAGAGTGAAATACAGCTTCAGTATTCATGACATTTAAATACCTACAGACAAAAATGTTTATAAGCTGTAGCTTAGAAATACTAGTCCATATATCACCCCAGGGCAGCTTTATATAATCTAAATGTATAAATTTAGAAGCCTCGACCTTGTGTGACATTCTATGTATATTGCATCAGCAAGCTTCAGATATCTCTAAATGAGCCTGCTCACATATGAGCTTCACTGCTAATGATTTGTCATCTTTTCCAGACCAGTTAATGTGAAACATCTTAATGTCCATGAGGCAAATTCCTGCACATTTATTACTGTATAATTATAGTTGTTCTAATTTGGATACAAAGGGCACATGAACTAGTCATCCACCCACAACACCATGTTGACACTGTAATAAATGTTGGGAAACAGAATTCTGTGAAATCATACACGGTTAGGAAACTACAGAGCTGATTTAAAGCCGTTGTGCTGTTATCTCTGCTCTGCAATATGCTCTACAACACGGAGAGAGGCTGATTCTTCAATGCTGCTGTACCATAAACAAGCAGTTGTTGTTTTTCTAGGTTCATTTATCTAACACTAAGAAAAACTGGTATAATTTGCATTATGAATTTAGTGCTGAATAAGTTAATATACAGACAACTGTGACAATGGTACAATAATTTAAGATATTTAGAAACAAAAAATGGCAAATGTTCTTTGCCTCTAGCATTAAATTTATGAGGATTTGTAATTTTTGTTTGTTCACCGTTAATCAGTCTAAACTGAATAACACTGAACAAGAAATCAGAAGATTTTACATTACTTTGTTATTCATGTTTAACAAGATTCCTTGTAAACTAAACACACTAGTAAATATTAAAATGTAAAATACTATGGAATTTATATATATTACAATTAAATTTAATACTATGTTTTTATCCTTTTATGCTAGATACTTAAAAAACTTAGAATCAAATATTGTTCAGTGCATAAACCATATGTCTCACTCACAAATATAAATGCTGTCTCTTAGTATTTGCAGTTATGTTTGTGACTACATTAGTAACATTTATTTACCATTATTCTTTGACTGTTATCTATAAATCGATACCCTTGGAGAAATGAATTAGGTGTAAAAGTAAAATCTACTAAACAGGGGTGCCAAGGAGTTAGCAAAGAAAAGTACATAAATACAACCTGCTAGGCTTGTACAAGGCAGAATAAGGTGGGGAAAAAAATCAATAACAATGCAATCATCTCAGGAGTATTCTCCGAGCATATTCCCCTCCATTCAATTTGCGGTAAAAATAAAAAATAAAAAGGGTATTTGGGTGGCAACAGAGACTTGTTTAACTGTTTGCCTGTCAAGGTTTATACGTTACATAAAGCAAAGACAACCAAAAGACCTAAATAAAACACAATTAGTGTTCCTTGAGAGCACAAGTTCAGTGAGTATGGGAGCAACTATGAGCAGGATTTCTTTTTTTAAAAAAAGGCCAGAGGGTTTTGATTTTGACATCAAAGCTGAGGAGAGAAAAGTAATAACAAAGAAAAACCATGAACTCTACAGGAATGCTGAGTAAAATTTGTACCTCTGTGCTTTGAGTTATTGGGTCTCAAAAAGATGACTAAGGCTCGTGTTTCAAATGCTCGCCTGAGAACAGACAATTGCCTTATCAAAAAGGGCAAAATACTTTCTCGCATCATTTAGGTCCATTATTCGCATTCTACTTTCCAAGCTTATGACCATATTGTGAATTTCCAGCCTGCTAAACACACCTGTGTTTCCTGGCTGCTCCGTTTCCCAGACCACTCACTGGGGAGAGCACTGAATGCATCCCACGAAAACACACACAGACTTGCAGTCACACACACACCCTTTTATAAAAACTTACACTACTCAACTCCGTCAACATTATCCAAAAACACCAGATGCACCACTCAAAAATAATTACTCCCTCTTGGTGTTGCCTTTCTGCAGCCCAACAGTTAACCTTGAGCGTCATCTGATCAATAGCTTGTTTTATTGGTCCCAACCTATTCCTTCAACTGCTTGTCAAACATAAAATGCATTGACAAACATGGCCTAGAACCCTGCAGGCATGCCTGTCGGTAGATAAATACCATGCAATATCTGCTCACCGCCCATCTGGAAGGTGAGGAGAGTGTAACAGAATAATTGCAGTACAATTTCCACTAAAACCAGTCATTATGAGGCTGAATTAGTGGTGACACTTTACAGACCTGCACTAGCTGAAGGTAGAGCCTCAGAAATGGCCACTTGCCACAGCTAACTGCTGGCTTCATCAACTTTATAAGAGTTTATCACAGTTTTGCATTCAGATCCAAGTTGCTTCAATACAGTTCAAAGTTTGTAAAAAAGGAAGAAAAAATAAGAACAAAAAAAGTGTAAATTTGAAAAAAGGAGTTACCATGGCTCTCAGCAATTGTGATTATTGTACATAATAGGGTGGAACCTGCCTCTCAGCTGCCGCTCAGCCTAAACCCCAAAAGCTATTATGGCTGTTCCAGATGCTATAATCACGGCTTGGTCTGGGAACATGGGCCTGTGTGCAATTATCAATTTATCTGAGGCTGAAACACTTTTATCCTGATGGCCGCTGGAGAGAGACGCTGACTGGATGGGAGGTCACCAGGTTCTCAGTTGTGATGGCATTAAGTTGTGTTTTTATTTTACAAAAGCATTGGTGATGTATGTATTGCATGGTCTGTCAACTAAAGCAAACTAATTAACTTAAATGTGTACAAGGGCAAACTAGGCATGGGGTCAACAGAAAATGTACAGTAGAGAAACAGATAGATTTTCAGTTTTCACAATTATTTAAACCTATTTTAAATCTGTCAATTTTTTACATATCTATCTCTACTTTTATTTAAGATTAATAGTTACACAGGATAACATGGTCTCTGGAACAAATGCCAATTAATTCCTTTTTGATGGTACCAGGAGAGAGAAAAAAATAAGGATGGTCAGAAAGAGAGAAAAGGAAAAATAAGAAAAGCAAGTGGTAAAAAGGAAAGCATGAACAGATTAATTACTCACGGAAAGCTGTGTAGAACTCGTGCAGGCTGAGGTGTCCATCATTGTTGTAGTCGTCATAACGCAGCAGGTCCTGCATGGTGCACTCCAGCAGGTTGTCCTCCAGGTGCTCCTTCATGGAAATCTAACACACAAGCATGCAACGTGTGTTCAATCTTATAGGTGAACCAAAAAAATCCGTAAAGAGAACGTGTAGGAAGAGGAAGATAATAAATAAAGAGCAACTTCGATTCACAACTGCAAAATGATCATACCTTATCTTAGCCCTTACTTATTGTTTCTCTCTTGTCTTCATCTTTTACATTTAAAGCTGCATACTGTGAGATGGAACCACATTATGCACGTTCAGTATAATCCTGAGATAAGCCTGACATTTTCAGAGGGGAAATACCACACACATCTTACATTTCACTTTCCTTCTAATGGGGTAGCCTAGGTATTATTATATTTTTATGATTATTAACTGCTGCGCTCATCAGGTCTCTTAAAATACTAAGTTGAAGAATCACAGAATCCTCCATGTAATTATATCTATACATTTGCATTCATTCTGTATTTAACATATGTAAGTTATTAAATATGACATAAATTTAAATTTTGACGGTCCGTTTTATGAAAAGATACAATATATTAGTAATTACACCTACAGAAGGGCCTTTCATTAAAGCTTTCAAATTATGCTGTGCTACAAGTAGTTATCATTTGGGCTTCCAGCAGATGTTCAAATGACTTGTAATAAATTGCCAAACTGAATATACTTTCCATTATAAGTAGTTTAGAATGAACTTTTCATTCAAACAATAATTAGAATGAGATTTCAATCAGAGGAAAAATGCCTCATGCACATAAACAATGGAATAATAGAAACAGACTAATCTTAGAGTAATTTCCTTTTGTTGTAAAGAGGAGGGTTAAAAATGTAATCTGTCAGGTAAGTGCTGTTTCCGGTTGCTTGCCATTTTAGGAATATCTTTACTCTTACTGCTTAAGCTTGTGCATATTGCACCTGAGTTCATTCAAAGATGCTCCCCTGGGAAGACGCATAGCTCTCTCCTCCATTGTTTGTCATTTATGAGCTCTCTTTTACTTTAGTGCTGCCTCTTTCTCAGGGGAACTATCTCTGAATAGGTGATGTTAAGCTGTTTTATGGAGATAAACAAAGAACTTAGCCTGTGTTCAGTAACTCAACTTGCACAATATTCTGTTAAAACAGTTGCCTCTGTACACTATAAGAAATTATAGTGTAAATAGTGTAGTATTATAGTGTAAAAAGATTATATTGATATATATTTGATTTAATAAGTGTCTTATATTTGATAGAAATGGTCAGTCAAGCTCATTACATTTTTAAAAAAAAAACTTGGCAAAAGTAAGAAATGTAAAAATATCAGATCTCTTAAAAGTAATGAGTAAAGCAAACACACTGTAGTATCTCCAGTGAGACATGCAAATATGAGCAAGCTAACTGTATGAAAATGCACTGGTAGATCTAACTAGACAATAAAAATCAAAGCTCCAATGTGACAAGAGATGCTACGGATGCCACATTACAAAGTTGTTTTTTAACATGAGAGGTGTTTTTGGGCCAAAATGTCTCATGCTCAGTTCCTTCAGCTATGATTCCCGAGCTTAAAAGTATAGCCTCTGTGCTTGTTCATCTCCTCCAATTGATTCTATATGGAGCTACACATGTGACACAGCAGATTAAGGGATGTGACAAACTTTTTTCCCTTGTTGGTGCCTCCAGCAGACTGCAGCCACTGTTGTGCATTCACTGTCACAGACTGATCCGTCCTTGGGCATTTGAGTGAAAAATTTCAAATCCAAACTGAAGAACTTTAGCCTCTAAGACCATCAGTAACAATTGATAGATCCCAAAAAGGAGAAAGTTTGGATGGATGACTGGAAATCATCTTTAGAACTCCTTTGATCTGTAAAAGCATAAACTCTGTGAAACTGAATTTATGAAGCCTTAAAGGATAAGAACATCTTCTCCTAAGATTTCCTGCAAACATGTCAGCATAAGTAACTGTCAGTTGTGACTGATCAAAATCTTTTGTTGAAGCTTTTTAATGCACCTTTGCCGAAAGAGATTTCAGTATTTTTTTCTGCTACTAGAACTAGGCCAAAAACATTTCATCATGGCAAGAAAGCGTGATGTCATTATCAACTACAGTGAGATGACGAAAGATTAATTACTGAGGCAATCTTGCAACTATATTCAGTTGTATTTATAAATCTAAACTCTAATAAACTCTAATAAAGTTGTTTTTTAATTGGCAATATGCAGCCACTCTCTTTAAATTTCCCCATAATAAGAAAGAGCTACACCATATTTAACATGCTAAACAAAAAAGCATTTGACAGCATTTGACTTCCTGATGCAGTCTGCAGTCGGCAGTGACTCTTGCATGGTTCACTGCATTCTGGCAGAAATCGTGCAGATCATAGCTGAGTTGGGAGGGGTCTAATTAACACTCATCTTTGATGCCTATTTCCTGACACCAGATGATGCCCACAATAATTTAATTTCCGCACCCAGCAAATGTCAATGCCAATCCTTTCTACAGTCCCCCTACTGTTTCCCATCAGACCCTGGTGGGAAGATAACCTCAATAAACATTTTTCATTGTTAAACAAGATGATTAAATGTTTCAGCCACAAGTCGCTCACTAAGCAGTAACTCTGGTGGGGAGTAACAAAAAGACAAAAATAGGATCGATTGCTGCCCAACATTAGCTGGAATAGACTCGAATTATAGTCAAAATGATCTCATTAAAACAAGGTAGATTCCTCTTTATTCTGAGAAATGTAGAATTTTATTCATGGTGGCATCAATACAAGGCTGTAGTTTTCCCAAAAAGTAGTTCTGCTAACATTCACACCTCTAAACTGCAAAGTCCAGGATGAGCTTTGAAATGTGCACTTCTGTTAAGTAGTAGACACACTTTAATTCAAAAAACTGTTTCAAAAATGGAATTGTATGAATGATATACATCAAAGGCATCCCAACATCACTTGCAAATCCTTCCCAGAGAGGTTTATTACAGGCATATACCTCCCTTATTTAAATGTATTCTTTCTCATCAGTTATTTATCCTTCCATCCATATCTTATAAATCAGACCATCTCGACTTAATACACACCTTTTCCAGCTCATCACTGATCAGCCAGCCATCCTGGTTCACATCCAGGTATTTGAACATGGTGTCCACCAGCGCTCTCTTCTCCTCCATGTCTCTTTGCTGGCTCTGCTCTCCGGTTTTCACAACTTTAGGTTGCATATCCAGCAGCATGCTCTTAAGCCTGTTGTACTCTGACATGGTGCATGCATTGCCTAAAAGAGCAAACACACAGATATGGAAGAAAGGACATTTGATTAACCTCAATTACACAAGCTGAAGGCTTTGGATTGGAGCTATAAATTGGATTTACTGTGAATGTGCGTTTTATAGAGGGAGCAGGGGAAAAGAGGGCAAGAGGGACAGATAATGTGTGTATTTGTGTGCATGTGTATGTCCTTGAGTGTTTATTGTTGCTCATTTAAAAAATGTCAGTTTATTGTATGCATAATTTGTCTGACAGCTTTTCCTGTGCGGGGGGTCCAATTAATTACAAGTAATCCTTGAATCCACATGAAACAAAAGGTAAACATCCTCATTTAGACCCTCACAAGCATCTTGTCCCTCCTTTGCTATGGGATTAGAGCTCATGCTTCAAATCAGGCTGGGTCTCTCACTCCTGATGCTTTGCTAGGCTCTGCCTGATGAGGATGTGCCAAGGAAATGAGAGACCACAAATTAATTATGGGCAGCACTCAGCATTTTTCTTCACACTTGAAATCAATAATTATGCAAAACACGTTCGTCTGATGCTTTGAGGGACATGATATAAATTGAGAACAGGCGAATAAGTGCCAGATATAAAGAGGGATAAGATAAGGTTTTCCTTTTCTTTTCTTGTGTCCCTCCTTTGCCTTAGTACAGTGCTTCTCAAATAGTGGGGCAAAATGCCAGGGGGGCGCATGTGACCTCAGGGAACATGCACGACGAAACTACCGTTTGCATTTTCATTGCCTTACCAGAATAAAGTGTAATTGCACATCCACTACAGTAGGTGGCAGTGGCGCTTTCATGCTGCTGTCTTGGGTGATCTGTTCTTAAAAGTCGCGAGGGGTTAAAATTTATTCATTCTTGCATTTAAAGATGAAAAAAGATGAGCTCCAAAGACACGTCTAATCGATCGTGTTTTGAATTAGTTGCAGAGCATGAAGCAAAGGCGAAAGGGGAAAGCAAGAATTTTCTGAGTACTTTTAACAATTTTATAGACAAATGATACTATTTATAGTCATGGCGGAGGGTGGGAGGCGCAAAATGTTTTCTTCTTCCTATGGGGGGCTTAACAGAAAACAATTGAGAAGCACTGCCTTAGTATCATCTGGTGACAACATGAGAGATGCTGAGGGGAGGCTGAGAGGGAGCCAGGCCTATGCGTGCAAGGCCGAGGCATGGTGCTGAGAGAACAAAATATGAAAAAATCTCTCTCATATTAATAAATCATTAGGTGCTGTCCCTGCTTGCTGCAGAGCAGGAGCCCCCCCTCTGAGAGAACATGGGAATGGATCTCATTGCCTAATCTCCTCCAACAACTCAACTGCTATCAAAGCTAACGAATGCAAATATAAGGCTACCTGATGAAGACGCTGAGATCTTAAAAAGCTCAGTCCTGGCATCACCTCTTGGTTCCAGTCTATTAGCAGTGTTGAGTGCAAGCAAAGCACAACTGTCAAAGTCAACTTATTATCAGCAAGGCCGCAACAAAAGAGACAATGTCCCCTGCTGGGGTGCTCTTTGTTAAAGTGCATATTAAAAAGGAATGTATCTTCATGCTTATGCATAAGTATAAACACATGAACTAACAAAGGGCTTCCTGGTGTGCAAACTGCCATGTCCTCTCAAAGAAAAGTTCAGGATTATTCATGATTAAATCGTAAGCGACCTCTAGACTGCATGCTCTCTACTCAAGTGTCTGATCTGGTACTGGGCCAAAAAAAAAGGGGCTAATATATGATTTGTTTGCAATAAACATACAAATTATGTATGAAAATTGTAATTCCATGTAAAAGTTAAAAAAAAAAAAACCTCTTTGGTGGTTTGATCATAAAGTCAAATCAAATGAAGTGTAGTGGAGCTTTGGGCTACCACAAGCAGCCAGGAAAAGCTTTACAGTGGCCAATCAAAATGTGACTGTCTCCTAACTTAATCAACGGTAATGACATATAAAATATTACCTATTTTTTGATTCACAAAAAGACTCAAAGATCCCTTCTGTAAAGAAAAGTTATGGCTGACTTTGTTCTGCATTCATTTTATTTTGAGAAACACCAGGAAAAGACTAAAAACAAACAAACAAACAAAAAAGTCAGTTAATCGGCATTTTCTGACAGGCATATCAGGTGTTAACTACTGCAGATGTGTCACAAATGTTTATCCAACATTCATCTAACAGTTTTCTTTTAATACAGGCAAACAGTCTCCTAAAAGAGTAAGATGCTATAGTTTTCTTTTGGATACACAACTCAAACAGCAGTAAATAATCATTTTTCAACTGCAGATTAAAGCACTTTGGTGCTGTAGTGCACAACAGCTATCTATTGCTTCATAAAGGGTCAATGGAAAATTTCAAGGCTGTTGGGGCAACAATGTCTGGGCCGTCTCTGCTTTTTTATCTCCTGTTCATGTCTGGGAGGACTGCATGATGTTTGACAGGCAGTTACAGCCTTGCATGGATACACCAAACAAAGCCTAAGTAATACACAATGACACACACACACACACACACACACACACACACCTAAACTGTGGCAACCCTTCTACTTATTACATTACAAAGACTTATACACCCACGCAACAAAGACAATGTGCACTCTTCTTAAGTCAAGGTCTTGGCCAAATCCCTGCTCAATGTTATTCCTGCAAGGGGAATGAGGCGTGAGATGGATCAGACATAAGGGATCATCATCTAGCTGTCATCCCTGTCCCTGCTCCAGAAGGACAGAAACAAATTTACACCCCCATGCTGATTTACATCTTGTCATATAAAAAGGGAACAATCCTCTCTTTGCTCAAATTCACTGTGGCCCCACAAGTATCCAGCCAGAGGGAAATACATTATATCTGAAAAGAAATGAGATTGTTTCAGATGTAAAGAAAATGGAAATTTTTTAAAGGTCTTTATAGGCACATATGAGAGAAGACATCTTCGGCCAACGCTGCTGCAGAAACAAAGGTTGATTGAGGTCATAAATGACTTCAATGCCCCTATGACCTTGTTTTCTCTGCAGGTACACATTCTGTTCTCTGGCTCTGGAGAGAAAGTGAATGTTTTACCTGGAGTTTACCGTGAATCACGCTCTCTTTTTTTGTTGGAGTGAAAGTCCTTTGATTCAGTCTCTTTCATTCTGCTGAGCGCAGCTGCAGCAGCAGTGGCAGAGAAATATCTGTCTGTATTACAGTGCATCCACCCCTGACTTTAACACTTTTTTATTGTTCTAGAGGGACTAGGACTCCCTTTATTGCCCGTTTGAATGTTGGATGCTCAAGTGAGTGATCCGAGCCTGCTCGCACCATGGACGCCCAATGTCCCGGAGACAGAGCTCCTCTCCACTGCTCAGAGCATCCTCTGAGCAGACTCTTTATAAATGTCAGGCAGAGGAAAACAAACAGAGAGAAGAAGAAGAACCAGTGAAAAACACCCTGTCCTGCTATAGGCAATGGATTAAGAGAAAGGCCAAAGAGTCATGGACATTTAAGAGGTGAAATTTCTTAGCAGGGAAAAACCTCCTAAACTAACTAGAACTACCGCTTTTGGTTGTTTGATTCCAGGGACCAGTCAAGTTGCAGGCTAGTGTGAAATTTACCTTTAACTTTTTGGATATAAAATCCCATCATCTTAAAGAGTCATAAAACAAGGCAACTGGACTAAGTTGAGTTTTTGGGAAGATGTTTCACTTCTCATCTGAGAAGCTTCTTCAGTTCTGAACTGAGAATCTACACAAAAATCCCATCACTTAATTTTTTTGTACTCTATTAGACGTTTGTGTGTTTTTTCTTTTTTTGTTTGTTTTGTTAGAACTAATGTATAAATTCTTGAGTTACAGTAAAAAAAAAAATATTTCAGTATGGTCAAAGTGATCATCCGAACTCTGACGACTAAAATCTGCTCCCCCTTTAAAAAAATACCCAAAGTTATTCCTTATATAGTATAATGAGTTAAAGAGAATGGGACAGACTACCTGACTGATGAATGGATAGAATATCCAGAAACAAAATGACTTGAGCCAGAACAGTTGACAGCAATGAGACATAGAAGTAAGGTATGAATTTATGTAGTGTAGAGTATATAACCAAGTACTGGTGTGTCAATCTGACTTCTTTTCTCCATTGTATAAATTCTGTAACAAAAAATCAGCATTTTTTTGCAGAAGCTTCCTCTCTCTCTTCTCCAGTGGTGAAATGTTGTGCTGTGAGTCGATAAACAACAACTAAAAAAGCAAAGTTTAAGAGAAATAAACCCAAATATCTGTGATAAAGTCTTAGTCAAAATGAAATATGTAGCGCGACATTTTACAGATTGCTAATATAATATTTTATTTATTGATCACTTTCCAAGCAAGAAGCATGAAATGCTCTCTAGGGTTAGAAATTTAAATAAACAGTTAAACTTCTTTTTTTAGTTTCCATTACCAGAAATATTTGATCGTGTGTAATACAGTGTAAGAAGACCTTCTGTGCTCTATAATGTGAGCATGAAATACAATAAAATGATAAATCTGGGGAAAAAAACAGTTTAAGGCAAAAAATGAGGCACTTTTTGTTAAAACATAAATAAACCAAAATAATTTAGTGCCTCTAGGGGCAGTAAAGTTTATACTGTAAATGTTGAGGCATAAAAATTTAAAAACTGGTGTCAAACGTTTTTTTCCTCAGTGTAAATTTTCCAGGTCTGACTGGACAAAACGGCATTCCTTAATAATTTTCATGTGTATGAATAAAAACACCTATAACTTTCTCCTGTAGTTAAGGGATGAGTTCTTGGCTCTGGCTACAGATGGGAGGGCTGGAAAATTCAAGGCATCAATCCTTTAGATGATGAAACCTCCCTACAATGCCCTCCAGTTCTCTTTGTTAAATTTATGTCCGCCTGACCTCCCCTGGCTCAAAATGATGGGATTATTTACTGCCTTACCATCGGTGTGCTGCTAATATGCAATGGTGATGGACCTCCCTTCCAGATAATTATGAATATGATGGACACTCTTTGCTCCTGAGGGCAGCAAGGTCTCAGAGAGCTGCACCAATCTTGGAAGGGTGACACGAGTCACAGGAGAGCCCCCACATTGCATAATCGCTGTCGGCAGCAGTTTAAATCGGCTTACTGGAAACTTCATACTCTATCCAGCATTTCTTCCGTGAATGAAACATTAACACTTTTAACTTTTACTGCATTTCTTTCCTATGTTTAACAGGATTTTACAGTCTGTATGACGAAAGACTCAGACAAACTTGCACTTGAAGATACTTCTGCATAAAATAACTTGGATAAATTCATGTTAACATTTAATATTTCTGGGTAATTGTTAATTCTATTAATACTTAAAAAAAAAAAGTGGTGATCATGTGTATGAAATCCGAAAATAGAGGCTTCTATAGAGGAGATGAAATTACAGGTTTTACTGCAGAAATAAATAAATACATCATTTACTGTGAATCCATCATGTGTGTTCAGGTAACCTAAATCTAATCTATATCTTATCTGAATTCAACTTAGTTAGTTACTTAGTTGAAATTCAGCTTGCGATGCCTTAAATCATATTAAAGCTTACTTATATTTAATCAAAAATATTATGCTCCTGAGGACGCACCCTAGAACCCAAAACGCAAAAGAACAGCCACACTCATTCAGAGGACAGCAGTCATCTGCAAACATCAGCAGGTGGATGCTGAGTAGGTGGGGGAAATGTGCAGCAGCAGCAGCAGCATGAGTGATCAGCAGAGTATGAGCTGTCAGATTGTAAACAGCACACCGACTGTCTGAATGTGATTGGAGGAGTCAGCTGATCATCTGTGAGCTGTCACTGCTGACCATAAATGAGATATCATGGTTGAGTGATGGATTAAAGATTCCCGCTTTCTAAATTAATATCCCATATGAGACTGTTCTTGGGAACTTGTTATTAATGGTGTGAGCAGTAATCCCATATCAAAAGCTGTAAAAAGTGATGATTCATATTTTAAGTGACGCCCACATTCCTCATCTAATACATAACTCCCACTGATTTAAAATGACGCCTCTAGATTTCCTGAGTACAGGCAAGCTGTCTGCCAGCTCCCCTCACCATACATTCAGCAGAGTGGATCAGTGTGTGCTCGGGAAGTCTTATCAGAGTCTGTGCAGCTTGGCAATGACTAAATGAGAAACCCATTGCAACACCAAAGTTACTGGCAAAGTAGTGAAGGAGAAATAGTACAGTAGCATTCACTCCCCGGCTGTCTGTCTGCGTGCAGGCCTATCCACTTGCTTCTCAAACTGCACATCAGCACTATACACATCAGCCATATCTCTTCCTCTCTCCCTCTCGATACGACTCTCTCTTGCTCTTGCTTACTCACCTTCACCGATACTCTCATCAGTCTGAGGAGGGGTATAACTTACAGGGACAAGAGGGGTTTAGTAGGTGCACGGGCTACAGCAAATGACCTGTTATTGCCTCCTTTGGATGCAAACCAAATGAATACTGAATACTTAAACAATACTCTACTCAGCTGCTACAGTTCTTTTGATAATTAGTGTTATTAAAAAGCCTGCTGAAACCCTCATTTCACAATTAATGACACCGTCTACACCTTTCTTTTGTTTTCCTTTGATCATATTCAAAGTGGTTCTCAGTAAAATTTGTTCAGCAGGTACAGCTTTTTTAAAAATTATGCCTGGAAAAAAGGTTGTGGACTGTTTTCATTCCCCTAATAAGTTCTAATAATCACTTAATTAGCATTAAGTGCACTACATGGACGCTTTGTTATGCTGGTGAGTTGTAGCTGATGTGGTCTAAAATATTCAATGATTTTACTTAATTTGTTCATGCTTACACTGAATAAATTCTTCATTACTGGTTTCCATTCATTTTATCAGATGTCTTAGAGATCATAAGTAAGGCTGCATATTGGATGCTGCAAATTATTAAAGGTGACAGTCGCCTCACTTTTTAAAGTAAGACGAGATATGAGACTTGAAAAGTTAGACTGTCATAAAGGTATGAAACAAACCCCAAACTCAGCCAAGTTGGAAGAGAAAACACATAATTACTCAATTTGCCCAAGCTGAATATGCATTCAATTTGCTCACCAGCTTCCTGATTATTTTTTCCTATCTCACTATAGTTGTGTGCACACTTCTGAGAGTGAGTTCAGTCCCCATTTCTGCATGACCGAACAAAGGCGCATGTTGTCTATTTTCTTAGACGATGCTGACTTGCAATTTTTTATTAGCCAAGAAAGAAATACAGCAGAGTTGTTGACTTCAAAACATTTTGCATAATCAGTCAAAGAGTTGAACAGCATGAGTATGTAACAAGAGCAGAATAACTTATCTCCTTCTACCCCAGGCCTTGAACTTATTAATCACCCCTTACATTTTCCGCTCAACTTTTCTCATGCTTATTGACACAATATTGTGGTTTCTCATTAATCTGAGCCCACTGAAATCACCTCCTACCTAGTTCTGTGAACAGTAGAGTTCTGTCAAAAAACGCTTAGTGAAAGTTTAAGCAGGAAGACTATCTACTTGTTGATGCCTTGTTAAGTTGCAAGCACAGTTTTTCTGATATCTCTATACTCTTCCAGCTAAGTCTCATCTTTGTTTTACCTTACATGAACATCTTGAACCAATCACTTCTAAGCTAACCCAAAAAAGTGTTCTATCTTTTTGCTGTCATTTAAGTACAATGGAGATTTTTTTAATCAACTTGCACCTGTTCACCACCTGGATGGTAATGTGGATGATCATCTCCAATCAAACCTTCAAATCCCAGTCTTAAGCTTTACTAATCATTAACACCAGAGTTTAGCTTCAAAGGGGGATATTTCCTTCCTATTGGAATCACCAACTTCATAGGACTGCAACTTTATGCTGATCTGCTCTGGGGCCTCACTGGCAAAGTCTATTATTATTTCTGTTTACAATAAGTTTGATCATGCTTTAAATTTTCTTTCTCTCATTCATTTATCTTATAAACCTAATCTGATTAAAATGGAGATACATGATGGCCTGTGGGACACATAAGGCAAATAAAAAAAACAAGAGTTTGTTCAATACAGGGTCAGAAACAACAACGCAAAAATCAATAGGATCCTAAATGCCACAGACAGAATATAAATACAGCTGCACTTGCGCACTCAGCCCTTGTGATGGGGATTAAGCGAAAGAAAATAATTACCAAGTGCCCGCCACCACTAATAGATTGAGATTGGGAACAAGCTCAGGTGCTGATTACTTTTTTTTTAGCATCCGTCCTCCTCTTTCTCCTACACCTGCTGTGTAAGTTACAGTAATCTCAAGACCTTTCACAGCCCTTGCTGAGCTGCTGCCTGATGATCCCAGGAGTATACAGCTTTTAAATTGCCTGGGTGTGGGGACTAGAGGAGTCGGTCGCCTCAGGCTGTATGAGGCCAAACTGTACCCCACTGACAACACACAACGCTGGACTAACATCCAACACTAGCTCGCCAAAATACTGCAGTGACCTTGCAAGGAAAGTTTCAGAGGCATACAAAGAATTTTGAATTACTCAATCAAGGAGGTTTTATGGCCAGTCTTTGATTTTAGAGGAGGAAGCAAGAATATTTCTGCTCTTACACATTGAACTTTTATTTTTGCTTAAGCTCTGACAACAACTAACATCACTCACAGGTGTGGTCTGAAGCATCTGTAACTACACCCACTATGATGTCACAGGACTTAAAGTACACATCACAGCATGAAGAGAAGCTTTAATTAATTAAAAGTTACATTTCATGAGCCAAGTTACTACTTAAGCTGCATTTATCATGGCAGCGTTAGTTTAACCTGAGGCTTTTGGCACTTATTTTTACCTGAGTATAGATCCTGAACACTCTACCAAACAAGTGCATGTAAACTGGAATGATAAATTTTGTTAGTATGTGTTAATTCTTTGAATCAATTTAATAATAATCTTAACTTTATTGGGAATACGCTCAACGAGACCCTACAAAAACCCTAACAAAAACTATGCAGGTCTTTGATGACATTTTGACACAGGGGGGCTCTACATTATTCAGAAAAAGGACTATTTAATAGTCAAAAACTCACTGCGTTCATGCACTTATCTGATCCAAGTTCTCCAAAAATTATTAACAACTAATTAAACTCTTAAAACAATTTAACATCCAATGAATCTTTAAGGATTTTGGCGCACCTTGCAGTATGGCATGCAGTCCAGGGTATTTTTGCTTATTTCCAGTTGGTAATCCAGACATGGAGACATACATACTGCATATACTTAAATGTCAAAATATATGACAAGGATGATGGATTCAGGGCACGGACTTGTTCTTTACAGTCAGCTCAGATCTTCTCATCATCCTGTCAACCTCATCACCAAGTACTCTCAAATTAGAGCTTAAAACGGGTCAAAGCTCCATGGCCCCATCACAAGCAGATGACAAAGCAAATTTTTAATGAAACTAAAAAGGTTAAACTAAAAGGTAACAAGGTTTCTAGGAATGAGATTCAAGCTTTTTCCAATTTTTTTTAAAGGTAACTAACTCAAAATTGTTAACTGTCATTCTCAACTCTGGTATTAACTCTCACTCTCAGTATTACCATCACCACTTGTTACTAAACGAGTACTGGATGTAAATGCGGAGGTAAAAAAATATTGTCTCATAGATTTTACCAATAACAAACAATACATATTGTTACTCTACCAGCCAATCATATTACCATTGATTTACAATCTTATTACAACATAGATAATACAAATTAAACTCACTGCAAAATTTAGTAATTAAACTGTTTCATAGTCAATTCAAAAGAAACTTTTTAGGTAGTCTAGAAAAAAACCCACACTGTATGTGCAGATGGATACAACTGCAAGAAACTTTTCCCTTCGACAGAATTCTGGGGGTAACTAAAGATCAAAAAGCCGCAGCAAGTAAAAAGCAAAAACTCTTAAAAGGATGATCTCAATGGGTAAAATAATGACAATGTATGGGGTCTTTGCATTTTCACAGGATAGTTGGCAGGTGCAAGTAATTTTTTCCGTGTGAATGTGTGGATCAATGCTGCAGAACTCTGACACATGAAAAACAAGACAAAGGGAACAGAGAAAGACAGATATACGCTCAAAACACGGGCTTTATTCTCTCTTCTACGTCAAAGAGAAAAAGGTTCCTTCCTTTTATCTGAGTTTTTTCTTTCATCTAAATTCTGTCTGTGAATGTATGCTTTTAGAAGACGCCTCATCTTTCTTTCCTTATTTTTTTCCAGATAGGTCACAACTTATTTCCGTGACAATGGCTGAAGTATTCTGCGTGGGAGTCTCTTTTTTTCACATAAATGTAGTAGCTTCAAAACCTAACTACATATCAAGTGATGCTTCACAAAAATGAAAAAAGGAAAGTAAAAAGAAATGCTTAACTTTCTGTAACTACAAAATCATCATTTTAGGTATGATGCAGTTAACATAAACACAAGCTCTAAATAAGTGAACAATATTTAAACTGGGTACACAATTTAGTTTGGAAGTGGCGGACAAAAAGAAAGGTTCAATGTTTGGTTATGCAAGTAGAAAAATGAGTGCTGTAGTAATCAAGGTCTTGGTACCAGCAACAAGACCACAAATTTTCATAATGCTGCTGGACCAATGATAATTTGAAAAAGGAAAAAATGGAAAAGAGGGGACAATGGGCATGACCACAGAAGTACTTCCAGTAGTAATAATTTTCACAATAGTTATGAGAACACTAATTACAATATCAAAAAAAGCATACAGATCATGTTAAATCAGGCAGAAAAACAGACAAAAAAATTAAACCAAAAAAAAAATTAAATCACAAGTGCAATTCATAATTAACATATTTCATTGTTATTGATGAGACAAAAAACCCATCTTTGGACGGGGTAAAACATTGTAAGGAAAGAGAGGTAAACAGAGTTACATGTATGTACTCTATAGTGCTGTGTAAAATGGAAATCATCAACTATTTGAAGCTAAAACTTAACCTCATAAAGATGTCCCTTTTCTTAAATTTTTTGCCAAAATTTCACTGAATTAGCAATTATTCCATGCATAAACCTAAATTAATTTAGTCTCTGATATTTTCCTAAGAAGAAAAATGAATTGGTTGACTATGTTGAGTCTTTGCAGTCATGCAATAGCAATGATGTTTCCATTACCATGAGACGAAGCAAACATGGGGAGCTAATTTCAACTCTGATGACAGCCCTCAGTTATAATGAGTATGCTTCCCCCTGAGCTAATGAGAGACAATGCAATCAGTTGATAATGTGGTCATTTATTTCCACCCCAATAATTACAGTAGTCATTTGCTTGTTGGTACATAAAGGTTAGGATATTTTGTCCCCTATTTTCATTCTTTAAATTCATTACTAGGGCATTGGGGACAACTGATTGCACCTTTAGTGGAGAAGCAAATGTTGTAGGTTACACATTGTCTAGCTTTGCTGTGTCAGTGTCAGTGTCATACTTGTGTGTGTGTGTATTGTCTGATATTTTATCATGTTGTGCTCATACCAAATTGTAGATATGAATACATTATATATATATATATATTAATATATCTCAGATATTAATAGAAATCGACTGTTTTATGGCTTGGTCAAGCAGGTTTTCCCCAACTAATTTAGGTTAGTTTTGTTAGACTAAAGAGACATTTTATTTTTCAAATCCTTTGCATTATAAACTACTTCTATGGGAAATGTAATTCCCTCCAGATTATGTTTGCTTTAAATTAAAGCCACACAAGCACATTCATGTTGAACACACTGCATCACCAAAATGTTCAGAAGCAAAACGTTCACTGTCACTGTATTTTACTTTTTTTCTTACAATATCTGCTCCTGACAACTAAAGCTTGATTTTCTAAATATTTTTATGATTTGGAACACAAAGAACAAAATTTAGGTTACAAGACACTTGAGACTACAACACTAAGTTAATGCAGAAATTATATACAAGATAGGACATACTAACTTTTGGAACATTTAACCAAAGCCATGATCTTCTCATCTTTCTTAAGACTCCAACTTCATGCTTAATATCAGTGCAGTGTCACACTTTGTGGAAATAAAAAAAATGTTGCAGAAGTATGGGCATAACATACTCATCAATGGCAATTACAAAAACATTTATGGGAGGCATGGTTGGTCTGAAAGAGAGACTCTAAAACTAAATGTAGCAAATTTGTTACTTTAAAAAATAAATGAAATTCTAAAGATTCTTTTTTTTTGTTGAATAAGTAGGAAATTATGCTTGTCTTGTTTTGCTTGGTGAGGTGTGAAAAAATTATGAAGTAATAAGAATGATGCTGCCTTTAAAATGACTGCATCACTTCCTGTACAAAACATGAACTTGTCCTTTGGTTGAGCCAAATGATCTTTTTATTCTATTATTTTCACTATATTTTATGGTCAATGAAACATAAAATGTGTCTGTGTTGTCATACTACCACCAGTTGTTGAGATGTGTAATCTCTGATTTTCAAAAACACAAATCAAATTTCTTTCTGTTTGATTTATTGTTCTGTCCATGTTTGGTTCCCTGTCTTTTTTTGTTTCAGGAAAAAGAGAGGGAATAAATCAAACAATAAAAATCAATCTATGAGAAGTCAGAGTCCATTTGACTGCACTGCATACCAAATAGTTTCCCCCAAGGTACACTGGCAGCAGTGGACTGATATTGACTCATTAGAGGTTTACAACTGGAGTCCTTTTCCCTGCCAGCAGGTAGAAATAGTAGCAGAGCAGGCCATTAACCAGAAAACAGAACTAATGAAGGGGGAAATTAACAAAACACAAACAAATAACATGTATTTCTGAATTCCCTGCCTGGCAGCTGTTAATATGGCTTTCCTGTTTGCATGCTGCCTCCTCAGTTCATTATGTGACGCTATCTGGGTCACACACATCTGCTGCTGTTGGGGGAAGTCGTCAAACCAAAAGAAAAAAAAAATGAAAAGAAATAAGAAAATGTGTTTGTCAAAGTTGGAGTTTACCATTACTAATAAGGTGACCTGGATGGACTATGAGTTATTCAGACCTTGCTGCCTCCAGACTATTTTTAGAAATGACCACAGAGTAAACGTAGAACAGGAAAATTTATCACTGAGGCTGGAAAATTAAAAACATGTACCCCATTTCCACTTTGTGTTCCTTTAGAGAATTGCTTCTAAAAAAAGGGGAGAACTAGTGACTTTTAGTTTGGCTCTTTTTTCCCCCAATTCAACCCTAACAGTGCTCTTTATAAATTCATACAGTATCCCCATCAGAGATGAAGCGCTTCCCGACATAACAATTTCATAACAGTGAGCACCAGTCCCTCAGTCGGCAGCTTGTCAACTAGAATGACATGTTTCAAAGCCTGGGATCTACAGCTATTTAAATACCCATTGGTTTTCTCGCCCCTCAAGATCATGGGCCAATCCTCCGTATTCCTCCCCTCATGCCAGAGACTGTCACTCACCGAACGCAAATCCAAGACAACCTGTCCATGAGCTCCTATGTTTAGATATACTTCATGGCATGGCATGAAATTCTCTAGTCAATTTGTACTCCAGTCCGGTGATGTTGTGTTTTCTTTTCCTGTTACACTTCCCAGAATACGTGATAAGACAGAGGAAAAGTGAGAGACAGAAATAGAGTGTTGTTTAAGCGTTATTTATAATGAATAATGCAAGTTACTGCTCATATCAGAAGCAATTACAGTTTTGAAGCCAAGGAAGTTCATTGGTGCAATGGTGAGTGACATGCTTGTAATGGTAACTATACACCAGAAGACTCTGTGAAGGATTTAATTAACGTACAATAAATGTATTTGACTTAGGTCTAAAAAAATAAGTGCATCATGAGTCAATTATATTTGCATGTTCAGGTTAAGGTTGCTATGATATCAGATTTTCACAAATATCTACAAATAAAATAAAATAATCCTTTCAGCCAATTTATATTTAGCTTTGTTTGTTGTGTATTTTCTCTTTTCTTTGGGCAAATAAATCAGACTCAAAATGTAACTTTAAGGAGGTAATAAGAGAGTCTGGTACTCTAACAATAAAATCATACAAAGAGAACAATTACAACTAAAGACATTTATCTGACTTGTGGTGAGTGGCAACCAGCCTTAATGTGCATTACTGTCCCTGATTCTGATAATGTAGGACGGAAATAAATTGAAATTATTTGATCGGCACTGTACTGTTTATAGTACACTGTGCTATGTATTATTTCAGGGCAATATCAACAATGATATTTAAAGAAATGTCAAAACTGCTGTATCACAACACTCCTAGTTCATCTGTTTGAACAAGGGGCTAATTACTTTTCAGTCTCAGCGAAAAGAAACAGGAGAATTAATTGGCGGAGTTTATTAAATATGGGAAAACAGTGGTGCAGATTCAGGCCAGTCGGTCACATGTGAAGTACAGTAAGGTTTTAAACAGTGTACCCTCGAGTGCGCCTGCTTGTAGCAGTGACTAATTTGAGAGCATTAGGGAAACAGTTCATTACTGTACTTTCTTTAATTACCAAAGCCCCTGTGCA
Source organism: Acanthurus lineatus (assembly GCA_029814665.1). Taxonomy (NCBI): domain Eukaryota; kingdom Metazoa; phylum Chordata; class Actinopteri; order Acanthuriformes; family Acanthuridae; genus Acanthurus; species Acanthurus lineatus. The sequence goes on from JAPZDV010000006.1 coordinate 17,590,797, forward strand.
TGAATTATGATGGGTAGGTTCAGTTTCTCCAGAATAATGTCAGAGTGAAAATAATCAAGAGACCATTTTAATCATATCAGGACTCTTGTGGTTTTTTACAGTTGGCCTACTGCCAGATGTGTTAAGAGTACCTTGAACCCAAGACTGCACTGTTTGGTGAGTGAACCCAGGACCTTCTAGAGAGGTCTTCTGTCCGTCCATCCATTCCCTCCTTCCATTCATTTTCCTCCTCTCTCTTATTCCTGTTTCCTTTTGGATTTAGAAGCATTAAATACTGTCATGAAATGCTTTCTTACAATGAGTGGTTTAACTTTGGATACCCATATTGTTTGCTGCTTTTCATGTTTACTGTTGATAATTAATTTTTTTTTAAATGTAAAGTAAACATGTTGGACCATTTCTTGTGAATTGTTGGTCAAGGAAAGCTCACGAAATGTAACTGTAGCTGTCTTAACTGTGTTGCCTGGATACAACTGAAGCAAGCTGGAGATACTTGATCGGGGAGAGATACAGAAACACTCGTAGGAAGGACCTAGACTCAATCCTCGTTATATACAGTTATATCACAGCTATCAACCAATCAGAACGCATGATTAGAGTAACTATACCATGAATTCAACTCTCTCTGAACCTACAGTATGCCTACAGGCAGAGAGAAATGGTCTCATTAAAGTAGTTACTGCCATCCTGACGTTTGCAGCAGGTCACAGTGAAGCAGGGAGGAACTGTCTTTGTTTTGAGGGCTGCTTTGGTGTCTGTACACAGCGATGTGCATTTACAGCAAACAACATTTACAGTGTCTCTGGAGCTTTTTAATCTTCGGGAAAAATTAATCGATAGGGAGCAATCAATAAATAATGAAGACAGAAAATCAGAGAAATTACCATCCCAAACACTGCAATAATTGCCAACGTCTCTCGGGTGAAAGACAGGAGTCCATACTGTTATAAATAACTACTGCTTAAGAAGCTTCAGTAACAACAGCATTATCTACCATTCGAAGGCTTTGCACTTTTGAAAAGTTTTGATTTTGTAAGTCAAGTATTTGTTTGATTGTCCGCTGAATTGTGTAGTACATCAGTGTTACATGGTGCAGCATTGGTGAGTGGCAGCAAGTACCAGCAATCACCATTTTTACTGTTATATATGGTTTATCATTGTGCAGTTTTCTTTCTGCATTTTGTTTTCATTCTAATTAATGCAAATTTAAGGTCTGTGTCAGCTCTGCTTTCTCAGCAGAATCCATCTTGATATTGCTTTAATTAAGTATCTAAAATTACATTAAAGTGCTGCTTCAAATTTGATCTAATTTCCACTGCTGCCTTTACAGACAGACATCTATAGATTATATTAATCCAACACTCACTGCCAATATTTGCATGTTCTCTGCAGCTCTAATTAAATTAGAGTCTTAATCAGACAAGCTCTAGTTGCAGGTGTCAATAAAAATTAAAAGTCTACTTATCTCAGCTTAGTATGATATTCTGGCTCAGAATAAATGTTATTCATTTATTCATACACTTAATTGAATGAACTGATGAACTCAATGATACTATAAAGACATAATGCATTTTTCAATCCCTATCAAATCTTTGTTAAATCGCATTCAAGTTGTGTGATATTTAGAAAAGTCTTTCATTTTCTCTCTCATTTTCTGTCAGGTAGTTGACCATGATAGATAAATCAAATAAGTGAAGTTCACAGTCGAATAGATTTAATACTTTAAAATTAGGGTAAAAGATAAGGTAAATGATGACGTTAGAGGAGGCAAAAGAAGTACCTCAAAAAAGCTGTTGAGTTCAACTAAGTGAGAAAATCATATTTCCTGAGATCACATAAAATCTTGCTGACACCAGTTAAAGCCAAATTTGCAGTACTCTGCCTTCTGAACCATATTTTACTTAATTTGTGAACTCAAATGTGTAATTTAGTTGCATGTAAGTTCAGCTTTCTGCAGAGAGGTGTTTTCCTACTAAATAAATAGGTTTGCTAACAGTGATAGCCAAAAAGAAAACACAGTAGCGACACAGCATAGAGGATGTACTGTAGTTAATCCTCATTAGAGATGAGACATGGGTTCATGAAACACACACACATACACAGCCAGGGCTGAGATCAAGAGGTAGTTATAATGTCAGTGTCAAGAAACCAGTGAGAAATGTATGATCAGGACAACTAGAGTCCATTAATACATAACCTCACAAGAATAACAAACAAACTAGACTACTCTAAATATTCTCACATCGATGTCAACAACCATTAGATTGACATGTCATTGTCCCTGGACTGTAAAGTAGAAGTGCAGTATGTGTTATTATGCTAAGCCCCACCACCCCTCAGACACACAGTAACTTTGTTAAACCCAGCCTTCACCAGTTTACACTTGTCTCCACACACTGTCCTTAGTTTTGGTCACACTACACCACTTTTGGAATTGTCAAATTGCAGCTGTCATGGTGGTTTGGAAACTATGTGATTGGTAGCTGAGGGTAACACATTATGACAAATTCTCAAAAAGTCTGACTGAGCTATAAACTATATTTGGTCACATGATACACAACTGTGAGTCCAAGTTGTATGTGTGCTGACTTGCAGCAAAAAACAAAGAAAAAAGGATGTGGGTTACAGAATCGATTGGAGGCTGGTTCAGAGAGATTGTCTGTTCTGCAGAGAAAATTGTAGGTAAACAAATACTTTTTCAATGAAAACTTACAGCTGTCTGCTTGTATTGTGGTTCAATATTTATGCTGAACTTCTGAAATATATCTATGTGTCCCTCTTAACTTAAAGATGCATGTTAAGTTTAGAGAGCCGCTGCCAATCACACCAGACCTCTCCTGCCAACACTCCACTGTATCTGGAGAGTAATGAGATTGGCAGACATGATTAAGATACCAGATCAACAATGACCTGTGATGCCTAAAAAAAACTCAATCAAATGCTCTGTCAGTGTACTTCAACCATTTATTAAGTCTTAACAGCAAAAGTGAAATGGCCATTGAGTGATCCACCATGATATGACCCATGGTCTTTAAAATATACTAGGCTAATATCATCAAAGCAGCATAAGAATTGAGATTATAGATAAAAGGCTGCTGGTGTGAATTCCCATCCTGCCTGGAAAAATCTGGTAAACTGACCAAAAGAGAAACAAGATTGTAACAAGAAAGTCTTTCAGTTTAAATTTCCAGCACAGAGGAGAAAAGTGTTTTTTTGCAGGACATAATGAGTAATACTCCCTCCTTTCTTCCAGTGCTGTCAAGGTGTCCTTGTGTGAGGCGCTTAACCACCCACCTGTTCCACTGGAGGTGTTCACTGTATTTGCCTGAGACTGTACCCTACACTTCCCAAGGGAAAGTGGAATGATAAATAAAGGTTAAAATAAAAAATTACTCATGTTTGAAAGGCCACAAAGTCCAGGACTGTAAGCTTTTAAAGACGCAGAAATAACATTACCAGAGCATTTTTCCCTATTCAATGTGACTATATTCTCTTAAAATAAAGTTCTGCTTTAGTTGCTGCGATCAGTTTGGCTGCCTATTTAGATTCAAACATTATATTATTTGTGTGAAGACAATCTATTGGACACTTTATTTCGGATCCCTCTGAATAATACAACAAGTACACAATTTCTTTATCTAAATCAAGATTCAATTACTGCTGAAAAAAGTAAAGATATCCTTGAATGAAATCAAAAGGTAAGAGGGTAAAAAAAAAACCCTGATTTTTAATAAAAGTGTATTCAAAATGGAAATGTCAAACAGTGTTTACAGATTTATGGCGCCTGTGAGATGAGATAATCAGCTTTTGTTTGTTTGCTTTTTATGTGGTGCTACTTTAACAGATGAAAGATTGGAGATGGTAGAAATCAAACCTATGAAAATAAACACACACAAAAACAGACACACACATCTTTCACAGCATCTATCTCCTTATCTGTCTGATTTCCATTGCTAGAGCTTGTGTGATTTCCTCTCCTCAGAGTGCTGCAGTGCTCATCCATGATTGGGCATATGTCTGTGACTGCTGCTGCTGCTTCTGCAGCCACTTCATAATTTAATCAGGATGAGACACACTTTTACTTTTTCATTGTTTTTCTGCATAGTCCTCTCCTTTTTTTCACTCTTGCACCTCACTCTCTCTCCCGCTTCTTCATCCTGTTGCCCTTTCCCCAAATTCCATCTGTGTGCTTTAGCAACAAGGCTGCTGGTACAGTCATTCTCAGTGGTTTTTTGTAAATAATGCAAGTCACTCACATACGCATCACCGTGCACAATCACGCACTCAGTATGCAAATTCTTAATGTATGCACACCATGCACTAACACACACAAACACATACACACTGCTCAAACCCTTTAGGGAATCACACAGATGTCTGGGCACCTGGTGATCCATTCTAAATGCTGCCAGTTGTCAAGCCCAGGATCTAATTTACAGCCCAGGTAAACAGTTTCAGTTTCACTTTGTTGGAGAAACTGACATCAATCTTGGGTTAATTGTTTGCGTCCAGCATCCTGTTCAGTGACCGTCTGTGTTTTGTGATCAAAAACACAAGTGTGATAGTGGAAGCCTGATGTATCACTAAGTTTAAATAGAAAACGTCTTAAACTATACCTAGTTTATGATGTGCATTGTATTAGATCAATTTGAAAGACACTGACAAGACTTTAACATCACCTACAAAATACCTCTGTTTCTTTTATCTTGAGTTCAGACCTCTGAATCACTGACAGCTGTTTACCTCCAATTAGCAAAGCATCAGAACCTTGTAGGGGAGATTTAGAAAGAGAACATCAACTTGCTGCACCAGAGCCAGACAGGAAAAGTGCCATAAAAAAAGTGACAAGTGTGGATGAGATTAAGAACTGCAAACTTTCAAATGGACAGGTTTCCTGGAACAAAGGAAGAACATTAACTGCTGCAGCCTCCTATGTCACAATTATTTGGAATTACTTGCAATTTTAGCATGAATTCTTAACTGATAAAAGCACATTAGGTAGACAGATCCTCTCCATTATCTTGACCATGACAAATGTGTCATGAATGACAGCCAAAATTGAACCTATAGCAGATAAAAAATTTAGCATTAGAAAATTCTTAACTATGTACGAAAAGAGGGATCCGTTTTTTTTTTTAACTGCCATTGGCCATTGTTCACTCTTTCTCAAATTAAATGCTTTGAGTGAATTTTTTAATTGCTTGTTCCTGAGCAATTTTATCATTTAGCATTACCAACTATGATACAGGGCAAGGACCTCGGAGAAGGCAGCAACTCTCCAAGGAAAATGACAAAATTGTGTTTCATGTTTACATTTGAGATAAATTTTACATTAAACATTACCTCCTGGTTTTTCAACCCGAAGGACAGACTGAGTAGTTCAAGAGATGAGCATAAGCCCCGAAAAGTAAATGTGTCTTTAACTGAGTAAACTCTGTATAACTTCCGTAGTTTTAACAAGTTGAAGACATGTGTGGATAACTATCCATTTCAAAAGTAGGACATGTGCATCACATGTTCTTCTTCAGCACAAGAATCTGAATTTTAAATGTGGCATTGTGATTGATGAGCAGTATTCATGAATGCAAGGCTTCCCTCTTAAATTACCATATAATTGCCATGAATATATGCAGATTGATCTGTCCGAGAATCGCACATCCAACGTCTTCCAAGGAAACATTAATACTGCATGTCATGAAATTGTGCTTTCAAGCTCATTTCCCATGCACAACTCAGGCACTAGATTGTCAGCTATTAAAGAAAAGGGGGCACCTTTGGCCCAGGAGGAGCGTACGGATGGAGGTACCTCTGAAAAGATGGCAGAGATAATGAGGGTGTCCTGACTCCCACATGAGATACTTAAGAATAATTACTTTGACAGGTTAATGCTTTTCTTAAAAACAGCCTTCTGTAAACATAATCAGTGTCTGCTTATGGTCACAGTCATAACTGACTTGGGGGAAGTTAGTTACAAAAAGCAAGAGATTATTTATGTAAAGGTAAAAAAAAAGGTAAAAAATAACTGAAAAGTAGCACTACTGCATTAGTTTATTTTGCAGTCACTTTGGAGTTGTTTGCTTGCGTTTTATGTTGTTCTCAAATTATTTTGGAGTTTTATATTTTATGTTTTAAATATTAAAGCAGGATTTCTTCTTTTTCTTACAGTGAAAGCAAAATAAGAAAATGTGTATCACTAAATCACCAAACTAAAAACAAAAAAATTACAAGAAAATCTGAGCCTCCTGTAACCACAGAATTATGAACCAATAAAGAATCAAAACAGTTTTGGGCAATGGAGTAGATTTTTTTATACAAAATTGAGCATTTTAAAAGGACAGGGGACCTGATTGAGCTGGTAATGATATAAGCTGCTTTTCGAAAATTTTTCAGTCAACAATAGAGAGTTGGGTGTGACTCTGCACTTTTACTGGAGTTGGAAGGTCATTTCACCGTTGGGGACCACGAGGCATGACAGCAGGCCTTTGTACTGATGGGACAGCTAAGCTGCCAGCGGTGACAAAACTAAAATTAGGGAATGGCAAACATTACCAATAACCATTAGCAATTTACTTTTAAAAGACTGACTTAAAGGGCACATTTTATGAGACAATTTGAACTCCTTTGTGTTTACTCCTTTATTCTGGTTCATTTAAGCAGGTGAAAACAATGACATTTTAACTTGCATGACACATAAAAAGACTGTAAAGGCAAATATAAAATTGAGATGAATTGTCTCCTAACATATTCAGAGCACCATGATATCATACCAAGACTTCAGCTGTTCTGTTTTAGTCGTTACAGCAGAAAGCGCAAACTAGTTCATCACATTGGGCTGAGGTTACAGGTGTGGAATCAAAGTCTTGCCAGAGTTACACTTTACTTTAATGTCCTTCCCTGCGGCTGGGACAAAGAAATATATGTACTTTGAGAAGGACAAAGTGAATTGAACTTGTCTCAGTTGTAGTCCTCCTTTGAATTCAGCCAACGTTAGATGAGTAAGAATAAATTTGCCAAAGAAGCTTTCCCTTTAAAATATCACACTCCAGAAGAAATATGACTTTAAAAGTAACATTAAACCAATACTATTTCTGCGCCCTGCCACTGCATTATAACTTTTCTCAAACAGCAATTAAAATGAAAATCCTTTAAATGTCATGCAGGCTATTCTCTGAGAATAAAAACTGTAAAAATTGATGCTGGAAAAGCGCACACATTCATACTCAATGTTTAAACAAATGTCACTAATATAAAAGTTTGTCATTTTCTTAACTTAAAAACAATGTAACCCAAAACAAGCACAACAGCAACGGAATAGGATGAGATGATATTAGCACCTAGCAAACACAAACACACACTTACACACACCTGAGCAACACAAAAGCTTGGCACATCAAAGAGACTCATTGTTTTCATCGTGTGGAGAGCCAGCTGCTATCCAATAACACCACCACTGTTCTTTGTTCATTGAAGGCACAGAGTCAAGAGGTGAAAGACACTGGGAGGAGTATTGAGACAAACAGATCCTTTAAAATATAACCATCTGAACAAATGAGTTAAGAGTTAAAGAACCATTACTGGGGGGTTGCATTTCAAGCTTTCAAGCTCGAAAAAACCTCAAAGAAACTTGCCCTTTGGTTGTAATTCTTAAGTTTTTGATTAAAGTCTTTTTTTTAACTATCTAAATGCAACACTTTACAGCAATAACCATTCATATTTACATTGCTTGATCATCTTGTCCAATAGTTGTAACTGATGCTGTCAAGTCAGTCTCTTCTGTGAAGCTATGCATAATGCTGCATGTATCCAAAAACTACTGTTTATAATTTTATCTCATCTGACAAAGTTTTTTTGTCTCGACTTTACAAATATAAATACAGAAAAATACACAAGTACAACTACAAAAATAATGTTGACATGACCAAATTGAAGAAAGCATAGTATTTTAAAAAGTAGTACTTCAAAGTAATTTAATTCAAGAAAGCAGCTGATGAAAAAATCCAGGGGAAAATGCTCAAACTTCACCTTCAGCTATTGTTATTTTTTGGGAACTTTTGGCTTAAAACACAAAGAAGATTTATATTTTCTAAGTAAGTGTAGTCATGCAGGATCAATGTATAAAGTGGGGTGTCTACAGTGTATATGAACTTTATATACACTATGCATCTTTGCATCAAACTGTAAATTTGGACTCATAAAAGCTAAGATTTGTCATGCTACTGACAGTGGGATGGGTTGCAGCTGCATTTTCTTTGCTGAGCATGAACAAGTGAACAAACCACAACACAAATCACACCGATGCATGCAGAAGGCCTATGAGTGTTTGAAAAAAGAAGCAGGTATTTGACAGAAATGCACTCATACACAAACAAGGACTCTCTTGCACAAGTACAAAAGCACAGACTATCTAGAATAACGCTTTTCAAATATTGTCCCTCTGCCCTATCAGCTAGCCAGCGGGTGTATCATGATGAACGGTGTTTGCCTAGTTGGAGGCCATCATCAGCTACCTGGGGAAGTGTTCAGAGCTCTGAGAGGCTGTGTCCTGGAGTCCAACCTGCTCTTTTGGGAAAGAACATCCTCAGGCGGAAAAGCACCGCTGCCTTCTTTTCTACCCAAGCGGAAATCTCTTCATCAGCTGCTGTAATGAGCTCACTGCATTTCTCTTCCTACTGTAAATGTGGATCATTGCACGCATTTATGCACACACAGGTGTGCATACACACTAACAAGAGCTGGAGAGATGGCAGGGTGCTGGACATGGCAAAATTCACATTAGGCTGCATTAAAGTCAAATCTAATTTCACATATAGCTGAGTGACTGGTGAAACAACTGATTGTAGATGGCCTTTTTGTAGTAGTGGTGCTTCTACATTTCCTTGGAAGACATTGTTTTATGGCAAGATAGAATTCAACAGTTGGACTGTCACACCACTAAAAAAGATTCATTAATTAAGAGCTGCTTTTGCTCCAGTGCACACCTTAAATATTTCTCTACTATTTCACAACGAAGTCAAATTTGCAAAAAGATGTGCAGTGTTTTAGACCTTCAGTCTCCTTTTCTGTTGGGCCTCATAACACTTGACAGACAGCTGAGTGTGTTTCTGCACTAGTAAAGCTGTATGAACCCTCAATAACACAATAAAAGAGACTGGTGTAATGAAAGCTCAAAGAAATCTCACAAAAAATACTTTTTTATGACCTGGGCTGTCTCACTGCACTCCTCTCAACCTTTATCTCAATGAGAGAGGTTTGCAGCAGAGTTCAAGGCAGACGAGGCAGTTCATTTTGCAACAGAAACCTAGATGTAAAAAAAGAAGAATAATTTTTAATAATGATGGTTTGTTGAGGATATGGGAGGGAGAATAAGGAAGGCTGATCAAAAGCAGTTAAATTGACAGATAAATAAGTAAAATAGAAAGAAAAAAGAAATACAGGTAAATCAGTTAGCTCAGGTGGAGAAAAACTGCCAAAGCAGCCTGAAAAAGGACAGTAAGGAAGGATCCTAAAGAGAAATTCAAAAAAAAGATTATAATCATCCATAGACTTCACATTATTCTGTCTGGACATTGGTCTTCAAAGCGTGTATCTTCATGGTGTGAGACCTTAGGTCACTATTTTCTCATAGGTTCCTTGTGTCAAGTGGTGCTCCACATGTGGCGCTGAGGGCTTTTGTGGAGTAGGTCACATCCAACTCTGGACTCCTCAGTACCATACCCAGGCAAGGAACAGACAGACACAGTAGCCCAGCATGGCTGATGGAGAGAGGTTTGTGTCTGTATGGAGTGGTCACTGAACCTCTGGGTCGCTAACATTTTTGAGAGAAAATGATGTCAGTAGTATTCAGTTTTTAAATGTTGAGAGTGTTTGTTGCAGTCTTCTGTGCAACTGATTCCATTTTCAAAAAGTTTTTTCACAGCGCAAGATTCAGTGAAAGTGGAGGGTGGTTCTGTATTTGGCATTTTTTGTGAATCCTCCATAGGGGTCTTCACTGACATATCGCACAGGGAGTGACTTACAAATAAACCCCATATCTCGGGACTCCTGCAGGGATATAGTGAACAAGATTAAGTCGATGCCACATATGAAAAAGTCTTGGCCCATTCTGAGACCCATGAAAACTGGCTAAAACTAAGCACTGTGGAGTGTGTGTAAGTCTAGTAAATGTGATCAGTTCTTGATTTTCTCTTTCACCTGCAAGCAATTTTTGTCTTTTCTATCTCAAATTTTAAATGCCTAATTTTAGAAATTCCTTATGTTGCAGATCTTAAATGCAATCTTTTTGATCTCCACTGTAGAAATGTGTTAGACTTCTTTGGCATGTCTTAAATGGTCTGCACTGTTACTTTCCTTGCTCTTTTCTCTCTTCCTTCCATCTTCTTTTTCTCCCTCTTGTGGCCTTGATAAATCGGCATTTTAAATGCAATGTTTCATACAATAATTTGCCATTTCAGAGGGGAAATTAACATTCCTTACATAATGACATGCTTGGCCTTTTGCAGTAATTGAAGCTTTAGGGAGGGTAATGGAGGAGTAAAGAAATGCGGGGAAGTCTCCACAGACATTCAGTATGAGCATTTAGATTTGTCTCATGTTTGAAAAAGGTAAAAATGTAAATATACATTAGTATGAAACGTGGACCTGTACAATTATTCTAGAACATTAACAGAAGATTATTCAATACACATATGAATGTGGTGCTTGAATTAGAAGGGACAAACATATGCATGGAGGCTATGCCATGTTTCCAGTATAATGTGAAAAGGGAAATTGACCTATTATGTAATGAACAAGGACAGATAGATTCTCACTCATTATGCTAAAGGAATTGCTAATTATCCTACAATGTCATTATGACTGAAATAGATATGCATGTTTCTGACCTCTAAGCAACACTCGATGTTTTATTGCACTGAGGATTTGAGAAATTCTTTACATCAATAAATAAGTTTCATCACTGGTTATTAGTGGTTACTGTGTACATGATGATCTGTCTTGACAAAACTAAAAAACTCAAAAATAACTTTTCCTTTTTATACACACACAATATACCGTTAAATCATTCCAACTAATTCCATTACCAAATAATAACTCAATAGAGCAATAACTCAAGAGGTCTAGGCAATCAAACAGGCACAGTATCTCAAGATACACATTTCTGCCAATGGTTTCACACCACCTACTAATCTGGTGGCAACAACATGCCAAGAAACACAGCAGTGTACCACAGGCAGTGAAAAAAAGGCTGCCAGCAAGTTGACCTGGATGTAAATAATGCAGGAGAGGCATTCAACACACTCCACAAGGGACCTTAAGTGTTCAAAACTTCATTTAATGTTCACTGTACATAAACTGTTGAGTGTCTTTTTTTAAAGAGAACACTAAATAAGTGAACAAGGGATTTTAACATGACAACTGTTATGTCTGTCCCTTTTTTTTATTCAGTTTAGCAATCAACAAACCCTGTCTGACACCTTTAAGAACAAAACAGTTTTAACACCATTTGCAGGTCCTAAATAGCAGATCCGGTCATATGTAAGGACCATGTCAATTCAGCAAAAAATTCCCCCATACAACAATGTGCACTCTATATATTTCCATTTTTATGTGAGTAAAAAGACAGCCTAAAATATGACACTTGCTTTTTCTTCCCACACAGACGGATGCGGTACATACTGCATGGTGCACGTATGCGCTCTGTATTATCTCTCCCATACAGCACGTATGCATGAACAGATCCAGTATTTGTGAAGTGCTTTATTGAAAATGCAAGGTGTTCCTTCCTCTTTGTCATTTGCATCTGTTCCCATGGAAACAAACCCATAGTAGTGAGGGAGTGTGTTGGCTCTTCGATATCTTCCAAAGGATAGAAACATTTTATCATTGCCCTTAAACTCTGTCTATAAATAGCAGAAGTAGTAATTCTATATAAATACTGTCATGACAGCATTGTCTGTGATGATTTAAAGGAGTCGAAAGATTTCCCTGAATTGTATGAAGAAAACTATAAAATAAAAGAGGATCACTACATCATGACTCCAGTGTTCTAATGCTCTGCGTTTGCAAGACTTTGGCGCCAGTTCAGTTGAAGTCTATGACAGATGCATGGAAAAGCTCACTTTAATGGATGAACTGCAAATTTCAGCCAAACTACTTTTCAATAAAGTTCTTCAAATAAGGAAAACTGGGAAATAATTCACTGTTTTGCAAAAACATATGTGACTCATGAGCCAAGGCTTGTGACCACATTAATATCAACTATTATTCCATGAGAAGAGAGAGTTTTAGATCTGTCAGCCAGCACATCTATGGTTCACACCAGCGGGGGAGCGGCACCATGAGGCAAGACTTCTTCATAAGGGGGTCCAACTGCAGTTAAAACAGGGCATTAGGATGCTCTTGGCTTGGCTGATCAAAGATCTGGAGCTAAAAGGGCTCTGCAGGCCCTCTGCGGGTGTGATGTTTGGTTAGCGGATTGAATTTTTGTGGGAGCTTCGAGGTCTCAATCAGTGAAAAAAAATCTGGGTATCATTTTAAATCTGCAATGAGGGCACAGTCTTTTCTCATCACACATTTTTTAAAACTTAGTTCTATGTGATAGAGTTTTTTTATCTTCTAAAGTTAATTATTCCTATGAGAGGATTGAGATTTTGGTTTGGACAAATTTATAATTATCATAGAAAATATTAGATGTTGCAAATGACAATTCATCCAAGCTCATTGATGAATGAAACACCTACTTTATTTCACAACAGCTGTCCCCTTTTTAAATATGCTAATGGTTAAACATGCACTCTAATAACAACAACAGCATATTGAATCATATTACAGACACATCAAGTAATTTTCCTTAGATCTTGGAATAGAATTAATGTCTATAGACTGTGGGAGGAACCCTGAGAAAGCCCAAGAGTATGCAGGGAGAAGCTGAAAAGATTTCAACACAGGAGTGTGTTGCTCTGATGATGAGTATGTATGAGTTATCCAAGAGCTCTATCCACTGATCCACCGTGCTGTCCCACGGTGCATCATACTGAATAGTTACAGATATGGTTTGGAGAGAACAGCTTCACCTCTATCAGTAACTTAGCCTAAGAAAGCCTGACTGCAGGCTGTCAGGCAAAGAACACTTTTCACTCATAATTCTGACAAATGGCAGCAGCAGTTTATTGCAACCATCCTGCAATGTGGCAAGGCTAGCCAGGAGGTTTTGATATCTGAGGTTTATTTTGGTTAGAGATTTCATGGAGGAAAAAGGGTTGTTCAATCGCTGCCTCTGTATTTTTATCTCATTCCAGAGTAATTGGTTTAGAAAATTAGTTTGTCCACAGCCCAAGTTTAATTGGAATTAAACACAAATATAAGGAATGGTGCACTGCTCTCGCTGCTAGATTAACTGGGTCTATAAATGTCTGCTGAGGTAATCGTATTAGAAAAATGTGTGTATTTATGCAAGTGAGTGCAAACACTGATATGTAGATGTGTATGCAAGTCGGTCTGCTAGCTGTAGGTTCCCATGTGAGCACATCGGTCCAGGTTAACTCATTCCACACAAGGGCAGTGGAAACATGTAATTAGCTTTAGGCTAGAGGAGATCATCACATCATTTTTCTTTGTACCTGGTAAGGTCTAGTCATGCCTATCATCATGTGTGCTCTCTCAAGAGACCCATGAAATATATTACCTGTTAACATGATATGAATAGCTCGTCTAAGCTTTAGCCATAGACTGGGATGAAGTAAAAGCGTACATGCAATCGTTGTTCAGAAAGCATGTGATAAATTAATGACACCAGATGCCCCTACCTTCTTGTAAAATCTCTAATTAACACTGTTGATCCTTGTGTGTTGCTAAATTAAATCAGAGAAGATCTAAGGGATGATTCACAGCCTGTTATTGACAATGGGCTTCAATTAATTGAGTGCTCTTTCAGCATCAATCCTGCCTCTGTGGCAAGCACCTATTTGAGTAATTAAGCATCTTGTGCATTCAGTTTGTAGCACAGCTACCCTACTGACTGCAGCCAAAATGAGAAATTAATACTTTACACATTGCATGTGGGATTTCTGCATTCAATAACAGCAGAAACCATCAAGAAGATGAAGCTCTAACATACAAAATGCTACTTTAAAAGAAAAAAGTTTGAAGCTGTGCCCCTATTTTACTAGCAAGCTTTTTTCTTCACTCACATACCTACCATGGGAAATACCTTCTGAAAAACAAAACAAAACAAAAAAGATGAACCATATGGTGTCACTAATGCAGCTGCATAGTAAATTAGCATTTTGAAAAAAAATGGTATAATGGAAATAATGCCACTCACACCACAAACCTTACTGCTAATAAGCAAGGCTTAAGTGCACTTAAGAAAACGTTGCTGACAGGAATAATCAACCCAAAGAAAATAAAGCTAGCTTATGCCACAGCATACTGACCCTCATCTCCTCCAGGTTGAAGGCAATTACTGAAGTCATTAGCTGTTTTATTTAGAACAATGTGTAACCTTACCACATTATTGAAATTGTCAGGTTAAGAGGGATTACTAATTCAGCATATAGCTGCTCATAGTTATTACTGCTGGTGCAACAGCAGACAATTTCTTAAACAAATGCTCTTTAATTCATGAAAGATAATGCAACTGAAACAGGTCAACATGGCTTTTAACATGAGTAAAAGAGAGATATTTGGTGTTATTGACAATGTTTGTTCTTTGCTGTGAATCATTTTGGGTAGCAATGCAGTGGCTTCACAAAGCTCAAGAGACAAAATGTGTCTCTTGCAGGCTTTTAGAGAACATATTGGTATGTAATGGGAGGCAATCATATTGAACATGGGCTAAAGAGGGAGCATGCAATGTACTGACTAGCCACTAAGGGTGCACTTTAAGGGTGACGGTAGAAGGAAAACAAGTAGGAGGTGAGGGAAAGAGAATAGCACTTCAAGCATGAAGACAGAGGTAGAGACCTACAAGAGAGAATGGATGCAAAAGAGGAGAAGAAAAATCAAAGGAAGAGAGATTTCTTGAGGCTGATTGAAGTTTTAGTAATACAAACATTTCTTGGAGGCAGAGCTGCTCTGAAGGCAGAAGCAATCTCAAAGGGTGCAAGAAAATCAGTTTTTCTTGATAAGTAATGTAAGACTGAAGCCTGATTAAAAAGGCACAGGAGAAAAACAGGCCCTGAATAAATGAGAAGAAACAAGTGGCTGGCATCAGACCCAGAGTTCCTACTTAACCATTCAAGTTAGACTCTCAGTAAACTTGTGATCTACCACACAGCCCAGCGAGGTTTAACTCTGTCAAATAAAACAAAAAGCACTGAGAGGAGAAGGATCGAGTTGCGATGGTTCGTTTAAGAGGAAAGAAGAAGCGAAAAAAGGAAAACATGGACGAGTAGGATGGAGCCTCGGGGATGGGCAGTGAAGTGGATGAGTGAACAACTAGTGAGGACAAAAGGAGGTTGGAGTAGGGGAGAGAGGTGGATAAGGAGAAGAAGCAGAGGGGAAAGGAGAGGAAAGAGTGGAGGGTTTGGAGAGCTAGGTTTGGGCTCCGGGGACACATGAGTGAAGTGGCTGAGAGAGACACAGTTGTAGCTGCGGGGATGGTTGCTCCTTTGCTTCGTTTGCACTAGAAAAAAGGCAGAGATGGAAGTCACTCTCTGAGCTCAGGGGCTTACACTCCAGCATGTATGTGTGTGTTTGTATGTGTGGGTGTGTGTGTGTGTGTGTTTGTGTGTGTCAGTAACGGGTGGAGGTGTGTATTTGCCCTGTCATTGAAGCTCCCAGGCCAGGCACTAGTGCATCGTTCCATGGCAAATGACCCTACAGGAAAGAGCTGCGTTTGGGATTTTTTCATGGGTGTTAACTGTGTGTGCGCTTTTGCAAGTCTTTTTTCCAGACTACTGCTGTAGCCACTCTTCAAAAGCAATTACTGAAACTGAAGTAATCAGTGTTTGTTTACTATGAAAGTGACCTGACACTTAGGATTTCAATTATCATCCTCTCTGCCTGTGAACCCACGCTTACACAGAGAGCTCAAGACATAAACAGAGAAGAACAACATCCCCCATTTGGCACAGATAAGGTTGTAGAAACCAGCTCTGGCCACAATAGATATAACTACATCTAACTAGATAATAGTAGCATTAAAACATTTGAAGTCTTGTTGTAGAGTTTTGTTATCATCTGCTATGGGAGTTGCCATCAATGTCTGATGTAACAACAAGCAATAAAAAAAGTAAAATCTAAAATAAAATCTGAACAAAATGATAGGATGAAGCAAAGAAGTTTGGTAAAAAGTGTATTAACAGTAAGATCAAATACTGCAGTGCTCGGGATGTGCTCCATAGTTTGAAATTTCTCTTGCAAGATACAGTATTTTGCAAATTGAAGCTTATACTTTAGGCCAAGATTAATATCAATAACCATTCATTACATGAATTACATTCATTACATGAATATTTTTAACCTGACACTGACAATTGAAAACTTATAATATATACTTATAAATAATACCCATACAGAGGACAGACACAAGGAAAGATATAAATAGGGGAAGAAACAGATGGGCGAGCAAGTTTTCATTTAAAGATCAGAAAATCGCCACTGATGCAGAGAGAATAAAATGTTCATGTGATTGCAAAAGCAGACCGTGTTTCATTTTTTATAAGAGTCATATGTTCAACAGCAGATTTGTGACCAAGCAAATACCCTCTTATGTATGCTGTTCTCTAATAACCAACCACAATTAACAATTATGGTAGTACCTGTGGAAACATGCAGTGCAAATTTCAAAATTGTAATGTTTACTTCATATTCCCATGTTTAGAAGAAGAATCTTTGACATGGTTTGTGAACACTACAAGCATTCCTCATTAAAGCTGGGGATTACATCTGGCTGTTGTCTTGCAATAGGCCACGTTTTCAAGAAATGGTAATGATGCTAATTAGCAGTTTGGCTATTAATTACACACACACTCTCTCTCTCACACACACACCACACACAATTAGCATGTGGATTTATGTTAAGTCCTAACTAGGGGCCTGCTGTAAACAAATTGTTTTGCAGTGGATTGTTTGGAACTGCGGTTGTTGTTTAGTGATTAGAGTCATTTGTCACAGTAAGGTCATGGGTTTGACCACATGAGCAGACAAATGTTCTATAAAGTGGCCTTTAGTAAGACACAGAGCCCTTAATCACTTGCTCAAACAAATGCTTAAAATGCAGAAAATGAATGCAGATGAGTGAGTAGCAAGAGGAGTGAAGCAAACAAACTGCAGCATTAGTTTCATCAGTAATAAGCATCCCCTTGCCTTGCACCCAGCTGTAAGTAATTCACTTGAAGTGCAGTGACTAATTTATATGAAATAGTATCCATCGCTGAAAAGATCTCACATTGCCATGCAGTGCACTTGAATAATGGAACTGTTTTGCATGATAATGAGCGAGGCCAGGGATCACACCTCAATCCCCTGCAAACTAAATACCTAATGTTACATAAAGCATGTACCAGATTTGGAATGCATGGGGTGAATGTAATCACAATGGCGGAGTCAAGTCTCATGCAGGGCCTTCTTTTAGAATTAGTTTCCATATCATCTACAAGACGCTTCCACCACCTTAAATACACAGTTTCAACATTTAATGTTAAAAGGTTTTAGTGTCATGTAATCCAGGTGTCATCTTCAAGATGTTTCCTAAATAAAATCACATCTGAGAGGAAACACTGGTGCAGGAAAATAAAAAAACATCTTGAAATAACCCTGACAATGAGACAACTTCTACATATCCATTAAAAAACAAAAAAACAAACAAACAAAAAAAAAACCCTGTCCCCATTATTATTTAGCCTTTAGTGATGTTGTACAATAAACACATTCTTACAACACCCAGTTTTATAAGACCTAGATAAAAAAGTAAAAAAGATTACTGGAGGAAAAATATAGAGAAGTTAGTAGTCCTTATGAACCCAATGATATTACAATCAGTTATTTCTTTTTTTATCCATCATACACATACATTAAAATATAAAGCATCAGGAAATATTCTAAAATGTAATTATAGATTATTAATTAAAATCAGCCTTCAGGTACAAACACTTAATCTAATATACAGTAATTTGTAAATAACAGTAGCTGAATTGGCAGCAGTATTGTGCATCATGCCAGCAGGCTTAGCAACAGTAATAGGACTGTGACTAGATGGAGTGTCACCTCAAAATAAAGCACCTGGTCCTTGCTACAATCATTGACACCTGTGACATAGGTGCTAAATCAGAAAGGTCAGCAGCATCCGTTTATATTGCTCCGGTTCTTTGAGGACACTGTGTGGGACGAGCTTGAAAACAATAGCACGGCCTAATAACTTTTCTGAGGCCGCCTTTAGGGTTGTTACTCCCTTTGAGTCTAGGAATTACAGCACTCTCCATACACAGTAACATATAGTAGAATTGTATCTTGATGGTGTAAATAGACTGTGTTGCTGAGATACTGCAATTGCTAACTATGAACCCAAAGGCCAGTGTTGCTTCGTAACTGGAGATATGCATTTTGCTTCTGATTTCAGCGGCACAAAATGCCAATGAAAATGTGGGGGGAAAAAAGTTGTGTGTTCCTCCCACAGGAGCATATCATGTGAATGCCATTTGGCTTTTTTAAACAGTATTTTTCACCACTGCTGTGAAACTGTGAGAGGTGGTTGATAATTTCATGACCAAAGATAGGAGTTCATATTTGCACACAACACATGTATTGTTTAACACAGTCCCTTCCCAAAATTAGCACATTTGGTCCATGGGTTATGTAAAGATCCTATTTTTCTAGTCAGCATCTTGGACCACCATAAAGTGGTCCACGGCAGTGTTGATGTCGTAATCAGTGTTCAGTGGCAACCACTGTGCTCCTTCATCTTGGGTAAAAGGAGCAGTCTCTGGTTCTGAAGAAGGGAAGAGAATGACTGTTGCACAAGTTCAAATCTGCCTCTCTGAGTTTCCTAAGTGGCAGTAATCACTATTGTGGACTTGTGGCTTAGACTGTTTTTCTGATGGAGGAGCACTCCTCTTGTCAGCTTCCCTTTGAATCTCCTTGACAGCTACCTTAAGATATCAATGTAGCAGGCGGTAATAGTTTGACCCTTTTTGAAGTAGTCTACTAGCAGCACTCCCTCCACATCCTAGAAAATGAGGACCATCACTCTGTCAGTGGAACCTTAGTGATATGACTGTCTTGGGTTCAGACACTCTGGGTGTTTTGTCTCTTTGATCAGTCTTTTCAAAGTCTCATCCAAGGTTATGAATTATTGGAAAAATCTCTTGAAAATCTGCCTAAAAATTAGCAAAATTGTTCCTTTATCTCAAGTTGTATTAGTTGCTGATCTGTCAAGCTCATTTAATGTATCTTGCCAGCTATGGCTGGCATTCCACAATGGAAGTTATTTTCAAGGCCCTTTGTTACATGTACATCAGAAGTCAGTACTATTGCCACCAAAAACAAAAAACAACAGCAACAATAATACTCCAAAACCCCACCACACTAAATCAAGCTAGTATGGACACTTTTTTAATTGAACAAATAGTTATATGATGTTTGTCACAAGGTGACAGTCTTTGAATGTGGTGAAACAAGGTGAATGTCTTTGTTAGTTGACACAGTTCTAAATAGTGTTATCAAGGCAGAAAATATAATTATGGTCACTTTAGTGAGAGGCTCGTGGTGGATATTGAAAATAAAAACACCATGGTGTTGACAACAGGCAGATATTATCTTTAGGATTTTCAGTTGCCAGCATTCCTTTGTTGGAGGTGTAAATAAGGATTATATTGTAAAAAATATGGCCTTTGACTTGGAGCTTATTGTACCTACACTTAGTAGCTCAATGGCCTTGGTCAAATAGAGTGAAAAACTAAATTGATCATTCAGTCAGCTAGACAGTTGGCAAATCAATTGGTACAGCACATTGAACTGTGCCACTTGTCAATCTGGGTTCGTTTTTTGCCCTCTGGTCAAACTGTTCAGCTGGCAGAGTGGAGATATATAATCTGACAGCTCACATTACACAGGACAGTGGAGGGACTGCTCATCTTCAAGTTCTGGAGGAAACAAGAGGCAGAGAAAAAGCTGGAAAAAGTGGCAGTGTAAGCTGAGTGAGGCAGAAGGAAAAAATATTCTTGGTTAAAAACAAACTACATGAGACTAAATACATAGCATTTAACCCATCTCTCTGGGTGATAACCCTGCACCTGAGCACAAAGGCATGAAGGCCAAAGGACTGTGGCTGTGCAACTGCAGTGCAGACTGTGATTTGGCATTATTATAATTCAAATTTGCCACTATTAAGTCCATAAATAGATGCAAGACTGGCTGAAGTTGTATCTTTGCGATTGCTCTGATCATAAAATTGATGTGTTGATTACATGGTACTCTTATTATAATTATTTCTCCTAGGCTCTCTTAGCTATGAGTGGTTCTGTAAAATGTCCATTTCTAAGAATTAAATTATTTTTAGAAAGTTCTCCAAAAATAAAACTTTTTGGTTTGGTTTTGTGCATACATATTATTTATAGCTCTCAAAAATGAAATCAGAACTACCACTCGAGCTGAGACCCTAGGTAGTCACTGCCTCTGTCAGATGTGTCTTTTCTGTCCCCTCACTCTCCAATACTTTATATTGTGTTTATATTCATAATGTTATACCAATGTAAAGATTTAAGTTTTCCAAAGAATCTTTTTTCTGGCACAATGTGAAAATAACACATTGCATACAAAGCAACACACTAACAATAAAAATGTAACTATTGTTAAAATAAAAACTTGGAGCAATTACACAAACTTTGATGTGAAAGTCAGATTGTTTGAATACACTGCAACAGATTAGAAATGAACACAGCCATACATTTTTGACTTAGAGCCTGTCTGTTGTTGTGCATGTTTGTTCACGTCCCTGTTTGTCAGGGACATACATATATATCCAGGGTCACTTTGCCTCGAGGTGATGCTTGTATTTTCATTTTTTTCAGGCTCGCATTCTACCTAAGCTCTGAACCAATTTAACACAGACAGGGAAATGTAGAGAGAAGCTTGACAGAGTAACTCAAATCCCCTTCTGCATCATATTGGGGGCAAAGTAAGAGAAAAATAAGGGCAAAAGATAGACATTAGGAAAGTAGCCTATAAGGGGGGAGAAAAAGGAAACGCATACAGAAAGACATAGATCTGCACTAAGACAGAGAGATAGCAATGTGTTTTCATCATATATAAAAGGCTGTTTACCTCCAAGCAAGATTTTTCCGTACAGCAATAAATGCACTACTTGGTTGCTGTCTAAAATGCTACAGTATTGCAGCTAGATATGTTGATCTAGTTTTTTAGTACTTGAATACCAACATTGACAAAAACATGTCTGATAATCAGAGTTTTCAGAGTTGTGTCCAGAGGCACCACAGAGGCACCACAGAGGCAGCAAAATGTACTTTCCTTTTATGTAGCTATTAAAATGATGTAAGAATTGTGAAATGAAGGGGATGAACCAAATGTATTCATATGTCACTTTCTAATTTCTCAGTTGTTCAGTGAGGCTCGCCAACAGCATTTATGCAGCGTTTTTATGGACAGTTATAAAAGCAGACCACGTGGAAGACGAGCGCCAAAATTTATCCAGTGCCACCTGTTAATTCCTCAACAGGCAAGAAAAAATGCCAAAATGGCTTTGCCAAAACAAAATTTACCTTAGGGATCTATAAATTATGTATAAAACAGAAAAACAAGAAGCACAAGTGAAATTAAAAAAAAAAAAAGGCACTTCAATATTAGGTAATTCAGTCATATCTCATATTTTAATTCTCAATAAAGCTGCTCATGCCATGCTGGGCAACATGCATCGAAGTCAAAAGCCATGCCATTGATCCAAGGGGATCATTGTGGTGCCACAGAGTACAGCTTACCACTGAAAAAGCAAAGTAAAAGGCAATGCCAGTGTTGTGACAAGCATGTCAAAATCTCTTGGGCATGAATAAACATTTTCTTTCAGAGGAGATTATTTTGTTTTTGTCATGACAGAAAGAGGCGTGTGTCTGTCTCTGTGTTTAATTTGCAATGTCTGTATGTGTTTGCATGTTTGTGTGTGTGTGTATGTGTACATGTACGCCCAGACCAAGAAAAGAATGAGAGGGAATCTTTTCTAGAGAGGTAAAGGATGAAAGAAAAATAGCATGCGTAGTTAAAGAAGAAAGCTACTAGGATATGAAAAAGAACCATGACAAGACTTCAAGCTTCTGCAATTTGAATCATATTATACATTTAAGTTGTAGCTTATAAAAACTTAAAAGGCCTTTGGAAACATTTTCATGAATCAAAAGGGGTTTACACAAAGCTCCTCTACAAATGCTGTTATTACAAAAACTCCAAATCTGTCCAACAAATCTGCTGCATGTGTCAGAAAAAGAGATAAATACATGATGCAAAACTGCTTTGGCTTATCCATCACTCTGCTTGAGATTGTTAACTAATTGGAGTCATCAGTTTTTCTAGCCAAGATAGCAAATGATGCCAAATAAGATTTGAGTCTGTTTTCTTTCTTCTGTTGTCATTTGGGTTTAGTTTTCGTGTTTTGAGAAAGCATGAGTAGGAGCAACCCAATTAAAATGATACGAAGATGTCATTTACCGGTGACAACAAGCAACTGTTTCTTCATGTAAGGATTAATTAAGCAGCGAAATAAGAAAAGTGAAATAGGATTCCCAACTGTTGGGTTTGTTTGTTTTTTTTAATAAGATACAAGAACTACTCTGGAAAGATTTACATGAAGCAGAGGGGTCATGGAATGTATGCTTTAGTCATTCTTCTTCTGATTTTTTAGACAATGGGAAATAACTAGTCAGGAGTCTGTATTCAAAGTGAACAAGTGAAAAAAACATTCAGGCTTTTAAAAAGTGAAGCCTGAATGTAGCTCCTGCAGTAAATAACTTGTCACATAGACGTAATACAGGAGAGGTCAGGACCCTGTGCCGGGATTTTTTGAAGCAGGTTGCCCTGATAGCAAATGCTAGCAGTGCACAAGACTTTGAAGCAACTACAATGTAAGTCTGTCTGCTCTAAATTTCACACTTATAGGAATTGCTCCACCCAACAAAGTTCAAAGAATGAAAAATTCCCAAAAGTGGCAGAGGTAGCAAGGCGGCTAAAACAGGACCATCAGCCAGGAGACCTGAGTCAGATTCTCTGTTTTACAACAGAACACAAAGGTTTAACTGTGCCCCTATTTCATGAGGTTAATCACACGTCATGAAGGTTTAGTGACAGGGAGGCTTTGAATGTCACAAACAGCGCTTGAAAAAATAGTGCCTTAAAAGTGATGGCAAGGGTGCCATGATCAAGCTTTAGTATGTGACAAGGAGAGAGGGAGAATATGTTGCTTCTACACAAATCTTATTAGTATTGGGGCACCAATAAAGAAGTGTGTCACATTACACCACAAACAAAACTAGATCTCTGCCTCCAACCCTGTGTGAAATTTTCTTTACTAGAAGGCTCCAAGAGCAAATACAAACTTGTTTCTTATAACAAAGTAGTAAACGCTGTCCAGAGAAAGACTGACCTCAATATTTAGTGCTGCCAAGAAGTAAAACATTGTGACTACATTAATTCTTGCTTTCACCATGTCATGTTAAAATAAAAATGAAAAATTTAAAAGGTTACGTTATTTTGGCACAATCATTTTCTGAGCTAATCAACTATTCCATCTTCATTAAGATGAAATACCACATCAGTTAAAGCCTCTTTAATATACATGTTTACACCTTATCCATAGCTAATAGGATAACAATTTTTGGTACACTATCCTCGATACTGTGTGTCCCACAACCGCAACTACAGCAGGGAACATCAGTTGCCAAAGAAAGTTTTCTATTTTCATAGGGGAAACTGATGTTTATGAGGCAGGGGACCAAAGGCGGACCAGGGGACATCTCTATCTGGGACAGGGCATCCATTTCGTGCAGCAAATACTTCTAGCATAATGAACCTGTGGGGAGGAAATCAACTTAATGAGTTGAGACCCACGTGACTTTTGAGGAGAGAAAATGAGGAGAAAGGTGTTGGGAAAAAACGTAAAAGAAAGATGAGGATGGCTGAACTGCTCGTTAATAAAACCCCTGTAACAAATAAAGGCCTGTCACGGGAGGCCTGCAGGGTGTTTGTTTGTGTGTGAGTGTGGACATGACACACCTGGTAACCCAGCCAGACTTAAGTCTTATTAACCTAACAGAGAGTTTGACAGCAACTTTTGATCTAGTGGTTTGTTATGGGAGCTGTATGACTTAATTCCTTTGCTTAAACAGTAAAGTTGTATTTAAAGTAATTATAAAATGTAATATGGGGCAGAAGATAGAATGATAATTTTACATGTGCTAAAGAGTCCACACACCTCAGATGAGTCATGCTCCATTGCCACATGTGAACCAATTAAATCAGCTGTTCTAAAACAACCTGATAAAAGGTGGAAAAAAAGAAAACCCTGACGATTAAAGCTTTTTGTGACTAAAATTTCTGCTGTTTACCCGTCAGATAAGTAAATCCTACAGCTGACCCTAAAAAACTCTCAATTTCATAATTTTTTTGTTTCATTAAGTAATAAAACAAGTATTTTTACTTGCATATAAAATGTGAATCCACTGCTTTACGAATTTTCCTGGAATCAGAGTCAGTATATTCTAACTAGAAGAAGCTACTGACTGCAGGGCTAAAGCTCATGCCAGAGTTGCCAATCCTTTTGTGAGCGGTGGATCTGTGTGACTCAGTTAATGGTCTCAGTCACAGGAGGGGGCAGAGGGTTAGTGAGCAATAAGATGGACGGCAGAGGCAGAGCGCTGCCATGAACTGTGGAGAGGGAGAAGAGAGAAAGAAGAGTGGGGCAGCTTTGATGGCTAATGCAATAACCACAGCTGCCACCGAACAAGGTGGGACAATGAGGATAATCAAAACGGTTGAGACACCTCTTAAAGTGAGAGACACAGCAAACAATGATAGATGATGGCCGGCTTCAGGGAAGGATCGAAGAAGGAAATAGAAAAATGAATTTATAATGTTGAGAACACTGTGTCTGTCACGTTTGTAGAATTTGGCGACACTTAAGCTGAATTCACACAAAATCTGGCATTGCAACACCCTCCTGCAGGGTCATCCGGAGGCATGGACGTGTTTATTTGTGCTTTAGAACCTGACAATTGCAAAAACAATCAGAAATTAATGTTTTATTTTGTTGGGTTGTAAGTGCTTTGTTCTCTGAAATGTTGGTCCCTCCATTCTGCTTTGTTCTCTTTTGTGTTGCTTCCTCTCTTCTTTTACACCTTCTCTTTCATCAGAATTGTTTTCTCAGTCTAGCTAACCTGATGGGGAGAGCGAGGCTTGAATAGCTTGTTTTCAGTCGAGGAACATCAATTCCTGCATAATATAACTTTTATTTTGCTGATTTCGTTTATGCTGAGGACCTAACTGATTATCCAAGCACTCAACACAACAGGTTGCCAAATAATTCATAGATGATTGCTAAAGTAAACATCATACTTCTGCAAAAATCACTCACCCAAAGGCATATGAATCCCATGACCCCAAGAAGGGGTTGAAGGTAAACATTATTTTGGTTTAAGGAATTACACGTCAAAAAGGTAAGATATAATGGGTTCAGTTGATAGATGACCAGTGTCTTGTCCTTACTATAGCACAGCTCGCTGTAAGGCTTAAGGAGACTTATGACTGATTTCTGTCTGCTGGATGTAGCACATCTGATTTGGGAGTAAAGAGCATCACAACCAAGTATCAGAAGTGCAACACTTGTCCTTAATGAAGTGGCTACATGAAAGACCTCCTTGCAGAGCGCCTTACATGACCCAATGGAAACAGATGTGTCTATGGTCGGCCTTCACTGGAGCATAATACATATCAGGAAGATGAAAGCGATTAATAAGCTCAGTCATTTCTTTTTTTCAAATAGCTTTAAATGGATGAGGCAGTAATTAGAGTCAGGGTCAGAAGTGAGTCGAGGCGGAAAAGAAAACATCTATGTTTGTGATGCAAATTTCACAAATTATCAGATGATTGGTCAGAGACTTAAATGACTTTCCATGACTTGCTAGTCAATCAACTATTTGCACAGTGCCACCGTGTGTGTACTGGTATTTGCATTTTAGATGCATTTTACTCTGGTCAGTTTCAAAGTGTATTAGGCTCAGTGAGTATAAACATCTGTAAATGGAAGGTAAGAAGTGGACACGGTGCATGTCTTTGAAAAAATGTTCTCAATGTTAATAAAACCAAATACAAGATCTTATTCCTGCAGCACATGAGTTAATAAGGACGTTTTTTAATTAATCATTGTGTTGATTGAGATGGTCAAGATAAGGCAACTGAATATGCAAAGTAAAGGTGGCAGAAAGTTTGCTATCATAGCAAATAGCTTTGTATCTCTTTTTGAATCTGTGTGTTTTGGATCTCTTGCTCTTTGGATGTATATTTGGTTCTTTGGTTCTCATGCGTGGTTTAATCTGAGGAGTCGACAGGTGGCTCTGTCTCTCTGTCAAAAGGTCCTTTTTGTAGCATAAATAATTTTGAGGAGGGTTTTCATTTTTTATATGGTGGAAAATAACAGACGACATCCTCAAGGAAAAACCGCTTTATGACTTTTGGCAATTACAATCTAAATGGGTTATTAGGTTTGAGTGCAGCTGGCATATCAGTCTTTTTTATTGACAGTGTGCCCCTTCTGAAGCCATTTTGGGTCAAATAACTTTTAACTTTGAAGCTGTTTATCAATTTGTCATTCTTAAGAAGACATGGTGACTTTCAATTGTGTGAGTTAGACATTGGAGGGTTCGTGCTAATTCATTTGCAGAGTCTTTTTAAAGTGAATAGCTTAAGGTAGCTCAGAATAATCTTTAAGTTCAACACTGAATGAGAATTCAACTTATTGAAAAGTTAAAAAAATGAAAACTCCTTCATCCTGATTAGGTTTCTAACACTGTTGAGTTCCTTTTACTAGTGTTCTTCTTGTGAATATGGCAATTGTATGTATAAGTGTTTCATCTTCTTCTTCTTGTTCCATTGTTATTCTAATGTTACTCTACTAAGTGTACCAATTGCTTAGTGGATATGGATTAAAGTGCCAGCTCAGAAGACTGTCTGTAAATACAAAGACGTAAGTGACAGGGCAGAACAAAGAGTCCGATCCAGAGGTTTACAGTCATCCTTTTCACCCTGTATGCAATCACCTCACCCGCCTGTCACACACCACAAATCAATTTTCAAACACTTGGACTACACCAGTGTTATCAGGTAAGCAGCAGGCTACAATCTTCCCCAGGCTTCATCCGAAGAGAATATTTGCATGCCAATTGTACACACAGTGGTAAATTCCTTCATCTCTGTAACCATGTATGACTCAGTCTTTTTTGTGTGACTCTACTGACTGAGGAAAAAGTAATATAAAATCTAATTAGGAGAATAATGCTTAAGTAGAGATCCCCTCTCTCTTCAAAGAAATTGTCAACTTTTCAATTAAAGTCATATAAAAACATCCGAAGTTACGTACAATATGGCATTTACACAAAGTATTAGAGCACTATCATACACACTGCATGACAGAAGCCGCTCAACAAAGACTGGCTCAATCTTCTAAGCTTGGTTTTATATTGTTGTTACTGCCCCTTGGAAAATAAACTGAGATATCTTGGACCAATATGCAAATCTGACTTTGTCTGGCATGCCTGGCAACTGGCCGGGCACACTGAATCATAATAATCCAGATATGATGGGTAAAAAAAGCCTGCATAATTTGCCAAATTCAAGACTGTGACTTTGGCCATAGGCTTGAGCTGTAGGAAATTGGCTTTCACAGCAAAGCTTTTAGGTTTATCAAACTTGCAACAAAATTTCAAAAAAGGGAAAAAGCCCTAAAGATGTTTTCCATGTGGCTTAATGTTTTAGGACCCAAGAGATCCATCTACAAAATATTTTAGTGTTATGCCAGTGCCATTACTCTGGCAGGTAGATTCTCTGGACTATTTATTTTGACTTGTTACATAATTATACACATATATGCAGAAGCACCTGCTAAGTGAAATACTGGCACAAACTTCTCTAATAGGGAAATATAGGAAAGCAGTCAAGATGAGTTTTTCAGTAGCGGCCAACACCAATGTTTGGACAGGTTATTTAGGCTCCAAACCAGGATGTATTTTGAAGAGTATTAGGTGACAATGTGAGGCTACAGTCAGACAGGTAAAGTGGAACAGGGCCACTGACAGGCCAGCATGAATGCTTACAGTTCAAAACACAATTTGACCATAGCACCACCACTACAGCTCCTTCCTACTTTCTGCTCTTTATACAAACAAAACAAAAAAACCCCAAAAAATGAATAATTGATCCTAACACAGCACTTTGAAACATGCTTTCAAATCATGTCTTTGTACATTAGGTGCAATAATAACGTCCCAATTACATAAACACACAAAAACAAACACAATTCCCATGACAACTGACTGATTTTCAGCATCTTCCATCTCCTGCTGCTTTGTATTCAGACATCTCAAGTTTAAGCCTAATGTGCCGACTGAACATCCCTAATGTGAATTAGCTATGCCTGGTGATGTCTGCCAGGAATCCTTCTCTCCCTAATGTGATATGACTAAATGTGCTACCATATTTGTGTGTGTGCGAGTGTCTTTGCACTGAGTTAACATGAAACCATGAACTCTAAATAACTTTAGTCTAACATTCTATTTTAATATCAACACCCTGAAGGATTATGAAGATGTTTAATACTAGTCTGACCTAAAACTACATTTAAAGAGAGGAAAGAGATGCCAACAGGTACCATCTACAAATGCATGTCTGCTTCCAGTATTTAAAACTTAAATTAGTAGAAGCCTTAAATAGCCCAGTTAGCTATAAATCGAAGTCATAATGAGGCGACTGAGCTGTTTGTTGGGCACTAATGCTGACTGCTCACGCTGAAAGTGCAATTTTGCTAATGAGTGACAGTCAAGGACCGAAGATTTTAATGATTTACTACAAAGAGCTGGTGATCTACAGTAACCCAAATGGTAAGATAGTGAATGCAAGGATACTGATGTCATGATGATAAAGGGCAGGAGTGACTTGATTGCTAAAGTGCATGTGGAATTGTTTTATAAATTTAATATAAATTTATATGTACAAATGTTATCAGAAGCACTGACTTAAGATAAGGTTTTTAACACAAAAAGTCTAAAATCTTGAATGAAATCACAGCATCGAAAAGCCTGTTAGTGAAGCTCTCACATTGTTTACCTTTTAAATGAAAACCCACCACTACATTTTCACGATTGAATTGATGATTAAATCAACTTTAAACTTGCCACTATAAATGAATTAGATGCTGGTATTTGTTATTAGGACCAACTGCCAAGGAAGTATGCTGACTCGAATTAAGAGAAGCATGATTACAGCTGCAGCTTCCCCAGAGGAGATAAATGTGGCACATGATAAAAATGCTTACTGTCTGAGTGCCAGTGTCAGTGCTCAGCTATCGCTATGCCGACAAACTTGACCCTGATCCACAGTATTCAGTACTGAGCTACAAATGAATTCATTCTTTCATTTGTCTCGATTGAAAACGTGGCTGACAGAAACTGCAGTGACTGATGTTTGTGACAATAACCTGACAGCAACAGCATGTTAAAAAACAATTGCTTTTGTTTATCTGTACAACTCCATTTCTGTTTAAATATTTCAACATCAAACTAAAGTCAAAGTCCCACTGCAGCCTTTGACTTGCACAAAAGTATGCCTCATAGGTATCAGAACATCATTTCAGGGCAATTTCACTCACAAAAGGCATCAGAAGTGTTAACATGAACTGTACTCAGTGATGTTTTCAGACATCAAACACCCACAGCAGTGTTGCTGTGTTCTTGTGGCTTAGCAGCAGTTCCACTGCAAAAAAGTTAAAAGTTTAACCTAAATGATGCTCACTAATTCTTCATGTTTTTTTTCACAAGAACGAATATATATTAGTTTATCTTAAATTCTGTTTTCTTCCGACATTATTTTGCTTACAATTATTCAATGGCAAATAAATACATAAGTATATATTTATATGAAATAATAGCCAACTTCATAGCATAGATTTAGTTTTGATACAGTATTGAAGAGGCTGCTGCATGCAACCGTTTAACAAAAAATTAACCTTCTCAATTTTGATTTAAGAGTATAACTACTGTAAACTAATATCAAACATCAGCTTTTTCACTTGGTCAGCTTTTGAAAAACTTGTCAATAGAAAGTAAAAAGATTAAAAGACAGATTCAAGAAAAAAATGTTTCTCTGCTCTTTAGTCTCCAGCAAAAGAAAAAATGAGTAAATAAAAAAAATTAACTACACCTGATGCATCTCACGGCCAACAGAAATAATCTTTTCGTGGCAAGACTGGAGGAAACCACCTGCACTAATAACATCATTGGTGTGACATGCAGACTTCCACTGTGTCATTTAATTAATCCTAATTATGTCAAATTAACGTAGTCAATTGGATTTCTTAACACGCTACTGCTTCGAATAACCTTTTGGACTAAATCTTTCTCACAATGTGTAACAGCCCTCTGCATTGCAAACTATCAGTGAAACAGATAAGTGGTACCTTTGAAGAAGCAGTCTTTGCTGTGCACCACATAGATTCGTCTCCTCTCCAGGCAGGCGGTGCGGTAAACCTCACAGTGGTTTTCGTAGAACCTGCCGTCTGAGCCACACACCGGCACAAAGGAGGGCCGGCATTTTTCCTGGCAAACGCACTCAGCACGGCCAGTTTCTGCCATCAGAACACACTGTCGACCCCGTCCACAGTAGGTCCTCCGACAGGGACCTCCATCTGGGTCAGAAAGGGCTGGAAGGGCAAAAGAGAAAAGGGTTTATTTAAGAATCAAGGCAGAGTAATTCAGCAAATTCATAAAAACTCTTTACAAAAGAAAACTCTTTACAAAAAAGGACTATTACTATTAGAGTGTTGTAAAGACAAGAAAGAACACAGGAATTGCAAACACCAATTTATTTAACAAATTGGTGTCTATATGTCATCAAACTTTTGTTTAGTTTTCACTGCTCAACATGCCTCTAATGAAAAATGCTACACGTTTAGTAACAGATTTATTAACATCACAGCACTATATATGGTAAAACTGAACTAGGGGATTCATCCCTGAAAGATTAGTAAAGAGTTTTATTTAAGTACCTAAAAGCAACTAAATAATACATTTCAATAACATACTCTAATAAATGGATTAAAAATAATCATTCATCATATTTTGTCATACATCTCCTGCTTTATTAAAAAAAAAAAAAAATCAAAAAAAGAACAAAACAAGGCTTATGTCTTCATAATTTAAGCAAGTGTGGCATGCATATTGGATTATTATAACACAAAAAATAAAACACTGTAATTATAATACAGTAACAAAGCAAATAATATGTTATGCACCAGAATAGAAAAAGCAAAAACTCCATCAAAACACCTCCAGTCTTGATCACAGCTATACAACAGTGCTAACAAGGAGAAGTTTTTCTTTGTTGTTTTTTTAGTTAGATAAAACTTAAATCCTACAAATTAAACTGCCAGTTTTACTTATTAACGCCTCGTAGCACTCAATGACACATACATGTGCACATCTGTACACAAACGCCTACAAAGATGCGCATACCCAAGTAAGTAGATGCACTGAAATTGCAAGAGGAGCTCACACCGTCTGCCTTACCTGCCCTCACCCCCGTCAACACGTACACTCACACAGTCTGCCATCTTCATAACAACCACTGCTTGTGCCAGTTCCTACCATGCACACAAACATGCACACGCACGCACGCATGCACACACACAACACTGGAGGAAAACACACAAGCTAAGCATCGCCATCATCACCACTCACTGCCTAAGACACTTTACTGCTTCTTCCTGATTTAATCAATTTGCACTTAAAGCAAGTCAAAAAACTGCTGATCCAGCCGGATGCTCCACCTTGGATTGATCTTTCCCGATTTCATGAGCTTGACTGGGACTGTGACCGCTCCCTTGTTGTGTTCTGAGGGTCAGATTTATGGGCCCTTGTGCTTTGGGGTTATCACTCAAGCAGGTACAAGCCGGGCATTTGATGCTTCAAGCTCATCTGGCAAATGTCAGTGGTAATAAAATACACATAAAAGTTGACCTGCATTAACACCTTATTTATTTGATCATGAAAAGACTCAATAAATATTGGTAAACATGAACAACTCCTAAGTGGTACCCAGAACGTGCTGAAAATTTTGGCAAAGGAACAACTCAAGTTCTGAGTTTATTTTCTGAAATTTAGCTTGTTCTTTTTATTTGTCAATTTAATATATAAAAAGACATGTAAAACAATTTTACCTGCATGTCAATTAAATCAGTTTTATTAATTATGGAGACAATTTAACATTTGTTTTATATCTTTTTTTTCTAGGTCTTTCTTTGTTTTTGTGGCTGTTGGGAGCCTAGTATATTCATACAGTTAACCCGAAACTCTCACACAATACTGTCCCTGCAGTTACAGAGTATGTAAAGGTCAAAAACTATATAATCTCTAAGGGCTGCAGTTGGGCTTTGTATTTATCCTATGCAATATAAATGGTCTGAGATCAAATAAAAAATCTGAAGTTTTGGAAAAAATAAGCAAAGCTTTCCCCATAATTGACTCAGTTGAGTTGAACTGTTCCTTCTTTTAAAGTTTCAAGCATTCTGTCTCTTTTTTATCACCTTTGATGTACAAGCGCTGTTATGGAAACCAGCACAAAAAGCTGCTGGCTGCAGCATCACAAGAAACTGATTGCACCACATCAATAAAGTCAATGTCGAGGCAGAAGGAAAACAACAGCAAAATGGTGGAAATGAAAGCATAAATTTAACAGATAAAGAAATAAGCTTGTATATTGAAACCAACATTGTTGCTCTTAACTTTATATTTCAGTTATAGAACACTGTGAAAGCCTTGTTACCATTTATTTCACCATAAAAAATAAACATCCCAAAGAGACTTGATGGCCTTTGTGTTGATGTTGTTCTGAGGTTGAGTCGGTTAACATGCTTAGAAGGGGTCAGTTTTATTATCCCTCAATGGAATAAGGCTAAAAACCACACTGGCTTAACTTAAGACCCAGTTCAGGCTTCTATAATCAAACTGCTGAAAACAGAAATTGAATCTTCCTGAAGTATAATCATATCTCAACTCTCAGCATATTCAATAATAGAGGTAATACACTGTTGTCGGAGAACAAAAGTCCCTTAATTACATAAAGGCAATTCCAGGACTGACGCACGGAGGCACAAACACACATGCACATGCACACTAAACACACATTACAGGACATCACAGCAGCACCCACGTACTCACTTTGAGGAGTCAGTGTGCAGGCAAGCATAAACTCTAGTATTTAGCCTTAGTCTTATGCACAATGTGTGCTCGCAAATACAGAAACATTGTCAACACACACAGCTACTGCTTACACAATGAATCCATATTGAATATATTGCTGTCAACAGATAGACTCATTAAGTCACTGATCAGAAAAAAAAATCTTGAGTTTCTCAAATTTACTTATTTACTCTCTTTTTTAAATACTATCTCTATTGTAATTTAAAAATCGGAGCTGCTGGGCAGACTAAACAAGCAGTACGAAGGCATCACTACGCTTAGACAACTAACTGCACTCCACAAAAATCTGCAAGATTTCTCCAAATTCCTCACTGTCAGTCTGACTATGCTCTGAATGATAAGGTCATTCAAACCAAAAACATACCCTCTTTGAAAAAGGCAAAACTTGATAGACTGGTTGATAAGAAAATAATAAATACTTGCAGAGCTACAGGGCAGTGGCACAGGCCACAGATACGTGTAGTTTAACTAGACCTGGTAGCATTAACTTCCACTTTATCCTAATTAAGTATTCGGAATCTGCTAGAGGAAGCCATGGCTTTGGGGGTGTGCCAGGTATCTACCCCAAGGGAAATGTGTGTGTATGGGGGCGGGTGGGGGAGTAAGACAGACACTCAATTCCTTTTTATCCAGTTTACTAATTGTTCTATGTGTCTCACAAAGCATCTGTAGGAAATGCAAAATAGTCAGGCTCCCTTGCGACCTTGCTGTTCATGTCAAGGTCGGGGACGATTACAAGATCGTTTGTATTCTCCAAGCATGGGAGATTAAATGCTTAGCAACAACCGTCCGGCAGCAGTTACCCCTGGTGGCTGTTCTCCCTTTTTTTCTCCTCATGTTTACTCCCTCCCTGCCTCTTCTTTTACTCCAGACCCCTCGTCCTTTTTTGATTTTGCTTAGAGAAAAGAGTACAAGAACAGCAACTGCTCAAACAACAGAAACAATAGCACATAGAAGTTACGTCTACAATGTACAAGCCGCCTGACATTTAGCTAAGTCCTAGTGCTCGTGCTCATCCTCACTGTAAGTCCTTTGTCTGGCGTTCTCTTGGACCATGTTGGCTGCAATTGTGCCTTGCTTAAGAGGCTAAAAGTGTTGTCTGATAATCCTCGCTGTCTGAGCTACAGCCACAGTGCTCATAAATGGCTTTTAAAAGTTCAGATGCTTTGTGGTGCCATGACAATGCCAGTCTGACCATCCGCTGTCAAGCCTCACATTCTGTCTCTCCTTAATCCTTTATTCTTATTTGGTCCTCTGCCCCCCCCCCTTTTTTTTGCTGTGCATGTGTACACTTTCTCTCCATCTCTTTGTCAATTCCCGTCTGATGATGAGCTCTGCCGAGCTTCAGGGAAATTGAGACTGGGCATTGTCCACTACAATCAGAGATTTCCAGGACATGCTTTGCAAGGATTGCTGTCAGTAATTGCACAGGAACATGAGGGATTTGTACAAAGTGTTAAGAACATTTTGCCTTATCTTTCTGACATTTTTTCGACATACAAAGATAAGTTTCCCTTTTCATTTCCTTTTTATGCAAGTCTAAGTGGATGAGAGCATAACTAGAGGCACCACACGACTGTGTGCCTGACAGACTGCCTTTTCATTTGTCACAAGAAGCAACAATCTTGTCAGTCTCAGCCCTGGTCCTATCATTGCGATTAAGGCATTGGTTATCTGAATCTAGAGTGAGGCATACAATCTGTATGCACACAATCACATATTCTACAGAACGCTTGCATATAGAGACACAGCACAAAAACAGGCAAGGAAAAAGAGAGAGCTAGTGTATGTCACTTCACTCTGGAAGCAAAGCACTCATCTAAACCCTTGCTATATTTAGTAACAAAAATATGCCTCAATATATTCATACCTGAGGCTTGACTCAAGCTCTTAAAATCCTTTAAAGATTTAAAGGCTATCACAACAACATTTATTTATTTTGAATTTCATACAACTCCACAGAGGGGGAATTTGCTTGTTTTGTTGGTTTTTGATATGTACTCCTCAGAGAACAGGAGAGGGACACTGCCGAGCTTCCTACTAATTAGACTAGAAGAACATTTGCCCTGCTGATGAAGGGCTCGTTGCCTGCAGAGCTACCATGTTATAACCTGCCCTGATCCATGGAAACACAGAGGCTGCAATCAAATACCCTTCAGGATGTCAGTGTGTGACATTTACAGACACAAAGAGCGGACATATTTTGCAAGTAGACAGCTTTGTTAGATGTAGCTGGCTCCTTAAGCGTCCTTGTGTCATCCTTTCATTTCATTTATGTAGTATGAACTATACTAAGGTTTAAAAAAACATTCATGTTTTTGGAGAGCATGTACTTTAAATGTTACTCATTTAAAGCTTTACTTCTACTCTGGATGGAGTAGATTTTTTAGTATGCCAGAGTGCACAAGTGGCCACCTCTACAGTAGATTTCTGCAAGTTGCCAGCTGACTGGAAGAAAAACAAGCACCACCTGTCTTTACTACAATTTGATGATAGCGAAGGAAAACCTAGAGCAAGAGGCAGCTTCCAATAACAATCCACATTCACATCTGTTCACCCTTTTTCATACAGAAATCTTAAGACAACAATTAAATGATGAAGTGTTTGCTGTGTCTCCTGAAGAAATCACAGATCTCCTCTCAAAAAAAAAAAACTCCTTAAATCTCCTGAAGCACATTAAAGTGAGTTGCACATGGGGTCGCTGTTTAGCTCGCTTGGTAGCCTGCGCGGCCCATATACCGGAGGCTCAGTCCTCCACGCAGCGGTCGTGAGATCGAATCCGGCTCCTGACCCTTTGCTGCATGTCACCACCCCTTCTCTATCTATCTCCGCGTTTCACCTCTATCCTATCAAATAAAGGCCGAAAAGCCCAAAAAATATAGATTAAAAAAAAAAAAAGTAAGTTGCACATGTTGTAGGTAGAAATGTAGTCAGTTAACATCGGATATGTTTATCTATCATGTATTACATTCATCTCTAAGGTCAAGATAAGCACAGTATCCTATTCTGTTGCTATAGTGGCCTTTTCAGCTTTTAAAATAAAAAAGATCAATTAACAGAAATCAATTATAAAATAATATTAAAATGTATAGTAGCTTTTACTTTGAGTAAATCATTTTTCACAGGAGTATTTTTACTTTTACTCGAGAATAGATTTTCAGCATATCATCCATCAATGAATGTGTATGGGCACATACACAGGTTTGCAGGTGTGTAAAGTACTTGTGCTTATGTACAGAAGTTGTAGCCAAAGAAAAGCTCTGTCACATCTGCTGATACTACAAATCATTTTATTTGCTCTGAAGCAGCTGAAGATAATTAAATTCAGAGACGCGCCGTCAAACACTGTCTCCCCTGTGCTGCACAGGCAGACAAAACACTTCTGACATGCACACTGAGCTGGAATATCAATGGACAACAGCAACCTTGGTTTTAGGTGAGATATCCTGGCATTCACACACGTAAAAAAACAAACTGTCCATTTTTTGTTAATTGTACCCAAAATATTTTTACTTTTCTGAGAAAACCAACTGGAGTACAAATCACCACAAATGGAATGAACTGCAAAGTTTAGTTTCAATCACTTGGAGATTTGAGACAAAATGTTTTGCTCTCTTCCTCCCTCTATTTTTCTTCCTTAAGAGTCGGCAGCGTTTTTTAATGATCCCTTCTGAGTTTTTCTATCACATTCTATGGTTGAATTAGGAACTGACAATTAGCATCCTGTGGCTGAGCATTTATGATTTATTTTGGAACAGGAAACAGACAGCAAACATTATTACTGAATTATAATTATGAACTTTACTGCATTAATTACTGAAAACCTGCAAAGGTTGCAAAGCTCACAAATAACAACGGATTCCCCTGGCTGCCGGAAAGGACCCAGAAGACAAGAGGACTTTGACTTAGGTCACATCATTAGGGAAAAATCCTACAACTGAGTACATGTCCATATCCTATCCAATAGCTGTCTCGACTCTTCACTCAAAACCACAAACGTCTACCACAGGTGGCACTGGAGGATAATTTAGAGCATCACAAAAGTCATCAGAACTCAGTCTGAGAGTACAATGAATGCTTGTACAAACTTTCATGGCAATTATACAGATGCTGTTGTTGTATCTAAGCATGGACCCAAGTGGTAAAATGACAGTGCAACAACAAAATGACTAAGGCAGAAAGTATACCTGAGTGTTAAACCTTCTGTCCACACACACACTGGACTCATCTGTAGAAACACAACTACATAAGATTACGTGAAAAGATAATTACATTTAACATACACTTCATCCCAGAGCCATTTTTCTCCATTAAGAGCTGTAAATTACTTATTACCTCCGTGACCTCCTTTATAATGGCAGGTTAGCTGGTACCTTGGTGTTCACTTCATGTAATTGGATGGATGACACTAAAGTCATTTCATCAGTCAGTTCGTGGAACTGTTTTACTGCTATGTGAATACAGAAAAGTGTACTGTTAATACCTGGAACCTTGGCTCTGTCAGTCTTTACAGCACACTTAAGCCTGAACACATAAACAGGCATCAACACTCAGGAAACTAGAATTAGAGCCCACTGGTGAAGGCTGAAATCATGACTGTTATATGCCAGTAAAACAACATCCTCTAAATGCAATGTCACTGATGTAGACTTATATTTTGTCCTCATTAAACACTCTTCACTTCACAAGTGGTAAATAAAATGACTGCATTGCAGCCAACTATTAATAGATGTTAGCTAAATGTTTAACTAAACAGCGCCATGCCACATTTTGGAACTGCTTCATACTGCAGTGACACAGAAGTAGTTCACTTTTGTTTTTCATTTTAAAGTTTTCCTGACAATGACAAATCAATGGACATTTTTTTCCTTAAACTACCTTAATCTAAGGCCAGAGAACAATCGCCATTCTTCCTCATGCTCAATATTTCCCAGGTTAACGAGCACACATGACAAAGATTCAAAACTGAACTTCACTGATTTTCTGAGGAGAAGAGGCTGAAGTGCAGCCTTAAAAAAGTGGTTACAGCTGATTGAGCGCACATGTCAAGTCCCTTATTAACATATGCTGACTTTGAAAGTCTCAACATTTGTCTTGCTCTCCTCCGCCAATTGTCAAGGATGAAAATGGAGGAAGTAATCAAGTAAAGTGAAAAGCCGGTTGTTGCAGCTGTTTGAGGTCTCGCTGTGTTCTTTAGTAATGAGAAATGTGTAAGAGGGGAGTTAACCTCACAAAGATATTACACTGTATCCCATCTATTAAGACCCATCTATTAAAGCAGTAAAATGTTGTGAAGGTAAGAATGGTGAGTTGAATGAGAGAAAGCAGAGAAAAATAAATTTAGTCTACAATGAGACAAACAAATGGAAATTTAGTCAGCATAATGGGTGGAAGAAAAATAGAAAATAATTAACAGAGATAGAAAAAATCAGCAAACAGATACAGAAGATGGTCAACTGTAAAGCAAGGCAAAACAGAGTATAATAAAAGAAGCATGCAAATGTATGAAAAGCACGTAGACTGATACAAAATGTCATAATTCTTCGAAAACGACTGTCCTGAGACACAGTAATGGAGGGGGGGCGGGCAGAGAGAAAGGCTTACTTGGCCTCTGCAGAGCAAAGACTTTCAGTCTGTGCCTTAACAAAATGTCACTGGGCTCATCTGGCTGGTTCAGCTGATACTCCTGTGTTGCTCTTCTGATCCCCATGTATCTGCAGCCACTCCACCAAGGGGCTCAGCTCTCTCTAGGAGGGAACTGGGAGAGTCGGGCTTCTGCTGCCGTTACTGCTACCCGGTGCTCCCACATGATCCATATCAGATAGTTTAGAATTGCCTTGGGGGTTTATGGGAATTTTTTTGTTTTTGATTGGCAAGAGGCTAGGTTAAAAGGTAAAATGTGATAGTTGACAGCATATTGCTTTTTTTTGTAATCACCCTGATTCTCTTAACCAGGTTTGATACTTACATTCTCAGCACAGCTTGATGTTAAAAACCTTGGAACTCCATTATGTGACCTCACTCACAACCTCACTTGTGCTAAAAACTCTTTCAAACTTCACTGCCTTTTAAAACTCGAGGCCATTTTCTTTTTTACTGGCAAGTTGGCATTTTGCAACTACAAGCTTTTCAGTTACCAATTGTGAAATAGCAGATGTTCTGCTGCAATGAGTCATGCCAGCCATGAGCTATACTCCAATTTATACAAATATCCATTCATTTATTTCCTTGTACTGAGTCTCTTTTCTGTTCCTATAGGACTGAATTTAATCTAATAACTCACTGGGCAAAGTGTACAAAAAAAGCATAAAATTGTGCGGACTACAGAACTAACACAGACAAATCAATCATATTTATGAAATTTTGGAAAATAGAGCCAGAAAAACAGTTATTTTTAATACGGAGATAGTGCAACATGTTTACTTTGGCAACATGGAGTGACTACCCACAGTGTATGAAATTTAGAGCAGAAAAATAAAGGCAGAGTATAATCCAGGGAAAACATGCACAGAGTTGTTTAACCATCTGGGAGCACAAAGCTTTGACAGCACTGGAAATCAATGCGAGACCAGAATGAGCTGGAATTCACACAAGGCAGCTATCAGTCACATGGTCACACTGAATATGGTATGACAGGTATCTGTTCCTCGCTCAGTGGGCTACCCTCTCCAGGGGACTGAAAAATTATTTTGAAGGGTGGCAGGGCTTCCTCTGGTGAAATAATGATTTTGGATGCAGCCTCTGGGCTTTCCCCAGTAATTAAGTATGAAGAAAAGAAACTGTTGTTTAGTATCAAACTGAAAAACTGGGTGAGCTCAAGTTAACGGTGCTTGCAAGCTTGATGAAATGAGCAAATGCAATTATTTTAATTTTGGATGGAATTAAGTGTTTCAGCCACAACTCTACTGGATGAGCTAAAATACTCTCAACTGTTTTAATTAACTTAATATTGTGCATTGCTCCTTTATCAGTTAGGAAAGCTGAAGCAATGGTGGGTGGAGCACAATGCGTGTAAATGGTAGATTCAAGAAGAAACATGTTTAAATGTTATTGTATTAAAATATTTACATGTCTGGAGAGGAGTTAAACAAAGATCCATAATATCACTGGATTCAAGTTTATTTCACTTACATTGTGAAACACTGATTTCATCCCACTGATATATCCTTAACTGTTTTAATGAAAAGACTTAATTGGATTAAGGCCTTAATTATTGACATGCTGTTATGTATGTAAAGGATGTTTACAATACATATTCATAGATCCTACTATCCATACAACTGTAATTAACATGCACACTGAATACAAAATAACCTGAATCTCATGCTTTGTTCATGGAAACACATTATTGCAACTTATTGCACACCATCTGCTCCACCTCCAGATGGATTAAAGGTATACTTTGAGTGTACTTTGCGGTTTCTTACCTGATATTGTGAAGGTGTGTATGCAAGGGTGGATGTGCCTGTAGCAGAAAGGTTTCCCTTAAAAATGGCCCATATAGCTGGCTGTGATTGATCTGTAAGACTCAGAGAAGCTGGTTCACACCGTCTGCTATATTATTTACTGCAATTTTACACTTGCTGCAGTTTCAACTAAGGCTACTGCAATATAGCAGGCTTGAGCATCAGTCCTGTTCAGCTGCCACAGTCATATTTTCACATTAATGCCAGCACAGCCAAGGATGAAATAAGCTCTCAAATGTATTTTTCTGCAGGAGGTTTGAGCAAGCATGTGAGTGTGAGGAGTATAATCTCTCCTGGAAAAAAAAACATTACTTCACATCTAGGGAGTCTGTAGTGTACAAATGGAAAGTGTTTGAAAAGAAGAAATCTCCCTCCTGTGTCCCGTGCGCAAGTCTTTGGAGCCATATCTTCTCAATCTTCAAGGTCTAAATTAAATTTTCATCTGTGTTTTTGTGTCTGTAAACGTCCATGTATGTGTGTGATGAAGAAAAAGACTGGTGCTCCAGTCTGCGCTAAAGTATTTGTTTACCCTTATTAAAAATATTTTTTTTCTATAGCTTTAATACCCTCCCATGGTGTGGTACCACAACACTCAATTCCCATTTATTATCAACAACATCTTAATCCCTTCGATCCATCTTCAGCCTCTTGCTATTTATCTCTCTATTTATACATCTCTCTACAGTATATACTGGATTTCTGCTGACACCACACCTGCACCTCCCTCCCAGCAAGGCTGTCAGGGAACAGAGACCAAATGCCCCCAATGGCCCTGCTCCCACAGCCAAGATGACTAATAGCCCCCTCAGGGCGAGAGGCCACAGAGGTGAGGCACAAAGGTAAGAGAGAAAAGAGCAAGGGCTACGAAGTCTTACATGACTTGTAAAAGCTTCCGCTGCTGGGTGGGTGTTAGCCTCTTAATGCTATGTTCACACAAAGAGCTTTGAGCAAAATCCTTCATGTCTAATTAGAGGGGCTCAGCATCATTGGCAACATCAAGATTCTTATTTAACATCATTGAGTAATATGGTAAAGATACATTTTTTTCTCCTCACCATTTGATAAGGGCTGGGACATATCCATGGTTATGAATTCTATGAAGATACTGATTGGATTCATAAATTTCTAATTAAAATGATGTATTGGTTTGTCTATAGAGACAATGTAGGTCATGATGGACTGTATGCACATCATGTATTGTATGTCAGTGACAGGTAAGCACTCTTCCTGTAGGCTGAAGCTGCCTACTTTGAAGTAACTTCACTTCTTGTAGTGTGTCAATGCCACTTAGAAAGGAATGATGAAATTTGCTGCAGTTACCAGCCTTCAAGTCCAGAAAATTGCAAACCCAACATATCAAACCTGAATTGACAAATAAAATGCTGATATTGGAGGAAATGCAGAATTTTTGAATGAGTTCATGGCTGAAAACTGATTTGTAGTGTCGTAAAAATTCCTGCACATCAAAGAAACACCATAGTTAATGTCTGAAAAGTACAACTGCATTGTTCTAGTTAAAGATGAATCAGTAAAATTAAAGTCAAATGTTAGCCAATTAAATGTTCTTCAGAAACAGATGCCATAGAAGAATACACACTAACCACTACTGCCAGTGTGCACTTTATACAGGAAATATTTAGAGAGGCCTTCTCATTGCACTTTGTATTCTGAGAGCATACTTTACCCTTAATTATATTCTCAGCTATATAGATATATTACTTTTTTCTACATTGGCATCATTATTGGTATGAAATATGGATCACGAACTGTAATACTGCTAATATGGATATACTTTATCTTCCAAACAATGGGATGGTATTTGCCCTTATGGAGTTTTCTCAAGCTTTAATGACAAGAAAAAATAAATAAATTTCATATTTACAGGCTGATATAGATTGAGAAACTGTGGCTGAAAAAATACATCATGTTTGAAAACACCATTTGCATGGGATAAGTGTCATCAAGGGGAATCCTGCCTCGGCAGACAAGGAAAATTCATACAAGATTAAAATCCCAGATGATCCAAACCATTATTACAAATCACTGGGTGTCCCCCAGGTAATATTATTCCTGTGTGAATGGAGATTTTCACTTCACAAAGACAAAGACACACACAGTCTGTTGAAGGTGTAAAGGATATGCATACATGATTTAGTGTGCGAAAAATGTATGCCGATATGGACCGAGTACATCCCCTATTGATTTTTTGATGCCTTTGTAGCTGCATAAATATACGATAAATATAAACCTACCCAACTGCACTATTACATACACAGACACAGACAATGCTCATTAAGATGTACGTGTTTTGCCACTGAAGTAGATCAAGACTTTAAAACAATAAAGGAATCTGAGATTCACTGCAGTAGATCAAGACTTTAATACAATTAAAGAATAAGATTTACAGTATATTTGTCCTAAGTGTGTGATGCAGCTACAATGCATAAACTGTAGTCCCAATATACCTGTAAGTGTATAAAAATTATGCATACAGTGATACGACAACTTATTATATTTAACTTATTTAGCTAAAATCACACACTGCTCTGTATCCATCTATCCCATATCTCTCTTTTACTGGAATATGTGGAGGAAACGGGAAGAAAACCAATTACATGAATGATGAACCAGACTTAATAAATACCACAAGAAGATAGCTTCCTAAAAAA
This sequence comes from Acanthurus lineatus, assembly GCA_029814665.1. NCBI lineage: Eukaryota > Metazoa > Chordata > Actinopteri > Acanthuriformes > Acanthuridae > Acanthurus > Acanthurus lineatus. Next base: position 17,634,393 of record JAPZDV010000006.1, read on the forward strand.
CAAACTATAGGAGATGTGCTGTTGTTGTTCTAAAACTGATGGTACAAAGTATAAAGCAAGTATGATGAATAAGAGACAGAAGGCATAACAGAGATGTATGAAGACTTGCAACAGAAAAAAATGTTGATAAAGACAAAACCACACAATGAGACAAAGCAAGAAGGGTTTCAACTTCACAATGAGACAAAGAAAGAAGGGTTTCAACTTGGAAATGAAAACCCTTCAGAAAGCTGGGGGGAATCTGGAGGGATGAAAAGCTCTTTATAAATCGTCTACCTCTATGAGACATTATATAAAGGTTAAAAAAAATACATAGACCTACAGTGCTAAAAGCTGGACTAAAATCAGCCACTCGGCACTTAGTTTTAAAAGCAGTGTTTCTTGAGCCCTCAACACTAAGGACGCAGAGAGGGCACAGGCTTCTGCCTTACTCTTTACTCTTTACATCAGGTTACATTAAATTGTCCTAAACAGAGAGATTGCAGAGTTTTAAGATGACTACATCCATTGCTGCAATGACATAATTATTTAATTCACACTTGGTGTTTTTTGTTTTGTTTTTTTTTTTAAATTGTGATATTCCTGACCATCAATGACCCCAGCAGACACTAAATCACAACTACATCAGCCTAAAATCAGAAGAACTGAATAACACATCTGCACCTTCTCCCTCTTATTCAACTTATGAGTCTGATGTTAAAATGATGATTTGCCTCAGGGTACTCACGACGCATCAAGAATAGAAAAAAAATAAGTATTATATTATTTTCAATAACAATATGTGGATAAGTTGAAATATATCAATTTCTCTATGTTTTTTATTAGGTTTAAATAAGTAGGAGAAAAAATGAGCAAAAAGAGGGGACAGGCACTTGGGCCAGTCCACTTGAATTAACACACACACTCAAAAACACACCAGACACAACTAAGACAAAAAAAAAGCTAATGAATAAATAAAACAGAACAACCACCATCTAAAATAGCTCTGACCAAGCTCTGCCAGGGCAGAGGCGTTCAGTGAGAGATCTCATCTGTGCTGCTGTGGGGTCTGTTCAGTGGCCAGGGGAGCTGGTGTGGTGTTGACAGCTGGCTGTCATTACTCTAGAAGTGAGGAGTGATAGCAGGACAGGAGGTTGAAAGATACAGGAAACAAGAGGAGGTAGGCGGGTGGACAGGGACAAGATGAGGGGGCTTGAGGAAAAACAAGCGAAGAAAATGGAGAAAAAAAGGTTGAAGAGGAGGTTGGGGAGGACAATAGAGAAAAGTGAAGTGACCGACCCCTTGACCTTGATGGATTTGGGCCAGTATACCAGTGCTTTTTGGAGTGCTTTAGAATTTGGTTGTGCTGATTTCCATCTTTCAATGTTTCAAATGCAAATGATGTGCCTCTTGTCAGTTACTGTTCCTTTTTAGGCCTTAATACCTTGGGGCAAACGACCTCAGAGTTTTTAGAATTTTTTAACACCATATAGTAAGGTAGATTACGCATCCTCCACTGTAGAAAGATTATTTTACTAGAGTGACAGAAAATCTGAAAACCCACAACTTCTCTGTTTACTGTACACATTTTTATCTGTATTCAGATCTTTACTGAGTTGCAGATTATATGTAAAGTAATATACTTAGAAGATTGTGCATTGGTGAATTAATAAACTCTTCAGTGCCTTATAGTTAGCAGCTTTCATACACACCTTTGCACATCATTATCAAAATATTTCATTTTGCACTTCAATTGCAAGTCCTCGCACTTTTTTGGCACTAGTTTTCATCTAACACAAACATATTTGTATGCAAATGATTTTTAATGACTTGTGAATTAGGTGCCTACTCCTAGACACTGCATCTCAAAGTTTACTCAAATTGCTGAAATACTTGCAGCATAAACATTCCTCTTTATGGCAGCTTTAAGCAAATAGCTGTCTGTTAGCCAAACTTTCCCCTCAAGCAAAATCATTAGCCTCTTGACAAAGTTACAGACATGGAAACAATTTTTCATAAATATTTTCATATACAGGTTAATTCTAATTATGACCTAGTAACATCGTAGGCCTTATGAGGGGATCAACCAATGAAGATGGAATAAAAAGCAAAGTATTATAATGACTTTAACACTTTAAATAACTAGAAATTATAAGGGTCTGTGACCTTAACCTGACTTCTGAATACACCACCAAAATTAATTTACCTTCTCAAAGTTGGGCAGTAAGGTAAGTGACACAGATGTGATTTGGGAGAAAAAGGGGCAAAAATTTGTGACGGAGGGGAAGGCAAGAGTAACTAAGTAGCGCCAATAGTATGAGACAAAGAGTTAATGAAAAGAAGAATAAAATAAAACCAGAGGATAACAGACATGGAAAAGGAAGGTAAGAGAGATGAGAGGAACAGACAGAGGAGAGAATGGACGTGGAGAGAGCAGACAGACATCAGACAGGGACACAGTGCAATGGGGGAAGGGTGGATGGAGGGCAGCTGGTGAAATGAATGGAAGCCAAGCATCTGAGGGACCACCACTGAGCGGTCAATGTGTGTGCATGTGCACATTTGTGTGGGTGTTTTCAACCATGTAAGCAAGTATGAGGCATATTGTGGATAAAAACAGAGATGGGGAGTGAGGACAAGAGAGTTTAGAAGTGAGAGGAAGATGTTAAAGAAAAAATTTTAAAAAGAGAGAGAGGTAAAGAGGGAGAGAAAGAGGGAGAGGGGTGGATCTGGCCAAATGTGTAGAGGATTAGGGATTTAGGGCTTGTTGGAACAGCCAGTGTGTTTACATGAGGCCAGAAATATGCCTCTTGCCTGGAACTCAAGTTGGATTTAGATTTAGCAGTTACATTTGAAGAGGAAAATATGGTTAACATGAGCGACAAACTCCATATGACTTTAAGTTGGTGGAAATGCCAAGGGCCTTGTCTCTGCTGACTTAAAACTCTGTGCACAAGAGTGTGACAGAGCTCATACATTCTGCAAAATAATAAAAAAAGAATACAATAGTTATTTGGCGAATATGGGTAAACATCTGTACAACTTGGCAAAAAGAAACAGAAATGTTCTCAATGGAGAATATGTGTCAAGAACAGAACAGGATGCACAAAGCAGTCTTTGATGTGAAGAAGAAAGTATGAAACAACACCGTCTTTAGTTGTGCTTCGGTTTTCTTTGCAGACCAAAATGAGGCTAAATTCGGTTTCTTTAAAACCTGGTGCTCATGTGGTGAGTTCACGGAGGGGGCATGATGGGAACACTCAGCTTCAATCAGATCACAATCCATAATAGATGGCAATGTAAATATCTTATGAGAGAGAGCCATGGAGAAAATGACTGTACTAAGGAACACCCACAGACACACACACATACACACAAAGAGCCATGAGCGAGGACAGCAGAAAAACACAGAAAAGACATCCCTCACTGTCATGCAAGAAAAAAAGTGTAATAGAGTGTATTTATCTAATATTCATGCACTTACTTAATGGATCTTTTGTGTGAACACTCTCTTGTTTTTGCTGTTGTCTGTGTGTGCTCAACAAAAACAGGATTACTTGTAAAAGACCTGAGATCGCCTCTGAATGTTATTCACAGTTAAAATAAAAAATACATAAATAGCAAATGCTCGATCTTACTTTATCTGTGTGGTATTAAAAATAAATATCATTGGCAACGAAGCAATAAAATAAACTTGTGAACTCAGCAAACTGTGTAGCAATTTTTTGGATACTTCAAATGGAGGAACACATGAATGTGCGCCTGCACAAATAACCTGTCCAAGTCCTTAAATATACTTGCATTCTTAATGTCACATCAATCTACAAATTACTGACAACTCTCTGGCAAAAAAGTACTTTAAAACTTTTGAGTGAAAAAGCTTGGCAGTGATTTCATCATTAAATGTATTAATAAAAAAATATAAAAGCACAACCCAGAAATATATCATTGAATTGGTGTTAAAGCCATACTTTACCAGCATTAAAAATAATTTAATATCTTTCTAACATGTTCTATATTTAACCTGTGCCAACTTGAGCTTCATTTTAGCTAAAACTTTACGTAATCCAAATTAAATGCTGTTAAAACTCCACGTCCTGTTCATCAGTCACACAAATACTGAAATAACATTCAGATGGCCACAAGAAGTCTGGTTAGTAATCTAATGACTGATAGGACTTCAACTGGAGTTATTTTACCTTGCTAGTTAGTGGTGAACAAAGGAGGGCAGAGGGAGTATTTTATCACAAAATGGATAGTCACAGTCGTAAAGAATAGTTTCACCCTTTTGCACTGCTCTGACAGACATATTGTTACTGCCCTGCCCCTGTAGTTTTACTGGCAGAGTCATAAATAGAGTTAGGGATATGGCCCTGTGTTATATCCTGGTTATAAATGAAGCAAACTCACTCATAAAAGACCAAAAAACATACCGGTCAAAAGCACTCCGACATAAGCACTGCACACAGACAGCTCCTTTATGCATGTACGTCTGATGGGACTGTTATTTTGTATTGTTTACCTGGCAGTTGCCTCAAAATATTAATCATCTTGCTAATAAGACACAACTGTCCAAATCAACTAATTTGTCCTGAGCAGTAGGAGACACTATTTTTTAATATTATTTTATATGAATAAAGGTGAGAGGTAAAGCAGGTCAGCAGTGTCCGTCAAGTGTGAGCAGCTCTATAAAGGACGACAGAATTAGCTGTTAGAAAAGGTACAAACATGAGGACAAACCTATCAACTAAATTGCGATCTGTTCTTTCCCTCTTTGCATTTCCTGTCTTCTTATTAACACATTTAATTCTGCTGAAGGAGAAACATGCTCTCACTAAAAATGTGAAAAATAGTAGTGACAAAAAAAGTAATTAAAATGTCTATAGCATGCATACAAATTGCATGCAAAACTTGACACGCGTGCACACTCTCTCACACATTGTCAACCTATTCACATACAAGCCCATTACTTTGTGAAGTGGAAGTTTGGTCACCCTGAGAGAATATTCTGTGCCGTCTGGGTGGTGATGATATTATGAATGTAGATGCAGTGCAAAGCCCTGCAATGCCCCACATGGGAACACTAAAAGCAAACCCTAACCCTGTTGATCATCAATAATTCAGCATAAATCAGGGTTAGAATAAGTGCAGCGCCGAACGACACATCATTTCTACAGCGTGCAGGAGAGACAACAGTCTCCGCCATCATAAAGTTTGCATAAGACCCAAGCCTCCCTGTTAGCTGTCCACAAGGCTGAACATTAGCTCCATTACTTTGAAAAAAAGGAGAGCTGACAAGAGGAGAATAAGGGGAGCAAGTGCTAGTGAGTCATCGACCACTCTGGGTCTCTTCTGAGACCCACCTGGCATGGAGAAAATGGAGCTGGACGCCGCCATTGTGGATATAGGAAGCCATCAGTGGCTGACGGCCCAACTGGCTGACTGGCCTGCTGAACTGCTGGCAACACAGTCAGTCATGTCAGCATGGAGCCAAATTTTAGACTCAGAAAGAGGAGGAGGGTATTGGTGACAGATGAGTCTAAGAATCAAAGAGAGATGAAAAAGAAAAAAAGAAAACAATACAGTGCATTAAAATGAAAAATAGATTAATAAAAGTAGGCTTCAGTAATATTTATTTTTTTCCCACCATCATATGTTTCTAACGTTTCAAATGGTGACAGTATATGACAATATTTGTGGGTAAAATGAGCTGTTGGTATTAAGTTGTTACTTGACCAGGTCTTTCCAGGTTTGGCTAGCTCACCCTCATCACTGAGGTCAAACCTAAAGTACTGCGAAACAGGAGCAGAAGCATTTTTCTTTTTCCCTTGTCTTTTAACATCATCCCCACCACTCGCATTTGCCATCTTTCTCACCTCAGCTGTCTGTTCCACCAGACAGACTGACCAATGATAGCTTGTGCTGTGCACAACAACATATTGCATTTTTTTTGTCACAGAGGAGCTGCTGATTTCAGAAGTCTAAAGAGACTGGACTGACAAGGATATTTTTAAAGTATTTTCTGCTGGGATTGATGATGTGTCTTTCCTAGGGCAAGTTGTGTAGATTTACAATAAATGAAGCTCCAGCAATGACAAGTTAAGAGAATGGGATGGGAGGTCAGGCTATTAAAAAGCACTGTATTACCCACCCATAGCATTTTGAAGCCAATGACTCCTTACATTTTTTCTGCATATGGCCTCCAATCAAAAATGTATAACCGCTCCTGATTTACACCTGTGCTCTACAGACATATAAGCAAGAATTATCATAAGTAAAGTGATGTCTTGGCTAAGAGGTCTACAAAGCTGGAATGCAGTTGTCTTCAACTTTTGCTGGTACTTGTTAAAAATAAACAAGTTTAAAAAACAAGTTAAGTATGTAAATGAACCAAAATAACCAGGGCCTATGTAGCCTTAATCAATCCAAGTTATGGAAAAGATGTTTTGTTCATTCTTGGTGACTCTGTTGTCTCATTTGAGCAAAAATATGACTTACTGTTATTGTGGTTATATTATTTTAAGGCTGTCAAATGTTACAAAGTCAGCACAGAGCTACACTTCCTCATCCATGGTGTCTTATCAGGCATGCCTTTACACCTTTATGCATTAGATCAGAGTGACATATCATTAAAAAAAAAACTCACACAGACGTAAACTCTACAAGGTAAAGCCTTTGACTGCCTGGGTTTTGACTAGAACGGTAACTTTAGCAAATAAAATAATTTTTAAAAAAATCTGATCTTGAATGAAGAAGTTTAAATCAAAATGGATTTAAGTTGACCTCTGTGGTGATTTGCATTAACAGGTGACTGAAATTTGCATTTTTATGGAGTTCCCATGGCCTTCTTTAGCCCTTAACTCTCTTTGAACAGGCAAGGCAGGAGATAGGGATGTTAATTATGGACCACAATGGGAATGATCTCAATGGTTTTATTATGCTTTCCCAAAAAGGTTTTAATTGAATTATGGACATGATGGTGGAGACCAGTGTGGAGGCGAATGCTGAACACGCTGTTCCCTTTTTTTAAACAATCTTATTCACTGAATTGATTACACTAACAAAGTATCATTTTAGACAAAAAATGTAAATAGTTCTGATATCATTGTTTATGTGGCCTGACGGACATAATGGAAGTCAGGGACGTTACTAAGAATCATAATACAAAGACTGATGTTGGATAAATGGAAAAGTATTTTAATAAAGTAAACTGCCTCAAATAATGCAGCTTATACAGCATTAAAAGGGTCACATTAGTGGGTCAGTGATAAACAGATGAAGAAACATTTAAGGCACTAACTGAGCTCATTCACAAGTTCTTCCCCCTCTGACATCAAACCTGCAGGGAACTGCTGTAACTACAGAGAAACACTATTTCTTTCTACTTCTCAAAGGGAAAAGTTAATAAATTAATATGATTTTGTTTAGCAAAATAGACCAAAATACTGCCCTACTCTGTTTGCAACAAAAGTCTTCTATGTTTTCTAAGTCTTCTAAGTTTTTTCAATTTGAATTTGAAAACCTTAATTGTTTATCCATTTTACTTTTTACTCTCCAATTTTTCTCTAATAAATGTCAATTAATTTTCATTAGTGAAACTCTAGAGCTTGCTATAGCTACAAAATTGACAGCAGCAAATAGATTTACTTCTCAGCTTCAATTTCATTCAGTTCTTTTATCTAATACTTCTTGTCCTTCTTATGGAATTACATTTCTGTTTTTGCCATTAGAGAAATAAAAGGGTCCTCAAAGGAAATTTTGCAATGACAATGCAAATGAGATACAAGATATTCTGATGGCACCAAATTGGAAAGGCATTTAATTTTTGCAAATACTGGCAGATGTTTATAATTCCTATATTTCCTTCTGCAACTCAAATGAAAAAAAGAGAGGAAAGAGGTCACTGTCTGTGGATGCACTATATGTACAGGATACAGGGCCTGGTAAATATTAACACATATCCACCCACCAGCATACATGAACACATATGAACATATTTGAACACTGAAATAAAATACGGAAACCAAAGTAGTGACTTGATAATACTACAAAACGCATGCAAAAAACATGAATGTGACAACACAAAGACAAGTGCCTTTTAACACACAAAGAGCAAAAAAACACGCAAAGATTTTTTTTCTAACCATCCCTGAATCCCTGGGCCCCTAGCAGGCAGACAGAGAGAGAGAGAGAGAGAGACAGGGGTCCCACAGGACAGTGGTGGGAGGAAAGAACAAGGATTAGAGCAGTAAACAACACAATCACATGACACTTTTAATAATGTGCCTTTTCTCTGTCTCCTCCTCCTCACAGAGTCTAGAATCCACTGTTTCTCATTCTCACTTGAAACAGTAACTCCCTTTGCCTGTTGTGCTTTTGTGCATCTTTTTCTCTCCACTTGTCATCGCTTTCCCCAGTCACACACCATGGCTGCCACAGGAATACACTGGAATATACTGGAACAACTCATGCATGCATAAAGACATTAATTGTTACTTCTCTCTTCATCATCAGTTGACAACACTAACAGTATGACAGGGAGATTGCTCACAGAGCTGAGAAATGACTCAGTGCTTTAAATGAAATCAGAGTGACATGACACTCATTTGAAATCAGGAGGTAAAAGAATGATAGCTGTTAATGGTGACAGTTTTACTCACCCTCTTGCAGGCTGCGCAAAAAATTCTGGCACAGCAAGAATAAAAAAAATACCCACAATCCATCTAACTACCTACTCTCATATGTAGTTGTTTATGTATTGTAGTTTGCATTGTGTTCTCTAGGGGCTTAACTTTTGAGACCATATAATACTAAAGCCTTGAAAATACTTCAGTAAAGACACAAAAAGGGACAGCTGGGATTGAGTTGGAGATGCTTCTATTTTGCTGATGCAGACACATTACAGGCATGCATTGGGTGCAGTCTACTGCATCCAGTTTTTGCATATTACCAAAGTTTTGAGGGCATATGACAGAATAATTTTTTGGCAGCTTGCTCTCTGTACTTGTCTCATGTCAGGCAGCCATACAGTATGCTGCAATGTCACATACACAACTTAATAAAAAGATAAAGTGAACAAAATAAGTACACAAATGAGCTAATACTTTGTTTAAGAGCAAGTATCTTGTCTTATTCGAACCACATAAACTTCAAAGCGCAGTCTTCTTCATAAAGCTTCCCTCTGATGTTGAGGAAGACTCCAAATTTCTTTAATACCTATATTCAGTCTAAGGGGCCTTTTTTAAAAAATACCTTCAATTTATCTTCAACATCTCAGCCTCAACCTCACCCCAAGCTACAAATTTCAAAGAACTGACAAACATTTCAAGGATCGAAGGAACATGTTGTTATTTAGTTTGTTTAAATCGGCAATATAGTGAAAATGTTCTGTAACTTATTTTCTGACTCTGGTCTGTTTTTACATGATGATGTAAACTCCCTGTTCCAGAGGGCAGCTATTCAAAGCTCTAGAAGCAGGCTGCTATTCTTTCCACATAAAAAAACTACCTTGACAACAAACTTTGTTTAACAAGTTAATATTTCATTACCACAAACCTTGGGCAAATCTGTGACAAGATGTAATATCTGCAGAGCGTTTACTGGCTGGAAGAGAGGTCATAGGGATTTCTTTCTAACTCTTGGGATAAAAAAGTGGATTTTCTCACTTTTATCTCCACTTTAACCTGTCTGCAGTGAGCTGTGCAGTGCCCACTTGTTCTGTAATTAGTCTCTCTTTCCACTGGAGGGGAAATTAACTTTACTCCATGATCGTATATGATTAGAAAGAAAAAATAAATTAAAGAACAAGTCTGGTGGGTGCTCAATGAGAGGCTTAACTGAAAACTTGGTTTCCAGCTGTGCCCTCTCGCTTATGGTCAATGTACAGTAGTCAGGCTGTTTGGGGAAAATTAACACAAATGATCCAGCAACCAAACTAGTTCAAGAAATACTTGGCAAACATTTGCTTTATCTGTGTGTTTGAGACATGGTTGAAGAGAGGAGGGGATGACATAATCAAAATGATGACATACATAAAAACCGTTACTCAGAAACTTCAGTAATACTCTTTAAACATACCAGTCAAAACATAAACATGAAAAGGGAATTTTGCTCTCAGGTTTATTGTATGATGTCATACTCTGTTATTTCAGGTTGTTCAACAGGTGGTGAAGAGATGTATTTCATTTAAACCAATAAAATCTCTGACTAAGAGACAAATCTGTGTCAAATACATTAAAGAGCCCTTAGAATAACATTGAATCAGTAACTCCTAACTTCTGCCACTGTTGGGTTATTAACATTCTTAAAAAAGGTAAAAGACACACTTACTCTCTTCTGAGAGCCTGCACAATGTACAATTTTTGGATAAAGTGATGCTTTTATTCAAAGTGACTTACAACAGTTGAGCTGGTAGGACTTAGTGTAATGGCTATGATAGCTATTTTTTGGCTGTAAAAAAAACCAAAACATATAAATCCATCAGGTATAAGATAAATCTCTGCACCATCCTAGACTGCCATCCCATTAATCAAAACAGCATATTGAGTGAGACAGCCATATTTGAGTCTTCCCCTGAAATCACAGACACACTGTTTGAATGATCAATATGCTAAGAATACTTTACAACTGTTCATGTATCTACAGTAAAAATATTAATAGTGTTTTTGCAATGTCAAATTTTCTCATGCCCTGTTCGGTCTACTCAGCAAACCTACACACGTATGCCATTCAATGTTAATAATTTTAATACAAGTCTCATTTACCGTATAACATTGCTGAAATTCACATACACTATATATACACAATATGTATAGTAACAACTTTCTTCTGTCCTAAATATTATAGAAATCTCCCAAGCATACAAACAAACACACAGTACTTTACAAAACTGCATCAAGACACCTACACATAAATCATTCCCTGCAGCTTCGTATAAACCTGCAAAGCCACACACATGCAGGAAATAGAACAGGAATGTTCACTTACAGAACATGCAGTAAACACACAAAGGCCCGGCGTTCATAATTTCTTTTGCTGTTTGACTTGTATTTTGTGATACAATGGCCCTGACATCCAGGGAGAATAATTAAGTAACTCACAGCACTTTTTCTCCTCATAATGGCTAATCTAAAGATCATTAGTAACAGTGAACGCTTGACTTGTGTTATTTATTATGCTCTTCTCTTTCCTATTAAAAACTCTGGCTGGATTGTGATTGATGCCGAGGGGCCTCCATGCATGCGTCCACACAGGCTTGGTGTTAACAGACGGCGTGTGTGATTTCAGCCAGTCAAGGATCTCACTTGCAGAGGAAATTGCTTTCAAGTTGTGGTTACCAATCATTGACACATTATAAAGCCTCAAGGTTGGAAGGAAAGAAAACAACTTTTCTTCCCATGGTAAACGCATCAATCTGCAGTGACGGTAAAAAAAATGCTTTACTTTATATTTCTATATTTTTGATTTCTTGATAATTCTTGAAAATGTGGTCGTTATGCTAGCTGTATTTTCCTTCACCTAATTCCTAATAGATACCTTTTTTAAATTACACATTACTTCCAGTGTATCAACAACATTCAGGCAGTACTCTTAACCAGAATGTTGTAGCTATGCTCTCAGCCCAATTTTAGCTTAAGCTCTGATTCTTGTGGTCATCCTTGTGCGAACTTTTGTTCTCGTTGTGTCTCAGATTCCCCCATGCTACTCATCAACGTGTCAGCCATTCCTATGGTCAGCCTCTGACCAGGCTCTCAAACAAACCACATCCTGCTTGCTTACTCTCGTGCGCTCCAAATATACCAGTTCACCTCCGTCATTCATGCATTAAGTCTGTTGCAACAAATCTTAATAAACCATTCCCTGAATCTGTGTGTTGCATTTGAGTCAACATGTTACTGAGATTAACAAGACAACAGAAAAGAATTTCAACAAATCTTTTACTCTGCAGAAGTAGCTATGTGACAAACAGGTTTTTCCAATTCCCCCAAATGCAGAACAATCTAGGTTTTTATAATGTTTCAGTTTTGAGTTATTATTATGTGAAGTTGCAGGTGCTAATATGAGATATGACTTTTCCATCACACATCTGATTCATATTTGAGTCAATTGCTGAAAACAGCAAGCGACATTCTGTCCTGTTACTTCACCGTCATCCACCCACCACTAAAAAACTAAAAATAAAATAAAATGAAATAAACAACTTGAAGTAGTGCTACATGGTGACTATTCCAAAAAAACCCTCAGAAATCAACTTTTCAACCAAGCTCTTTGTTCTTTTTGTTACCAAGTGTTTTTTTCAGTAACACATTTTTTTCTCTTTGTAGTAAAAAAAAAAAAAACTCTACCTGTGGCATTTTAACAGTTCCATGGGAGAGAATGGGCCATGGCAAGAGAGAAAGTACAATAACAGCAGCAATTCTCAAAAAGATAAATGGCCAACCAAATCACCCTGACATTTCATGCTGATACTCTTTCCTTGATTCATACAGTCGCCTACTGTATGAAAGCCAATGGAGATGGATGGGTCTGCCTGTCCCTGAACAATACAGGATGCAGTCAACCATACAACTAGTGATAAAAGCCGATGTTATCACCCTCCAGACTTTTCCCCTGAGTGAAGCCTCACTGTGCTGACTTCTCTTTCGCATCCAAGACCACCTCAATCTACTTTTTATACACCCTGTAAACCCACCTCTTTTTCCAGCAATCTGGTCCTGACTGGTGATGATGAAACAGGCAAAAGGTTTATGTAAATGCAGTCTGTAACTTTAAAATGCCACCTTTAAAAAGCCAATTGAAATACATTTTAAATGTACCTTGTTTCTTAAAATACAGCATTAACCTATAGATGCATTTTAAACTGCTCATAGTAAAATCTAAGATCTGAAATCTACTTTTATTGTGTTTTAATGTTTTTATCTGAGATTTTTATTTTTTTTAATTTATTATCCTTTTTAAAAAAAAAACAAAACAAAACAAAACATCCACACTACACTTATAGTTGCGTTTTTTCGGGATTGTGCCCTGGGTCTTTAGCTTTGAAAAATTAAATTTCATGTATTTGATAATTAGATATCAGGCAGCTGAGTCTAACATGAAAGCACTGTAAATGAATACCATGTGCTGTATAACTAAGCTCTACAGTATGCCACTTCCATGATATTTTTTTGCCATCTTTCCCCTTTTCCCTGCTATATCATTTAAGAAATGATACATAAATAATTTTAAGAACATAATTTCAATCTCTTTTGCACAGCAATTTTACTAGCAGGGAAGGCAGTTCTTTAAAACAATCAATATTCAGTGAGGCTGAGCATACTTTGATAAGAAAATGAGTGCTTCAAGTGTTCATTTCAAGTGTTTGTTTTAGCCAAGCCTTTTCTTCTCATTCCCTGCCATGGCCAGCTGCACACCTGATAATGAAACCCAGCAATAAGTAATGCTGTGTAAGCAGATAGAGAAGAGCTGGAAATACAAATAGGATCAGCAGTGAAATTGATTATAAATGGGAAACGGGCCACTGTCAGGCACCAGTGAAGCCAAACATTGCCAACATTATTAAGCTAAATTATTGACAGAGTTAGAGACCACTAGAATACCATACAGTATTACTGAAATGTACATTGCCTCATCAGTAGTTTAAAACATAGATACCACATCTTAGAAATGCTATTGTCTGAGGTCAACTTCTATTAAAGCAGAAACTTTTTTGTATTAGTAAACAACAAAACAGATTTACACAGTCAGAGAGGAGCAGCCACGGTTTAGAATGATAAATCTTTCATTTTTGAATTAAATCATTCATTTTCACTTGAGAGTCCTCCTTATAAATCACAAGGAGTTCACATAATATTCTTCAATTTCATTATTTTTTTCATGCAACCTGAGTACTTGATACTGCTACAACGTGAAAGCCTTTATTCTCTTTGAATTTTTGTTCGTTCAGCTGCACAGAAACAAATGGAAACACTTGCAGTGGTTTGGTGCCTCCAAGTATTCATGTGACCAAAGGTGAGCCAACAGTGCTACAGCACCACAGGAACACCATCCATTATCATTATAAGACCTACTGTCATCAAAACTGCAGGTACAGGTAAGCTCTAATCTCCAATCAAATCTTACGGATGTCGTTGATCAGAGGTGAAATCACTTGCTCTCTGAAATCAAGGTGGCCAATTGGTTTTTGCCTCTCTTGACCTTCGAGAAGATTCCATACTGAAACATCATCATTTATGTTAGATGAAAAATACTTTTGTTCTATTATTTTCCAAAGATGTTTCATAGAAAAAGTAATAATAGCATTTGTCCACATATTTGTCCTTTGAGCCAGAGGTGTAGAGAATAGAAATACAGTTGCAGAGAGAGAGAGAGAGAGAGACAACGAAAGCAATTAATGAAAACAAAGCCCCAATTCCCAGATGGCTTTGAATTGTCCACTCTCATGATATGTCCCTGCCTTGCTATGCTGCGCATGCTTTCCCCAGCTGCCATCACTGCTATAAATATCACTTATCACACTAACTGACTTCTCTCTTGAGAGGAAGGGAAAGAGAGAGAATAAAGGGGACCAAAAATTCTGGTGCAGGTATGATTGCTTGCCAAGACAAATGGCATCCATCAACTTTAGCTCCATATTCATCAACGACTGGAATTCAGCCATGCATACACAGGGAGGGAGAGGAGGGAGATGATAGCTGGTCTAGTTTGTTCAGGTGAGCTCCGCAAGCTTCCAACCACCATCTCTGATACTGTAAACAGCATATTTTCAAGTAATAAGTGTTTATGTCACATCACTTTTAGATGACCAGAATCATGTGGAATTTTAGTTAGTCACGAGGCAAATATACCTCTGAGGCAGATGCTTTTTTAATCATCAAAACTTCAAAAGCATTTAAATAGCTCTGACAGATGTGGAATGATACAAAAACTGGCAGGGTACTGAGTTGAACACTCACAAAAGTTCAATTAACATTGATGATTTGGCTGTGTAGCAGAGCCCACCCTATGCTAATCGATGCAAGTGGTGAGAATCCCAGAGGCATCATGTGTCTATGCACAAACACATACTGTGCATGTTTATGTGCATGTGTGAAGCTTTGTCCTTCAACATGCACATGGAGGCAGCACGAGTGTGGTACTACAAACATTCAGCAAGTGTTGTGCATCTTTTTCTGTGCTCTGCTTCATTCCATTAACTGTAGCTTCAGAGCAGTGCCTGGGCTCAGGCTAATTTCCCTGTGTGAACAGAGTCCATCTGCACAGACACCAACCCTGCCCTGCCCAGCATGGCTCAACATGGCACAGCAGGATCTGGCATTGCTGCTGGGTCCTAAAGGTAAGCATGCCTCTGCAAGTCAAATAATAGATGAAGAATGGTATCAAATGTGTGAGACACAGTGTACATCCACAAACTCACTAGTACTTAACCCTCTTTTTCACAACACCCAAGATAAAAAGCAGGTGATTTGCAGCACAATAGCAGTGTTGGAGGCTCTGACTGTTGACCATTTGCATATTTTTTTATTTTTTCATATTTTTTAAAATTGTTAAAAGATAAGACCACAATGGGAAAATGACAATGCAGTTAACGAAACTCTTTTGGGATATGAAATCCCAAATTCTTACATCCTGGTGTATTTAGGGATCATTTGGGATCTTACAATGAGAGGAGATCTCTACCTGATTACATCTCCATTCACAACAAGTCAAATGCTGTTAAAGGTAATAGTATGATGCAAAAACCCCAAAACGGGATCAGTGGCTAGAAACTACCTGAGACATTTTTGTTATGAAAAAACTGACATTCTCTGAAAGTCAGAGAGATCCATTTTATAAGAACTGGAAAAAATTGAACATTTACATGGGTCATGACATTAATTGAATAAATGCCTGATTACTGAGAAATGGCAAGAATTTTGAAATATTTTCAGACAACTCTTCTCAGACAATTTTTTTTATTGGTCTGTTCCGTGCCTCTGCAAGCGTCCAGCAAAACCCTGCTGTATATCTGACTTCAGCCTCTGCATTGGGTGGGGGACTGAGCTCCACTTGTTTTTCTGCCTCCTCCCTCCTGTAGCTGTCCATCTCACCTTTGCACCACAAGAAATATTCAATACTGCTGTTCAGTCTTGCTCTGCAACTTCCCTGCATGCTACTCTGTTTTTATATTTTGTATTTCCAAGCCTAAATTAATCTCTGCTCATGTCATGAAGTAGTCAGAAGAAACTAGAGGAGTAGAACAAAATGAAATATTCAAATAAACAACCTGTCTAGTTGACTAACTTCATGCCTTGTTCTAAACAAAATCAGGAGAGGAAAAGTAGAGGAGAAAGACTGCTTTTGTTTAATTCAGAGCAACACTATAACTAAACCTCGGGGAAAGCAAAAGATGGACAGGCTATGACACAAATACTCTCACAAATACTCTCACTCTAAGTCATGATGTTAAATCGTCTATCAAATTACACAGAGATACATAGAGCTAAACCCACAGGAGATTCTTATATCAATATTTGACAATTGAATGACTTTTCTTTTACATTTTTACATATTGTTCCCTTAACCACATACACATTTTAGTTAAAGATCCCTGAAATTTGCTTATTAAAACATGATGACAAAGATATGCACTGACAGAGAATAATTTTATGGGGGCCCTGTGTAGTGATTATAGTACTGAAGATAGCAATGTTGTGCCTGACTCTTATCAGAATAAAGAAGTCAATCATACTGCTAGAAATTATGTGTGTTACCGCAATGTTATTGTATTCTAATTGCTTTGTTTTAGTTGCTGATTTTCTAACTCTGAATTTTACATTTACCACAATTTATTTGTTTTTTTATGGGCTTTATTGCCTCTAAATCCTCAATAGCAGTCTTGTGAAAGGAAGGGAAAACCAGGAGTTAGTGCTTAGGAAGTACTGTGCTGTAATTTAGCCAGGCTGAAGTTACCTTTGGGCACAAAATAAGCCATATGTCATTTATTCTCCCTGTCTGGCAGAGACACTATGAACTTCAGAGTGTCTTTAAGGTGCCTTTGGGGGTTAACCTCTGAGTTAGGTGAGAGTACATTGTGGACCAAATCCAATAGAGATCAATACAGCTTGACGATAGAGCTGAAGCCAGCAGTAAGCTGTTCTCTTTTCTCATCTGCTGCCAGGCCACCAACAACCATCACTGGATGACGAAAGAGCCTTTTAAGTGCTATAACTTACACAATTGCATAACCATGACGAATAAAGGGCTAAAATGCCAAATGCTTGCCAGTTCTTTAATTTCAAGTACTTCTTTACCTAGACCATACACTTTTGTGAATGTTTAGGTCTGTTTTTAATGATCAGCATAGTTTTTAGGGAAGGCCCTTCATGTCAACACAATGCTGAACTCCTGCACAAAAAAATAATTAGAACCCTAACCTTAAATCAGACCTGGGCATTGGTCGACTCTGACTGACCTGTGTAAGGTTTTTTTGAAATTAGAGAATAAATGTATTTTCTAATTTTATCTCATGCATGGACTAAAGCTGCATTGCTTTTATTTTGACGTTGTTTTTTTCACGTACGTAAAGACACAATATGTAAACCAATAGGTGTGCAGATTGAATCTATGTTGTTACAAGCAGGTCACAAGACGGTACCCCTCAAAAATGTCCAGTCACGGTAAAAAAAGAAAGGTTGATGCATAATGCAGAGTTTTCAACAAAGCATGGACTGCTAAGTATTTATTTGATGAAGTCAAAGGTAAAGCCATGTGTTTGTTTGAGAGCAGCTCACCATGTTTAAGGACTATAATTTGAGTCGGCAATACGGGACGAAACACGCTGATAAATACAAAAACTTGACCGATGCCAAAAGAGCGCCAACATCGGAAGCTTTGCTAGCTAAGCTACAAAAGCAACAAGGCTTTTTTACCAAGTGTCAAACATTCAGGGATGCAGCAACCAAGACTAGCTTTGTGATATCCCACAAAATCGCTAAAAACAGTAAGCCATTCCCGGAGGGTGAGTTTATCAAAGAGTGCTTTGTGGACTCTGCATCACTAATATGCCCCAAGAAAAAAGAAGCATTTGAACAGGTCCCGCTGTCCAGGTGAACCGTGACAAGGAGGATTGAGGACATTGCGGGGAATCTGGAGCTTCAGCTGCAAAATGAAGTGGCAAGTTTTGACTTTTTCTCCTTGGCTTTGGATGAGAGCTGTGATGTTCGTGACACAGCCCAGTTACTCATATTTGTCTGTGGGATAACGAAGGACTTCAAGATTACAAAGGAGCTGGCAGCGATGCGATCAATGAAAGGGACTACTGCGGGGAGCGATCTGTTTACAGAGGTAAATGCATGCATGGACACACTGGGACTGAAATGGGACAGACTGGCAGGTGTCACAACGGATGGTTGTTAAAATCTGACGGGGAAAAATGTCGGACTTTTGCAAGATAGAGTGACCGAAATCAATGCAGAGCAGAAATTGGTATTTTTACACTGTATTTTACATCAGCATGTGTTGTGCAAGTCAGTGCTAAAAATTAACCATGTTATTGATGTGGTAACTAAATTAGTTAACTTCATCACAGCAAGAGCACTAAATCATAGACAGTTTGTTGCACTTTTGGAGGAGCATGAGAATGAACATTGGGACATTGGCTACAACACAGCTGTCAGGTGGCTCAGCCTGGGCAAAGTGCTAAAAAGAGTCTGGGACCTGAGAGCAGAGATTCGAGGGTCTTGTGAGAAGAAAGGCAAAGACATTCCAGAGCTCTAAGATGTCCACTGGATGGCAGATTTTGCTTTTGATGTGACTGTCCTGATGAATGAACTGAACACCAAGCTGCAAGGCACGGGCCTTTTTGTTCATGAAATGCATAGCCTGGTGAAGGCTTTCATGAGAAAGGTGCAGTTTCTTTCAAGCCAATTGGACAGCCCAAGTCTTACTCACATGCAAACCCAGAAAGGAGTCACACCATCAGCTGATCACCTCCGCAGGTACTCCACAATGTTAGGAGCACTGCATGGTGAGTTTTCAAAGCGACTTGAAGATCTCAAAATAATTGAGGACGAAATCCACATGATTTCCTCTCCCTTTACCTGCAATGTGGATAATGCATCCAGTGATGTTCAGCTGGAACTTATTGACCTGCAGTCTGATGCAGTACTGGCAGAGCACTTCAAGTCAGAATCACTGCTGGACTTTTTCTCTTCTCTCAAGGAGGAGAACTGTCCAAACATAAAGAGACATGCTCAGAAGATGTTGGTTCTCTTTGGATCTACCTACATATTTGAACAAACATTCTCAGTAATGAAGTTTACCAAATCCAGGTACAGATTCTCTCTCACTGATGATCATCCGTCAGCTGTGCTTTGCATCTCCACCTCAGACATTCAACCTTACTTTGATACACTTGTTAAAGCTCAACAGGGACTAGATTTCTCTCACTGAACAAGAAAAAATAACTGAAAAACACCAAATGAGGGGGAAAAAACACATTTATTATAATAGAAAAAAACTGTACGAAAAAAACTACTTCAGTGCTTTGGCCTCTGCCTACCATGCACTTTTTCAGCACTTTGATTTCCCTTTTTGGAGGGTGGTCCATAAAATGACTCCAATACCAACAGCTAAATTATACTTTTCATTCTTTGTTTTTTAACCGCCTTTACATTTTTTTTAAATTATTTTTTCAGAAAACAGCAAGAGCTTTATTCGGTGTGCTATTTCCTCTGGATGCATGCGGTATAAGTTTATCTACATAAATTATTCATTTCAGCTCGTAACGCATTGCTAAAAATTGTCGCTAGTTTTCAATCCCTCCCACCCAGCCTGCCCCCCCAACCCACCAAATGAGGTGGATAGACTACAAATGTAGGCATGTGTATTACAGTTCAGTGACAACCATTTTATAAAATGACATCTCTTGCTTAATACTTGGAGTGCAAAGACAATATTGGGATGTCTTTAGAAAGCTAAAAACCTCTTTCTAACAGTATATGAAACTCAAAATGTGTTTTGGGGTCAATGTGACTGAAAATGTATCAGAAATGTAATGAGTCACAAATGTTAATAATATTGAATAATGTTTTGTTTACCATTGTTTTGGGAAATTTGATTGAATAAATGACATTTTTTGCAAGAAAACTCACTTTTTCATTGCTTAATTATAACATAAACTCTTACCACACTCACCAGCTTGTCAAAACAATGCTATTTACTGATTTTTATAATGAAATGAAATTAAAATTATGTAGAATTGAGTTCAGCCTTTTGGCCCGGCCCTCTACAATATTTTCTGTTTTTCATGTAGCCCTTTGGAAAAAATTAATTGCCCACCCCTGCCTTAAATAGTTCGGGTTGATATGGAGAAACAGGAATTGATCTGAAAAAGAGCCCTTACCTTTACCTCAACCTAATGAACTAGAGCAATTACTGTAAGCCAGGCCTTATCACATAGCATCAGTGCTCAACTTCACTAAAGCTTTGGCTGCATTAGAGAAATATCCTCTACCTTGGATTCCTAGAGCAGTGATGGCTCTTATATTGTAGGCAGAATTTATGAACTATTCAACAAATGTGGAATGTTCAGGTGCCTGCACACTTTTAGCCATGTTAGGTACAACTAAAGCTCCTCGGTATGTTAAAGTGAAAATATTCATTGAAGTTTCTGATGCACATACACAAACAAAAGTGCACACAGAGCAGAAAAACAAACATCAAAGTGGCTGTAAAATAACATGCAGGCATGCATGGTAGGTAAGCAAAGTATCCAAGGTTCAGTGCTCTTCTTTTATTAATCCTCCAGCAGCAATAAAACACTTTTTAAAAATAGTTTTATTTTTGCAATGAGGGAACTTCCAATTGTCTTTGTGTTATTTCCCTTGGGTCTGTTAAAAAGGCCTTCCACTTCCGTTCTGCTTGATGTGTATAACATAGAACATGAAACATGTTGGCATACATAGGTTATACACAGTAATATTCCAAGTGAGTGCTAGGCTGTGTTGAGTTTGAAAAATAAGATTTTCTCAGTGTGGAAACTTTAAAGCTACAGCTTTACACCATAGTGAGGTTTGTGCATGATAATTAAACCTAGATAATCTTTCAAAAAGTCCCATCTTAAAAATGTGTTTTAGTGCAAAGAGAAATTTACAAAGTGCTTCTTCATTGGTATTCCATAGAACAACAATGAAAAGCCTTAAGAGAGACAGCAGACATGTTTTAGACAGACTCTATTCCATACAAACGTTCACAGGGTATTGCTTGCATAGTGATTTGTAAATTTATGAAAAACTGATACTGGCCAAAAGGCCTTATGAATACTAAATATGAAGTCAACAAAGATCTGAATGCAGTCACACTACATAATCCTTGATAAGAATTATTTTTACAGAATTAAATAAGGT
This sequence comes from Acanthurus lineatus, assembly GCA_029814665.1. NCBI lineage: Eukaryota > Metazoa > Chordata > Actinopteri > Acanthuriformes > Acanthuridae > Acanthurus > Acanthurus lineatus. The sequence goes on from JAPZDV010000006.1 coordinate 17,655,758, forward strand.
TTTCTTTTCCTTTAAATACAAATAAGGAAAGATGACAAATGTTATTACATTATCCTCCACAGCTTATAACATCACTATCTTTCTGCTCTTGGCAAATATTTAAAGCATCTTTAACTTTATTGAAAGATTATGTGTGCAAGTCATTGGCGAAACATGCAGTGGGGCACAGGTTCATAATTCTCTGTTCCCCATCTAAATAACACTGAGATATGCTATCAATGATACATGAATGTAATTACATTTCTCAGAGCATTTTGCCTAATATGCCAAATGAATGGGTGAGGAGACTGATGAGAACACAGCAGGCATTAATTAGCCTCATCCATGCGCAAAAGAGCTTCTATTTTGCAAAGAGGCGATGTTATTGCTTCAAGTTGATACAAGTTCAGACTGGTGCAAATAAATTACTTCAAATGCATTTTGGCTCCCTGATTTAATTGAGGTCAGAATTTAATGTGTCTTCCCAATGCAGGAAAAAGGGGGGCAATCATTAAGTCATTCAACTCTCTGTCACACTCTGTTTGAGTGGAGAGTAGCCTGCAAAAAACTACACTTCTCTTACACTAGATGGTTTTATGAGCCTGTGATAACAGCATGGGATGATTATCGAATGTCAAAAACCAGTAATGTACACAGCTGTTAACTTGCTGCAGGAGGAGGTGGTCGCTACCAAGGCTGGACAATAGCCAAAGAGTCACACTCTGCACTAACAGGAGGATGTGACACATCTGTAAACACACCATCACTGCCAAAGTAATCTGGATCAGAGTACTGATGCTAAAACTGCAGTTTTTGTGTGAAAACAACACTTTTAACTTGGTATGAGAGTAATCTTCCTCTTTCCTTTGTAAGGAAGAATTTAATCTCAATGAGCAGAAACTTTAACCCTCATTTTCCACATTTCAAACCCCTTAATTAAATGAGCATAATGAATCAAATAGGCTTATATTATGTGATAACACTAAGAAACGAAATTAACTGAGAACCATGAAACTGTTTTTTTCATAGGCCTGTACCTGAAACCTTCTCCTCTAGTTTACATGACAAGATAACAAAATTGTTACATCCAACAATATCATACACAACCAGCTTGATAAGTAGCTTGTCAACATAGCGGTTTACTTTTTGAGCTGGTGACTTAATAAACCTAGAGACTGTAAAACATAATCAGATTGCATATTGCCAGTTATTACCAACTGGCTTCAGAGGTCAGTGTGGATATTGGACTTTTAGTTTGTGTATAAAGAACAATAGAGTCACAAAGACTTAAAATTCAAAAATGACAATCATTTCTGACTCCAAATATGCTTTGCCACTGAGAAAACGTAATAAGGCAGCACAGTGTGAATAGGTGTATTTTCGTTAATGCATATATGTTTATGAACATATGTAATAGACACTATGCGGTGACACTTTTCTATCCTAATCTCTCATTTTTCCGTTGTCTCTTGACATCATTCTTGATACAACTAAGAATATCTCAGGGGAGGACTTGAGAGATTCATTTATTTTTTATCAGTTCACCCACCTATCTCTATACATACATACTGTACATACTCACACACATGCACACAAACACACACAAACAATAACGCATATTCTAGTGACATTTTCATGTATGAATAATAACATCCTCTGCAAAAACAGAGAGTGGAAGGGTACAACCCTAAACCTATTTGGGAGGACATATGAATAATTAAAATTTACTTAAAGTCTCTGATGGGATCAGACTAAAAAATGCACTAGTACATGTATTAGCCTAACTTAGACAGAGTTTGTGGAAAAAACCTCGAGAAAACAAGAAAGAAACAGGTACCAGTAAGGCATTATGACACGACTTGCAGAATTCACCTCTGAAATGCATTTTTTTCAACAAAAGGTCTGAATGATCTGACAAGTAAGAAAATGATGGGCAGTTGTAGACTAACATTTTAGACATTGTTCTTTATCACCATCATGAAAACACTGAATCAGGGAGTATTTTTTGGACGATGATGTTCATTGTTACAAGGGTTCAGTGACTTGTAGAATCCATGCCGTGGTGCTTTGGCAAGTCATGGAATCCCAAAAATGTAATAACATACTTTATGTTGTTTTGCCTTTGAGTCATCACCCAATCTTAGATACTTGGTCATAAGCATTTATCTATTAAGAACTGAACCAAGCGCATTAAGAAAAACATATGTTAGAGCAACCGAAAACCAGTTTGACCAGAAAAGAAAGTTTTATTCAGATTTGAAAGGTCACACATTACCAGGAGATAGATGAATAACAAAACATTCAACAAGACATAAGAGAAAAAAAACTCTTGCAAGATTCATGAAAACGTGACAGAAGTGAGGTAAGACTGCAAGCAGTTTGTGTATACAAAGGCACATATGATTGCCTTAAGACTGATGTATGTGTGAGTTAAAAATAGGAAAAAAGAAGGATTGATCAAAAATGTTGAAAAAAAACAAGCACACAAAAAAGAAATAATGGCAGACTTGGAGAAGGAAGAGACAGAGAGAAAAGCTACAGAAAAAGCAATAGCTGGTGCCACTATGAATGCACATGCCATCATCACATCCATTCTGACAACTTATCATAATGCTCTTCATCTATGATGGAAGCAAATAAGACATGCCTGCACCAAAATACTACTTCAAATTTATTGGGGTAAAATAGAGTAGATGTACTGCTGTAGATGATTACAGTACCTTTTACTCAAGTGCATAACTCAGGAATTTGTATTCTAGTAAAAGTCAATACTGCAGGACAGAACAAGAGAGTTTCTTGTGTAAATGAATAAAGTGATTTGAAAATGAAAGAAATTTCAGATCAATAAAATAATTAACATGGCAGCAACAGTCAGACCTTGCCTTGACCTTTAAATTCTTAGGACCATGCACTGAAATAACTGTCCAAACTGTAATGACCTGTAGAATTCACCTAGTATTGAAGAGAAGTTGTTTAAATGTTGTCTAATAGCAATTTTCAGCCTTTTAGCTTTAAATGACATGATGTGCCATGTAAGATAAAAAAAATTGTGGGTTTGGTTAGTTTTAGAAAGGAAATAAAAAACTCTACGATATAATAAGAGTTCACAGTACACTGTTTGAACCTATTCTGCCTTTGAAAACCTATTCTAAATGTGATTCCGCTCCAAATCTACAACAGAATTTTAATGAGACACTGGTTCTTTGATGAACAGGAAAACATGCAAAGAGCCGCTTGCAGGTCTAAGTTTGACGTTAATTTTTCTTTAATTAGTGTTATCAGGTAGCGAGGTTGGTTGATTACTCTGATCTCTGCCCCTTTCAACCATCTGAGAAATTTGTTATTTATCACTTGCACCTCAGAATGACAGGTGAATTATCACTTAGCTCACTGAGAGACAGCTCACTCTGACACGTCAAAATAACCATGCTAGCCACAGCCAGCTTTATCTGATTTCACACTATACTTGCTGCTCCTGCTTAGTATGGCAAGTTGCAATTTCTCTTGCTCTCTCTCTCTTTTTACTGATGTCCTTAACCAATGACAACCTAATTCATTCCCTGTCCTATTTTCTGTGGTTCTGAGGTTTCATTGCTGATGCATTTAGGGTGAAGTGCCTCTCCTCCAGGGCCTGGCCGTCGTTCACGCACCTGGGAGTCTGCCCCACTATTACGCATGCTATTTGCACAAATTGCTCCATTTTTGTTTGAATATGAAATGCATTTCTGAAAAAGGGCTCAAGACCGTAGCTATCCCCTAAGAGAGCAGTTGAGATGTCAGGGATATATTTTTTTTTCCCCAGTGAGATTGCTGCTTGATCTCCCCTTTGTCATTAGCTGTAAGGGAAATTTAAATGTGTAATTGTATGGAAAACCAAAAATCCAATTGCTTTTTTCAAATTGTTTTTGTTGAATGGATGTCAAATGAGCAAGTAATAGACAAAATTCCTAAAATAACATGAAAGAGTGCACACAGCACTTAACTTAATGATGTTTCTGCAATACTACAAGTGCTGCATTTCTCTTTTCTTGCTAAAGGGCTTAGTTCCTTATTGGATGTATTCTCTTACAATTCAACTGTTCAGATAGTGGCTCTAATTTTTTTTTTTACTTATATACATGGACAGTTAGGCTTTGTAATTGTAGTATATTTATTCAGTGGCTGATTGTATTGTATCTGCTTTTATGTCCCAGATAGATGTCCTTATACACACACAATGCACACACACGCAAACACGCACACACACAATTTGGTAAATGGCTTTGTGTGCATGTTGGATGATAAAACGAGAAATGCTCTTAATCATAGTTGTGGTGGAAGTCCACTCTAAAGTTTAGGATTTGTTTTTACAAAAAAAATTGACAAATCTTTGTGTGTGTGCTGCATCAAACAGCTCTCCTATTAACAGAAGTAACAGAGAACAGATTGTACTGTGATAGTAAATTACTCTAACATTAGGAGAAGAACCCACAGGTATCATGTGCCAGTACAATACTGAAGAGTTTTATTGTTTACAAATCATGAAACTAAATCTTTTTTAATACCTACATGTAAAAGCATGTAATATTTTTAAGATAATATCAAGCCACTTACCTTCATTTGGTTTTTCCAATTTTAAATTACTCTATTAATTGTATTCCAGAAAAATGCAGGCACGTTCAGTTTCAAGACCATCATGAGATCAGCACTGTAAAGCAGTTGCCTGCTTTACACTTCTTTATTTGGAATTAAGAACTGAATTAAACCTTTTATCATAAAATATATAGTTATTCTTAGGTTGTTATTTGTAAAGAGGATGCAGTGAAAAATATTCCAGCATTCAAGCCCTTCAGCAATCACAGAGGTGGAGCCCAGTTTGCTCATTCAGTGGCCATGATTGTAACATTGCAGGAGGGTCTAAATATATTATTATATATTATGAGAAAGTCTTGGTGCTGCTTTTACTTTTGTGTTGGAAAAAAAAAAGAGATAAAGCCCCCCTCCCTCACCTTACAATTTCATACATTGTCATTAAAAGCAAGTCTGTCAGCTGTCCAACCTTAATTATGAAAATTTAGCACTGAAGGTAAATATAAAAAAAAAAATTGGGCAATATTGTTTGAGCTTAGTCTGACCTCAGCAATTTAAAAGTTTTGTACTTGGTCCATTACAGATTCCAACAGCAGGGATTTGAAAGGGGCAATGTTAGAGTCTTTATCATCTTTTTTAATAATGTATTTGCTCGTCAATAGCACTTATCAGCAAAGAGTAAAACCCAAGTCATACCTTCAAAAAGAAATTCAACCTCTCCAGCCCAGTGATAGATTTAAATATGAGGGAAAAAATTTAGGTGATTTAATAATCAGACATCACAATTAATCTTAGGGTGCTGACAATATACCACAAATAGCCTATTTCCCGCGACCTGTTTCCTTGACATCAAGACCTATGACCTTATCACATTATATATGCATGATTCTAGTAACCTCCATGGACACCAGCACAATCCTTGGTTCACTAAGAGAAAAAAATGCCACAAAATACCCTGCTTGTTATATTTGCTATTATTGCAGCTGCTGCACTGCTCTCACCCTCAGTAAGCTGCCTGCCCGAGCTATTTTATATTTAAATTTGTTGAATAATAAATTATTCAGTGATTTAATTCCAAAGAAAGTGGCAAGTATTTCTGAGAACAAGCAACCCACCTGCCTAGCCATGGGTGCCCTTCCCCTACTGACTTGTTTTTAAATAACATCCACGATAGGATTCTCATTTATCTGCTTGCATTTCAAAAGGCTTCAGGGATCATAACACATTTTTAAAATAGATTTCTGTATGTATGCAACGAAAATGATCACACACAATCATGTGAGTCTATAAGGTTATTTCTGGAGACTCTTCTCTATGGGATGTGGGTATACTGTAGTTTTTGGAGATCACTTTGTCTGTCACAGCAGCTTCAGTGCTTTTATGTGTTGTCGTGTTGCTGACAAAAAAAAGAGTGGATGTGGACAAAGAGCCTCTGAGAAATCTCAAATTGCATATTGAATTCTAAAAGCACACCCTCAAAGGCAGAAAGCTGGCAGAGCCTGCTCGCTCATGCTGCCAAAACCCAGACGATGGTAATAGCTTGTCATATTTAGGAAAATTATGTAGGAAATACAAATGCCATATTAAAACCTTTTTTAAATACCACTCAAAGCCAATTTGATTCATTTTCATCTCCCTCTATCCTGGCAAGGTACACTGATGTGATCACCGTCTGGGTTCTTTACTGAAATATTACTCTTAATGTTGTCTCATTCTTTTTGTCTATGCCCTTTGCTTTCTCTCCTACACCTGAGTATCTATAATTTAGCATTCTGTTTTTTCTTAAAGATCTTTCATTACATTGATCAAATCAGGCATTTCAAAAATAGTGATACCAACTCTGACAAACTGCTGAAAGTTACAATACAAGAATACACCCTTACCAAGGGACCCCAGCTTCCAGAAAGGATGCAAAGGGTCCAAAGGTACAACTATAGATCCCAAAGAAAATCTGCCACACTTGCTGTTTTTTGCAATCTCTCCATACAGTATGGGCTGCTGTTCAAGTAAGACCACAAGGTCTGCTTACTTGTTGACTTTGCCTTCCTCTGCAGATGAAAATGTCACATTATTAAACACCTTAGGGTCTTTAATTCCTTCCTAAATTGAGTAAGCACCACACAGAATAATATGGAGACTGAAAGGTAAATTCTGCTGCCGGGAATTCTATCAATTTTTCCAGGAGTGCAGCAAAATCAAGCTGACCATGGCTACTGTTCTTTGTGAAGAGAGAAGCCCCTGACAAAAGCATGTTGGGTGGGGCATCACTTAAAAGACACAGGTAAACCAGAATAAATGCATGGGATTACATCCAGACCAAAGACACCATTGCTTGTATCTCAAATAAGTCACCATTACAGACACTGAACAGTTTTCCAGATGGTCAGAGAGGGTCATGCCACAGACAGACTGCAGAGGCTACACAGGCCACAAATGTGGACAAGACTGCTCAGACAGGGGCAAAACCAGGGGCACAGGAACAAGCCAAAGAGAGTCCACACACAGAGGTAAATGTGCAAGGGGGTGACTTTAGTGACCGTGCACAAAAGGTCAGCAAATGTGATTTATTTTTGGCTCTGTGATGTATGCTGAAATTATTTACCTGTTGGGATAGAAGAAGGTACCATAAAAATGAGGATAGAAAGAGCATTTATTGTGACTGCAGGTTAAATCAGAGCTTCAGTCATAATATGTTAGATGAGCTTAACTAACCCTTATCCTTACAGAATGGAATGAATTTATCAAACACTGAAGTGTTCTACAGCGGGAAACTATAGTAGCCTTTTACACAGTTTTACCTACTTCTGGACTTTGGATACAATAATTTCGAAGGATGCACTAAAATGATCCCTTACAGAGGCAGCTGCAGAAAGCTGACTGAAAGCTGATTACTTAAGGGGTCCTTCTACTGAGCATCCTAAAGTTACTATACCACTCATTTATACTTCTGGTTCATGCTGTAATGATGGTGATGCAAGAGAGGAGTAAAGGAACTCTTTGTTTTTTCATGGAGGGATGATAACTAATAGTGATGTGAGTTGCCGCACATAATGACTCTGTCCGGCAACAATGACAGCAGTTTGTGCCACCTTTGAAAATGGACTTGATCAGTTATTTTGGTGCAGTAGGATAGAACATCAAATCAATTAATCAATCAACCAATCCTCTTTTCTCCCCCAAAAGTTTAAACTGTTTAAATCAGTCTGCAGCAACAGCAGAAACTAATTCCTGCTACTTCAGAAATAAAATCAAGAAAGTACTTTCAATAAAAAAGCAATTCTGTGATCACAAAACAGTACAATCTCAAAAACAATGCTATGACATCTGAAGTATATGAGAGATATGAAGGTATTTAAGAGTGAGTGTGTTTACTGAGTCATAGAAATGTGACCTGACAGCAGCTTATTAATATTTCCACTTCCCTGGGGGTATGCAAATACACCTTGTCCTCTATAAAGTGCTATTGAAGACCTTGCTGGTTGAGATCCAAATCACAATAATTTATCCTCAAACTCCTGGTGCATATGTACTGTATATAAATGAAGGTGTGCTTGAGTGCGTGTTGAAGGTGGAAAAGATTGCAGAAGCAGAGAGACAGGAAAGGAAAGACCTAAGCACAGAGGCATATCATCTGAATTCAAAAGCAATCATTTTTGTTCGCAGCTCATAAAGCCGTCTGCTGTTGATGGGTAAGGCTGTAAAAATCAGGGGGGTGAAGGTAAAGAATGGATCTGAAGGGTTTGCAGTGATGCTCCCTCTCACACAGCCAAGCTGGTATCATCAGTAGTTGACCTCTAGTGAGGTGCCCATGAGCACAAGCAGAATTACAGTTAAATCCAGTAATCAGATTACAAAAATGCTAAGAAAATGATTTCATTCTGGAAAATGAATGATATTTGGACAAATAAATATTTACTTTGAATGAGGTTTTAGATACAAAACAGATTTGTCAACATAAACAAAATTGGTCAGTTAGAAAAACAAAAAGAACTAAGGATCCTACATTTGGCGTTGGTAAACTCAAAACTTGTTTACTACAAATTGTCTGAAATTTCTATAGGGGATTAATTAATTATGATTTCATCAATTGTTAATGAAGAAAATTGTAAGGCTCACAGTACAGGAAAAGATGCAGCGGCCAGATGTACTTAAGGGGAAAACAATTACTGAGAGAAACCAAGAAAAAATAAAAGCACTACTCTTAATCAGAATACCATATGTTAACCACTTATTCATTTTGAATGAATGTACATATGAAGAGAAAGGTTAAACAAAAAACACATCAAAAATAGGACTGAGTTTTTGGTTAAAAAACAACAACCAAATAGAAATAAAGGCAAATGGTGGTCATATTAACTGATTTTTCTTGTACCACATTATCATGCAGATATATATCTCAAGCTCTTTAAAGATCAACAGAAGCTGTGGGAGTGCTCTCAATGCTCTAAATAAAGGTCTACCTTCACTTTCTGATATTTTTTTCTCCACATAACCTCTGTCTGTTTTGGTCTCTGAATCTGCACTCCATGTGTTTTTGTGTGTGTCCAAGTAGGCCCACTGGTGCAGCTTGCCATGTCAGAGTAAAGTGTTATTCAGAATGCCACTGGCAGTCCCTGGAGAGGCTGTGTGCCCTCCTTGAGCCCTTCAGAGGTATCTGCAGGCATGCACAACATGAAGCTTACACTCCTGCTACAATCCTCTTTGTCTTTGACTTTGAGACTTTTAGCAAAAATTATCACAGCATGAAACTTTGGCTCCCTGAATAAGATCAGAAAGGAAATGATACATAAATCCTCGCCTGTTCAAATTTGGGTTAATGAAGACGTGAAAATTGTGAGATTTATGATACAAATCATAACTTACTTGAAGATATTCTTATTTTGTAACCACATCTTTTAAGGTGGGTCTTATTTTGGCAAGTCTTTTTCATTTTACTACTTTGATTAAGTCCTCAATGAACTTTTCGCTTGGTAATCTTTATTGCTCTACAGTTTAATGAAATCACATTTCACAGAGATTTACAATGTGAGTGAGATAGTGACTTACAACTTTTGGCAGGAAAAATTTATTCTTTGAGCACATTCTAATTATGCAGGATGTCTTCGGGAGAATAATTTACATATGACAGTATCTTAAATATGAGAGCTCCCTTAACTGGTTGTGATTCGAGACCTTGTGTGTATTAAATGTGAATACACAGTGGAGAAACTGCGCAAAGCTTTTTGATACATGAAACAGCATGTTTAAACTAATTAAGAATCTCAGAGAAGGAGAGCGAGAGATGGGAGTAAATGAAAACATGGACAATAGCATTTAGAACTACAATAGAGTTTAATACATTCCATCACATTCTATCATTATTTTCTTAATTTACATTGTCTCTAAGCGAGAGATCCATGACTGAAGAAATGTAAAAATGGGTGGGTTCTGTTTCTCATCGACTGATCTAATGATTTTCCTCTCAACCTTGAATACAGTTAGAACTTGAAGTAATGGTATTCCACTTCCCTAGTGCATTAGTTCTAATCTTGATCACTTTCCAACTATACATCTGCTTTGTAATCTTGTAATCTCATCACATCTCCTCCTGCACTTTCTAAAAGCCTGTAACATTGTTTAACCTATTAAGTACCACCTTGAGCAACCACCAACTGTTTTCAGCTAGCATATGTAGTATGAGCTGAAAAATATAAAAATCTTAGTGTTAGCAGTGAATATTGAAAATCATCTCAATGGTCAACTTAACTTTTAAAAAAAAAAAAAAAAAGCTGAGGACATAGGGACTTTTTTGTTTGTAATTGTTTGGAGTTTTATGTAAATGTGGGTTAAATTTCAGTGTACAGACACTGGTTGGGTCATTTTTTTCCTACTATTATCATTGGTCATTGGACAACATAGAATGAGGAAATTGTTTGCATTATCAAAGGATTTTCCAAACTGTTCATTGGTATCTGAATGTTAGAAAGAATACCTTTCTTAGAAATATTGTGTCATCTTGTGCTATAATTGTACTAAGCTTGTCAGCGTGCCCACATACGTAAAGCAACTCTTTGTCCATTGTTAAGGACGATACATTCTTTTTCTTCTCTCTTTCTCAATCTTTTAATCCCTTTTATTGGGTTCAACCTCTGACATTAAAACACTGGACATGTGGACGATAAATAAAACAACTTCTTTGATTGAGTATCTAAACCAGGAAATGACTTTCAAGCTAATATATTTTTCAGCCACCCCAACCCCCCTCCTGTTTCACTGAACACCCTCCACTATCTTCTCTCCTTGCTTTTTCCTTCCCCCAGCTTCCTCCCCAGTCATTTTCTGCTTATTAGAGAGTCTCTCTGTCAACCTTGTCCCATCTAATTCTCACCCAATTACAATCTAAATGAACCACAGGACTGCTTAACTTGCTTTGCCTCTTCCCATTGTTTAATTTGTGACGGTAACAAACTCTGATTAGGCCTCCGCAAAGGTTCATAAATTAAGCACTCAAGGCCAAATTAATCACCATTCCCTGGGAAGATAAATGGGCAATATTCAATTTTTCCGAATGGATCCCACTGACAACAATAACACTGCGTGTAAAGTAGAATCCCCACTGACAATGACTGCATATTTTCCATACTGTGACATTTTGACCAAGGCAGGCTCTGCATCACCAGCAAGGAAAAAATGTCATATACAAAGAACTTCTGTCAAAGCTAGGTTATAATCCTCATATGGAATGTTTACACTGAAGCAATTTTCATAAGTAGCATCTGCGTTCCTGCGGTAAAACTGGGCCAACTTGATTAATGTCTTTGTCTCAACATGTGAAGCATTGATGCCTCAAAAAGGGCTTCACAAAGAGGGTGAGGATAATTGAAAATTAGATACAAATAAAGAAGTGGCTTGAGATAGAGATAACAAAGATAAAGACATAATAAAAGGGAAAAAAAGAAAAATAACAAAAAAAGAGGGAACTTAGAGTGAAAAAAAAATCAAAAGTGGGTAGAGCAGCCAGCCAATGGCAGTGAAAACAGACAATCCCAAAAAGCTACACTGATCCTCATCCAGAGAAAATGAGAGCAAAACAAGAAAATGAAATGAAATTGCCCGATCTTGACGGTTGATCTAGTTTAGCATACAAACAGGCAACAGATAATTAGTCTCAAGAGGTAAATCAGCACACACTAAGTGGAAAAATAGCTCACAATATTAAAGCTGCTGTCCTCAAATGACATGGCGGAAAGATTACAGGCCTAACTTCTGGCTGGTGGAGATATTCACTTTTCCTTTCCTTTACTACTACTATATCCGGTGTACATTTGACACTCAGGAATGTATATTTAAAAAGTGTAAATTATTTTGACACTCAAATAGCTCATATAATTTTGTTGACTTGTGAAAAACAAAGCCAATACACAAGAATACAAAGGACTAGTAGGGAGCAAAGGGGAAAATAAAAACAGTGAAATTACTCATTAAAAAAAAAACAGTAAAGAGAGAAGAGTGTGGCTGCATTGTGATGCTTCAAGCTTCAAAAAAAAATTTCACTATTTAACTATGGACAAAAAAAGCATTAGCTCTTAGCAAAAACATTTTAAAAAAACATAAAGATGACAGAAAAATATTTTGAAAGCCTGTCAAACCATAGACTGATTACCTCAGTGCAAGAAGATTCCAAAGTCTGTGAGCAGACTATAAAGCAAATTCGACCGAAGCTGCCTTACATTGCTTCTTACTGATTGTCCAACTGTATTTACACATGACATGCAGAGAGTGACACCACAAACGGACACAAAAAGGCAAGTACAGGCATTGGCTATATGCTTTTTTCTATATACACACGACAATTAAAAAAAAAACAGCTTGCACACCAGCAGAGAGACTGTACAACAAAAATGGCCAAGCTTTTAGACTGTGGGCCATATACAATAAAAACAGTTCCCCAGCCACTGCCTGATCTCCACTGTTCTAAATCCACAAGACTTGTCCAACGGCAGTTATCATATTATTGATCGCAGCAAAAACCCCTTCAACAATATCCTTGCCAGTCCAGGTTCCCCAAAGACTTCTAAGATCAAGCAGCTCCTCCTTGACACAAAAGTTGTTGTCAACTTTGCAGCTCCCACAAAAAAAGTAACAGCTGCCCTGGCATAAATGTCTTCATCACAATCCAATGAAAATCAAAAGGCCCAAGTTTTACATAACAGTTACTGTTTTAATTTAGCTGACAGGTCTTCAACTCCGAGGGAAACTGTTTTTCTTGAAATACTCACATTAAAATTTTTTTTTAAATTTATTTTTGCTATTGTAGTATTTCTTGTATTTTGTTTGTTTAAAAACACTGTTATTATTGAACCTATAGGCTACTTTTCAGTTTTATGACCTTCTTGTTTAAACTTTGTGTCAGTGTACAAAGTGTGGTACTGATGGTTAGACTCACAGTGTCTTACTGTTGTGTTACTTAAAGTTTTACTCTTTGCTGCAGATTCTTTTCCAATAAAGCAAATACACCTCTCCATGTCTTCTGTAAAAAATTACTAATTTTCCCTAATGTTTCTCATTAACATAGTCAAAAACACTGTGGATGTAAAGATGTTACTGTCAGCCAAACTTCTGTCCCATTTTCAACATGTCCATTGTAATGACACAATGTACCAAATCACATAAGTGTCTAAGGCATAAAGTGTCCTTGAAGATAAAAAAGGCCCAGGGAGTTGCTGGTTTTATAATCAAGTGTTGAGTTTCATAAAACTTAAATGGTGACAGTAAATGAGATGCTCTCCACCTTGGAAAACACTCAGGGTGCTCTAGAAAAGGCACCTACACTCTAATTGTTGTTGTGCAAAGGTCACCATCAGATGCAGGGTTGTACTGAGCAGTTTTCACACAAAGACAACCCTCACACTGACAGCACTAGAGAAATCCACACAGAAACAAGGAGTACCAAAAAAATGAATCTGAAAAACCTCAGTCAACTGAAGAGCATTGCAACTGTGCACAAATCCTGGACAAAATTACTTTGTCACTTGGACCTTAAGCTTAAGGGGACTAATATTCAAATTACATGGCCCCAGTTATATGTAAAACAAGCTCTATGACCTTTGTCATTGTTTTCTTCTCCTGGTGTTCCCATCATCTTCTTCTGAATGCATACTATGCATGATATGTTTCTACCTACTCATGTTTTTATGCTGCTTTACAGCAAAGTGGAGAACAGTCTTTGAGCTACTGCAAAATGCTTGCACATGGTATTGTTTGTACTTTTCTTTTTTTGCATTTTGCTGGGCTCTCTTTCTGTTTGTTCACATCAGCCCTGACTCACTGTTAATGTCAGATTTTTTCTATATACAGAGGTCAGCTTCAAAACCTAGGAGCGCAGGTGTGTAATAAAGTGGAAATGTGTAATGTGTTTCCCTATCGGGACATGTTACTGCAGCAGAATTGTAAGAAGCAGGTAAAGACGTACAAATCAGTTAAAATTAATTAATTAGATTAATTTATCAGTATTTAATCAGTAATCAGTAATATTAATCATGTACCACCATTTTAAAAATGAAATCAACTACCAACCCTCCAAAGGTTAAAAAACACATGCTATATGAGGCACTTAATACTCAGCATGAAAAATGAAATCCTCTGGGTAATGTCTGGGTTGACAAGAAGCAAATACAGACAAGTCTGCATTCAATATGAGTGGGGGAACAGCTCATTACTGTGGGGATGTAGACAACACATGATAATGGGCCTGATGCTTACAGGGAAAGTCTCACAGTAACTTACAGACATACCACTCAATCTCTTTGTCTCGCTTTACAATACAGCAAAATACACAATGGCTAGCCAAGAAAAGTTGTGTTCTTCATGAGTGGTTCCATTGTAGCTACATGACAACACCTTTAATAACAACAAAATGCACTCAAACAAATGACAATGGAAAAGCTACATGAAGTGAAAACCAAAGGATACAAAACAAAAAGCGCAAATGTAACGATAGAGATAATCCCCTGTGCAACAAGTACCTGTACCAAAGGACCTAATCTCCACAATGACACCTAAAGTTCTTGCTTAGACAACAATCATTTTCTGGTTGTTGTAAAAGACTGCATTTATACTGAACTGACATTTAGTTTTACTGTCATCTGTAGGAAGCATTTACAAATTCCTGGCACTTACATTGCTAAACAAGGAAAAAATGCTGAAAATACTTTTCAGTACATATGGTCTAAAATCAATAGCTGAGATGTCTTAAGACAGACACACAGCAGGAGTGTCAAACATTCAAACTCTAAGTTTTAACTTAATCTAAGAGTAGTCCAGAGTATTTATGAAATGTCTGCAAAGGTACAAAACACACAGGGTTGCTCAAGGAAAAAATAACAAAGGTGTAAACTTCAAGCCACTACCAAAAAGGCAAGTGCAAACACATTGTTCGATTAATTGTCCTGGTGCCACAACTCGGCAGAATAGTGCTATCAAAACTGTGGATTTATTAAATTTAGAATGGATACTGGAATCAAAATCTTGGTTTTTGCAGCTGTAGCTCAGATGGTAGAGCAGATTAACAATTAAGCTTTGTGTTAATGGTACAATGCCCTGCTCTTTTCCTCTATTAAAGTCCAAAGCCAGACTTAAATGGGGGATCAGAGTTTGGAATGAAAATTATCTTCTTTGTAGTGCATCAACTGTCTGAACAATCACTGCGGGGTAAAAACAGCCCATGAGGTCCAAGCAAAACAAACATTACTTAATCATCTCTGACAGGGGACTGAAGATGGTTGACAGCTCAATAATTATTCATCTGATAAAGATATCTGTCAACCCACTGACGGGTAAACGGATAGGTAAGTGATTTTTGGATGCCTCTACATTTTGTCTGTGCAGTTGGGGGGAGTGGCAGGCCCTAATTGAGTTTGATTTTCACAAACTAGGCAAATATTTTTCTTTCAGATAGTGTCAAATGCAGCTAAATAAACTGATGCCTTCCAGTCCAACTGACTAGTGAATTATATTTTGGCATGCACTGACAACTGAATTGATTTTAAAATCATAATCTGAATTGCATTCAAACCCTTCAACTGAGGACAGTAAAGCAATAAATGTGATGCAGTAACTAATGGTACTTTCAGATTGTTATATTACCAGTAGAGATCCTCTCAATAACAGGCTGCACGGTCCATTTTCTATGAGCCATTTAGAATTGACATACTTCCCGGCAGCATTTCCCAGCAATCAGTAAACCAAAGTAAATGCCAGAGTAACAGCAGAAGGAAAAAAAAAGTCATAGAGCACAACATGGTATATTTTGAAAAATGCTGTTTGGTTTGAACACAATAAGTGTACTCACATTGATCGATGTTCCCATCTGCTTTCCCCTTCTCCTGCAAACAGAGAGCACACACAAAAGTAGTTATTTCAGGTTTAGAGGAGTGAGAAAAAAACAGCCCTTTTTGGAGCTTTTCGCATACCATTCATTACTTTGCCTCTTCCTTATTTTAGAGTTTTAGAGAAAGACAATGATGGGAAACAGCCCATCAGCATACATAAATATGAACATTCAGTTAAAATACATTAATTTTTGCTACTGCCTTTCTGTTGTCTGATCTTTGTTAGTGGGTGTTTACATAAGGGATATTAGAGGAGAGTTACCCTCAAGCCTCACTGAGCAGTGACAGAGACAGAAAGGAAAATGTAGGGCATTTTTCTAGCCCCATCTCAATTCTGTGTATTGGAATTCATTTAAACACAACTGGCATCAAGTTTTATTTTTGTTGTTGCCTTAAGTGGGAGGCCAGCCAGCTTGTGTAGGTTTGCATGCGTTTTACAAACATTTTGGTGTACATTGTGTGCTGATCACCTGTGCTTTTCACGGTACTAGTATTTTCACTTTGCATAAATCTGTCTGTGCTTGAGTTGCAATCCATCATACACTGGCAAAAATAAAGGATCAACAAGCAATTTTAAAATAGAACAGAGCCAGTTTTTACAATGCAATACCACTTCTGAGGGAGCCGATATGTGGCAGCAATTGAAGTGTTGTGACATTTTGCATTGTTGTCCCTCAGTGTAGATGTCAACGGTAATGAGGCTCAGTTTGTTTGCAAGGCCCTCTTAGCTTCCCAGGAGACTGAAGGCCTCATGAAAACACAGTAGTTTTAGTGCTTTCTGTCAATGCCTTTTTCTTTGTCTTTACGTCTCCATCCCTCTCTCTTTCTGCCATCTGTCCATCTTAATTGCAGACGTGCTTCCTCGTGATGGCAAGATAAAATTGAGTGTGCTCATCAGCACCGCCTTCCATCATCTCGAGTGCCGATGTTTGATCAATTGATTAGAGAATTAAACCAAGCATAGAGGTGAAAGAAAGGCTACATGCCTCATTTTAAAAATACTGTCCTCACTTTACCATGAGTCTCCAGGGTTCTTTTGGTCCTTTATACATTTAAATTTAGGCAATTTTTATGGCCTAAAATGATACTTTAGTCATAACTGAAGGAACATACTGCAATGTCACGAGGAAAAGATGACTAGAAGATTACACATTTTTTGTGTGAGTGTTTGTGTGTGTTGGGGGGGGGGTATAATGCAACACTTTTTCAAAAATTTCTTTTTAGAAAATGGAACATAGTGTTGTGGTATTATAGTCTATTTCTAATTTGCCTATACCTTGTTGAATTTTGTGAAGAAACAGCATTTTAGTGTACAAACTCAATCTGACTGTTAAAGCCTCTTGAAGAACTGGTTCAAATATATGCCCAAGAGCTATAAGACTCATTCTGGATACCATTTTTAACACTTACACAAAATAAAATCTAACATTGTAGCCACAGAGAGTGACATTTTGTGGAAATGCAGTATGAAGAGTGGGGCAACTGAGGCCAAGCTGTGTCTTTCTGAAGTCTGGTTGAATATGCCTTTTTCTTGCTTTTATATGCTATGAGGGCAATCCTCATTCAAATACAGATACGCTTACATGTGCCCACTTACTCTCTCTCCATTTTCATAGTTGCCTGCATACCAACAATGCTGTTTCATTATATTTGTTATGCAGAGGCTTAAGTTACTGTCTGATATGTGGAGCATACTGACACCTTGACCTTTGTAAGATATTGCTTGATTAGGACAGAAAGGCAGAAGACCGAAGAGGAGGTACATCTTTCAGAGTCAGTGTTTTCATAAGGATTTATCTAGCTACATTTAACTTCTACTTAATGAAAATAAGCCAAAAAAATGGATGAATAAACATTTGGCAATGTATGTTAGTGAAGAATTTAACATAGTAGTTATCCCATTGCAAGAAACAAGGTATTGTAAACATACCAAGAGGTATGTGCTGACTGCAGACAGTATTATCTTTCACTTTAATAATAGTGAGTATTACTGCTTCTTATAATGGTAACCAGTGCATATGTTCTGTCTGCCTGAAAGGGTTTCTTTCGCTTTGAATACAAATTCTTGGGAGACATTGTGAAAATTTGTGAACTAAGCCTCTGGAACTTCAATAAAATAAAAAATAGAGCTGTATGGGAACGAGTCATAATCAAAATGCAAAGGTAGTGGGGTGTAGCCCCACTGCTGAAAATTAAAATACAAGGGAATAACCTGCTTCGTAGGAAGGAGGCTTTTTCATTCTTTTCATTTTCATTGTTCCTGCAGTTATTCCCTTTCATTCAAAGCATAACCCTATTTCTCCTAAGCTTTTCATCCAATAAGCACAATACCTTCTTTCTCAGTAGTAACTGCAAACCACTCCACTCTTTTTTTCTTTACAGAGGTAGGAGATGCTGCAAAACCAAATTACAACAACACTATCAAATATACACTACATTAAAACCCACATACTCCTCAGTGCTGCCTTTAAGTATGCAACACCACTTGTCACCTCAAACACAAGGATCACGGACCAACATTGCCACGTTAACAGCCAGACTACATTATCACAACTGCACCTGTGCCATCCCTCAGTTAAGTTTTTAGGCATATAACCACCTAGAGAAACATTACGGTGGGTCTATGGTATAAAATAGCAAACACTGATTTATGGATGTATTAAAAACACAGACAGACTGACTTGTTATTCATCTACATCAGAACATTTCTTCCAGTCTTGAGGAAGCTCCAACTGAATAAAGAGAAAATAGGTTATTTCCTGCCCTTTACAGAAGTTTTTATTATAATTTAAAGTTATTACCTTGTGCAGACAGGATGTCAGCAGTCTAACCCAAGTTTATTTAGAGCTATGGAATCTGTCTGTCTACCCCAGGTAAAAGACATTTTTTCACAAGAAACATTCTGACTTACCACAGCAGGAAATGTACACATAAAAACAATCATAACAATGATGGTTGCTTCATTTGAGTTTGCAGTTAATATGCATACCTCTTTGGTTGTTTTACAGGGCTACTTCAATGTATTGGAGACATCCCCCATGATTTTTCTAATACCTATGCTTTCCCAAATATGTTTAGAATTCTTTCTCTGTACTCTCTCTTTCTCAAGAGCAAGCAACAGCATGCACAACATTCAGTTAGCAGTTTGTCAATTTAACTGAGGCATCCAAACATTGCTGGCAGCAGGCTATATCAGCTTTTGCTTATCAACATAAATTCTATAAGCAACTTTACAGCAGGCCAAAATTAAACTTTGCTGTTGTTGGGTTTGTGTACGCACTTTGCAGCCGGCTCCTGTATTCTGCCGAGGATTACTTCAGATGAGAAGAGGCATTACTCTCTCACCATTATACAACTGTGAGTTTTTTAGTGGATCAAAACACAAACGGTGAGTAAAACGATTAACATGATCACATCAAGTCAATTTCAGGAGTTACATCCTCCAACCTTTCATACCATATCATGACCAAGGTTTTCACCTTAACAGCGCCATTTTTTTGTGTTTTATTATGTCTATATATTTTTGTCTGTGCTCTTAAAACTGAGAACATATCACTGTGTATTCTGTGAATGTACCAAAGCATCCACCTACTAAATGTGGAATTGTAAGCACATTTTGGGGAACGTGTTGGCCCTGCAAGTGTCTAACATGGCCCCCAAGAAGTCAAAAAGAAGTCAAAATCATTTTTTCCTTTCACCTGCGGGGGGGGGGGGGGGGGGGGGGGGGGGGGGGGGGGGGGGGGGGGGGGGGGGGGGGGGGGGGGGGGGGGGGG